>OY757025.1:37616371-38111140 GCA_963580285.1 Lucinisca nassula | reverse complement strand
TTGAGGGCATAGAAGGATGTTCAGCTATAGTAGATGACATACTAATCTGGGGTAAAGACATGAAAGAGCATGATCTAAGGCTTAAATCAGTATTAGACAGGTTACGAGAAAATAACGTTAAGCTAAACCCTAGAAAATGTGAATTTCGCAAAGAGAGTGTCACATACGTCGGTCATGTACTCACTGGTAAAGGTTGTAAACCAGACCCGGAAAAATGCCGTGCAGTGAAAGAAATGAAACGACCTGAAAATGTGAAAGAGTTACAAACATTTATGGGATTCATACAGTATTTAGCGAAATTCATTGAGAATTTGTCAGAAATTAGTGCTCCGTTGAGGACATTGCTGGAAAAAGATGTTCAGTGGCACTGGGATCATGAGCAACAATTAGCATTTGATACATTAAAAGAGAAGATATCACAAGCGCCAGTTTGAAATATTATGATCCGAAAAAGGAACTTATCTTATCAGTAGATGCAAGTTCAAAAGCACTTGGAGCAGTTCTTATTCAGGAAAATCAACCAATCGCATTGTCGCGAAGATCGCTAATCTTTATTTTGTTTGTGTTTTTTATGTTTTTGCTCCACTGGAATCTGTCACATCTTACACGTGCATTTCTTGCAGCTCCGACGGAGCACCAGTATCTCCGTCGGAGCTGCAGTAATTCACATGCTGCATGGTTTTATGATGCTTTTCATGTTCTCTCGGTGGAGCCTAGAAGCACTATAAAAGCGCAATTAATACAAGCCTCAGGATGAGAGCAAAAAAGTAATAATAATAAGCGAATGAGCATGTTGGTGTATTATTGTAATAAAAATAAAAGGGTTGTATTGTCAGTAATTCTTGTGTTTCTCTGCGGAATAAATTACATTTGTGGAGAGAAAAAAGCCGACCAAGAGGGCAAGTCAACAAAACAGATCTCTGCCACAAAATTTGGTGCCGGAACCCGGGAACTCAACCAAGAGAGAAGAAAAAGGGTAAATAGAAATTTTGTATTGCAATTTGATAATCTTTGTGAAACAAAAATCATGGCGTCCAACTTGTCATACCTAAAAGGAGTTAGAACAAGATATATGAACATCTTGGAAAAGGAAATACAGTGTGGTTCAGACATTTTGGCAAGTGATTTAGAGTTAATTGATAAGACAGAATTGATTTTGAGTGTGAATAAATGTGTTGAAAGATTACAGTTATATTGTGATAAGGTGGAAAATCAGACCGACAAGCTAGCAGAGGCAATTGGGAATAAAGATACCGACCTGTCTGAACAGCTAGTCACTGAAAATGCATCGATATGTGATAAGGCTATGGAATATGCTATAAATCTTAAACAGTTGAAAGATGAAATTAATCTTACAAAAACAGAAGCAGCCGAAACAATGGAAAAAGTTGGAATGAGTCATATTGTTGAATTACAGAAGCAAATGAATGCGATTGTAGGTGATCAAATGAGGCAGCAACACGACTTTCTCGAGAAACAAGACAAAAAGGAAAAAGAATTAGCTTCAACAGTGAAATTACCTAAAATAGAAATAATGCCGTTTTCAGGAAACAAACTCAGGTGGATAGAATTTTGGGATAGTTTTGAAAGTGCAATACACAATAACAAAAAGTTATCAAATATTGAAAAATTCAATTACTTGAAAAGTAAAGTTATTGGTGAAGCTAGGAGTGCAATATCAGGATTGACACTGTCAAATGAAAATTACATCATAGCCGTTGATATTCTGAGAGACCGATTTGGTAATTCTCAAGAAGTAATTGATCTACACTACAATAAAATGATTACTCTACAACCAGCATTCAACAGAACGTGTAGTCTAAGGAGTTTGCTTGACACGATGGAAACACATATCCGAAGTCTTGAAGTTCTCAAACAAGATATAAATCAGGATGTATTTGTGTCCATGATTCGATCCAAATTGCCTGAAGAAGTTCGCCTCCAACTAGAAATTCTAAACGGAGCTAAAAATAAGTGGACAGTAGAAAGTTTACATGCTAAACTTGACGAATATGTAACTGCTCGCGAACATGCCGAGAAGAAAGGCCATCAGACTGATGGAGCATTTCAGAGAAGTGGTCAGTTCCGTTCCGAAGGAAAGCAAAGGTTTGGACCCGCTAGAAATGGTAGAAATAGTCATGAACGATCTGAAGGAAGAACATTCTTTAGCTCTAACACCAGCATGAGACAGACTGCCTCGGGTGGAGTAAAACCCCATACTGGGTCAGCAGAGGCTTTGGTAGCTAACACCAAACAATCATCTGAAACACGATATTACGATCAATGTCGTTACTGTGAACAGAGACACTGGAGTGATGAGTGTCCTAAATATCGTACCGTAGAAGAAAGAAAAAGGCAACTGAAAGACAGCTGCTATAAGTGTTTAAAGAAGGGTCACATGTCCAAAGACTGCAAACGGAGTAAAACCTGTGTACACTGTGGCGAGGTAAATAGTCACCACAGAAGCTTGTGTCCTAAGAAATATAAAGCCTCCGTTTCCAATGCACATTTAATAGAAGAAACCGATGAATTAAAGGAAGTTAGTGTCTGTGCTGATGAAAACGTCTTGGTATCTTCAGGTGAAATGGTACTTATGCAGACAGCAAGGGCGGAGATAATGAACCCGAACAAACATAAAAGTGATCAAGTAAGAATTCTGCTGGACTCGGGTTCACAAAGGACGTATGTGACAGAAACGCTGGCGGAGAAATTACAACTTACGCGAGAGAATGAAGAAGAAATAAAGTTAGTTACATTCATGAGTGACAGACCCCAAACAGTGAAAACTACTCAAACAAAGCTGAGTATCAAACTAAACAATGGACAAAATCTCGATATAAGTGCTAACATTGTGCCAGTAATTAGTGGTACTGTTCAAAGAAAGGCATTAAAATCGTTTCCCTCAAAAAATTTAGATCATCTTGTGAGAAGTCTAGAAATGGCAGACACTATTCCTTTGGAAACAGAATCATCTGCAGTTGAGTTACTGATAGGAAGTGACTATTATCTGGATATAATTCTTTCCCAAAAAATTGAAGTGCAGCCCGGTCTCTATCTCCTTGCATCAAAACTCGGGTGGATACTGACTGGTCGGACAAGTGAAGCTGATTCTCCGATGAATGAATCTAATATGTTGATTCTAACTTATGGAACGAATGCCACAAAGACGAATGTGTTTACAAGTTTAGATGATGCCACTGCGTCCAAACCAGATCTTGAAGACTTCTGGAACACTGAATCTATTGGAGTATATGACAATCCAAGAACTACAAACGACGAAATTGAGATGAAAAACTTTAAAGACACAATAAAATTTGAAGATGGAAGATATCAAGTAACATGGCCATGGAAGGACGAAACCCCTGATTTGCCAGTAAATCGAGAATTAGCTCTAGGACGTTTAAGGTCAACTGTGTCAAGAATGAAAAATAAGCCTGACTTGATGAAACAGTACGATGCAATCCTACAGGACCAGCATGAAAAGGGGGTAATTGAAAAGGTGAATAGTACATTTGCGGATGGAGCAACACATTACCTGCCTCACCACGTAGTGATCAATCAAATGAAACCAAATACCAAACTTCGTATAGTGTATGACGCTTCAGCTAAATCCAGAAAAGAAAATAAAAGTTTGAATGAATGTTTATACAGAGGTCCAGTTATGTTAAATGATCTGTGTGGACTTTTAATGAGATTTCGACTGAACAGAATTGCTATTGTAGCCGACATAGAAAAAGCATTTTTACAGATTGGCCTACAATCTGACCAAAGAGATGTGACACGTTTTATTTGGATGAAGGATTACACCCAAGCTAAAGTTGATAATGATAACATTCAGGAGTATAGATTCTGTCGTGTACCGTTCGGTGTAATCTCCAGTCCGTTTCTACTAGGAGCAACAATTGACAGCCATCTAGAGTTATACGAAAGTGGATTAGCAACGAAACTCAAAGATGATATTTACGTTGATAATTTGATAACTGGAACAAAAGTATTGAAGATGCTGTAGACATATATCATGGAGCAAAAAGAATATTCAAGGAGGCATCAATGAATCTTCGAGAATGGTCATCTAACAGTCACCAGTTAAATCACATATTTGAATCTAGTGATAGAGTGACTTGTGATTCAGTTAAAGTTTTAGGTCACACGTGGAATGTAGAAAGCGATACTATTTTGTTGAAAAAGCCAACATTTATACTGAAATCTCAAGGTCTAACAAAACGAAATGTATTGAAGGAGTTAGCATCAGTCTTTGACCCATTGGGACTGGTTTCTCCTGTGCTACTGAAAGGGAAGCTTTTCATTCAATCGCTTTGGAGCAAACACCTTAACTGGGACGATGCTATCAACAGTGAAGAAATCGCTGTTTGGTCAACAGTAAGTTCAGATCTTTGGAAGCTTTCCGACTATCAAATAAGTCGGAGTATTGCTATGAATGATATAAACAAAGATTTCAAAAATCGTCTGCTTTGTTTCTGTGATGCATCTGCATGTGCGTACGCTACTGCTGTGTATCTTTTACAAAGGAGTGAAACTTCTGAATCCAAATCTGATCTTCTCTTTTCCAAAACCAGACTTGCTCCACTAAAAAAAATGACTATTCCTAGACTGGAGCTATTGGCTGTTCTGATAGGTGTAAGGTGTGTGAAGTTTGTTGAAAGTCAGTTGAAGATCCTAGTAGAAGGCACTGATCTATTTACGGATTCTCAGTGTGTGTTAATGTGGCTAAGGTCACAAAAGGACTTATCAGTGTTCGTAAGAAACAGAGTCAAAGAAATAAACAGCCATGGTGATATTACGTTTCATTATGTCAAATCAAACGAAAATCCAGCAGACATTGCAACCCGTGGAACTGATATACACAGTCTCTCTGAGAATCGGTTATGGTGGCATGGTCCCATGTGGTTAAAGGAAACAGAAGAAAAATGGAAGACTTCAGTCACCGATACAGATGAACAGACAGATTTAGACTACGATTCAGAAGTGAAAAAGCAAAAATTAGTCAAGGAAACGACATTACTAAACACGTCTGAGATTAAAACTGGGCTAGAAACATATAGTTCGGGTAAATGTGCGCCATTCGGAATTGAATGTGACAGATACTCTTCCTTGACTAAGATGATAAGAGTGACAGCGTTGGTCTTTCGGTTCATTAGGATATTACAGAATCCAAAATACGAAAAAGCGTCTCTTACAAGTTCAGAATTAAACGACGCAGAAACAATGTGGGTAATATATATACAGAAAAAGAATTTTTCTGATGTGTTTGAAGCCATATCAAGCAAACGACCAAACAATTTACAAAAACAGTTAGGCTTGTACGTTGGTGACGACGGAATGCTACAATGCAAAGGAAGGATCGATCAAGCTAGTATCAGTGAAAGTGCTCGACGTCCTGTGCTACTACCGAAGAATGAAAAATTTACAAAGCTATTAATTGAAAGAATCCACAAACAAAGCCTCCACAGCGGTGTGTCTCAATGTTTAAGTCAGTTGAGGTACAGGCACTGGATACCCCAAGGTCGAGCTACGGTTAGATCAGTATTAAAGCGATGCACAGTATGTCGTCATCACGAAGGTGGTCCTTATAGAATGCCTGAAATGGCGCCTTTACCTAAAACACGTATAACAGAAGCTATTCCCTTTTCAAGGACGGGGCTTGACTATCTTGGACCAATGTATATTAAAACTTGTGATGGTCAAAAGAAAGTGTGGGTATGTTTGTTTACGTGTCTAGTTACGCGTGCAATCCATCTTGAGCTGATACAAGACATGTCTGCAGAGGAATTTCTTCTTGCATTCAGGAGGTTTATATCACAACGAGGATGCCCAAGTGAGATCATTAGCGATAATGCGCTAACATTCAAAACAGCCAGTAAAACATTGGATCTGCTTTGGAAGAATGTTATTAAGTGTGACGATGTTCAAAACTACGTATCAAATGCCAATGTAAATTGGACATTCATAGTAGAGTTAGCTCCCTGGATGGGGGGATTCTATGAACGTTTAGTAAGTCTTGTGAAAAGAGCTTTACGGAAAACGATTAACCGAAAGTTACTGACTTGCATTCAGTTACAAACAGTGCTTAAGGAAGTTGAAGCAACTGTTAATGCCAGGCCACTCGTTTATGTTAGCGACGACATTGATTCCACTATAACACTGACACCAAGACATTTCTTAACACTCAATCCAGCGACAGGAGTGCCAGTGTTAGAATATGACAAGGACGTAGACTACAATCCGTATGACAGTACAGCGGAACGCTTGTTGCAGACATGGAAAAAGGGCCAAAATCTATTGAAGATGTTTTGGAGAATATGGCGGAACGAATATTTACTTAGTTTACGCGAACGAACTCAGAGAAAGTTGAAGTCAGGAAGAATACAGTCACATTTTACACCAAATATTGGTGATGTCGTGCTAGTAAAAGACGATTTACCACGTGGTTGCTGGAGAATCGGAAAAGTGGTCAATTTGGTTCAAAGTCGTGACGGATATGTTCGGTCAGCCAAAGTATCAATGCCGTCTGGACGTATTATCGGACGTCCTATAAATCTTCTGTTTCCGATCGAAGTTTCTGAAAATAGTAAAGAGTATCCGGTTAAAGATGAAAAGCGATCAGTGTCCGAAAACGAAAAGATGCCAACTCAACATCCAGTTAGAGAAGCTGCAAAACGAGCTAAGTTGAAAATAAAAGAATCCCTATCACAGTAAAAAAAAAACAAACAAGAAAAACATTAGTCGAATGTTAAGTTAATAAACTTTAGGTGTAAATATGGAAAGAAAACTTTTTTACCATGAACTCAAATGTGCTTCCGTCGACCTGTGTCTTGACGATCAGTAGTAAATGTATATATGTAAAAATGGACTAAGTGTATTATAGTCACCACAATTTTCTGCCATATTAATTTACAAAAAAAAAAATGACCCTGCCATTGTATTTTCGAGTACAAGTTCATCGTGCAAGTTTCAGTGTATGTACTTTTAGTGGCGGAGCAAATAGTTTTATCGCTGTGTTCACAATGTGTGATGGACCTTTTTCCGTGCACATTTCAGATTATTAACATGTAACGATGCAAAGTAATACAGTCATAAGATATTGTTTACAACACTATATGTTCCGTGCAACTATCTATATGTCTTTGTATATTTGGTGGAGCAAATACACATAGTATCTGTGTATGCACCATATGCACGTGAATACAGTGGATTGTTTCTTTATACATCTCGTAGCTCTCGTAGTCCGTGCAACTATCTACATGTCTTTGTATATTTGGCGGAGCAAATAGACATAGTATCGGTATATATAGGCATGCACCATATGCACGTGAATACAGTGGATTAATGGTATATATATCTCGTATAATTCATCGCTCGTTAATCAAAGTTCATTGGAGACTGAAATTTCTTTCAGAGTCATGGCTAATTACAAATGCGACACATGTGGAAATGTATACAAATACAAGCGGAACCTTAAGAGGCATGTGAATGAAAAACATGGTATAATTGAGCGTTGGAATTGTATTGAGGTCAGTTGCAATTCAACGTTTTTAAGAAGGACCTCCCTGTCAAAACACCTCGTTCTCACTCATGGATATTCGTCATTGAGAGCCAGGGAATTCGCCTGCAGAGCTTTACGTGGGAACATTCATATCGACAGTGATTTGGATGATGTTAGTGACGACGATAGTGTGTTTGATTTATTTGATGAAATTGAACGTCTACGAGCTCAGGAGAAAAGCATTACTGATTTTGAGTTAGATTATTTAGACGATATCAGTAATGACCTTGAAGTGGATAATAATGTTGATGCTGCTAGAACCGTTGTAGAAGAATGTGTAGAAAACGATATGGACTTTGTGTTGAATGAAGTAAACATGGATAATTATTTAGATAAGACTGGTGCTGAAGCAAATGGTAATGAAGTGATAAACGATGGACTAGAAAATGTGTTAGATGAGACGAGTGATGTTGAGGAAAATGTAACTCACGATGAATGCAACGATAAAAATGAAACTGAAGAAAGTGTAATTGGAAACAGAAATAAGGATATTAAGGATAAGGATGATTCAGAAGATTACGCGATAATAAGTGATTGCGAATCCGCAGATGAGTTCGGTTTAGACAGTTTTAGCAGTGGTGGTTCAAATAACGGTGATAGTTTGATAGATAGTGATAATGCGGTGATTGACGGCGATGGCTTAGTAAATGGTGGTGATACAGTGACAGGCAGTGGTGGCTTGATAATTGGAGATGATGCAGAGATCAGCTGTGCAAGTTCGATAAATGGTGATGATCCCTTTAACAGCGACGATGATGGTGATATGGACAGTGACAATGTTATAAATATCAGCAGTGACGACGAAGCAGCTGTTGTACTTTCGCAACTAGAGACTCATACACAAACATTTTTGTTTACAATAACCAGAAAAATACAATCTCTAAATGGACAGGTTGTGAACGTCATTACAACTGCTGAAACAGATTTTTTCGAGAACTGAGTAACCTTTGCTTATTTTTTGCGGGGTAGTGTCGCGAAGATCGCTAATCTTTATTTTGTTTGTGTTTTTTATGTTTTTGCTCCACTGGAATCTGTCACATCTTACACGTGCATTTCTTGCAGCTCCAACGGAGCACCAGTATCTCCGTCGGAGCTGCAGTAATTCACATGCTGCATGGTTTTATGATGCTTTTCATGTTCACTCGGTGGAGCCTAGAAGCACTATAAAAGCGCAATTAATACAAGCCAAAAGGGTTGAGAGCAAAAAAGTATTGATAATAATAAGCGAATGAGCATGTTGGTGTATTATTGTAACAAAAATAAAAGGGTTGTATTGTCAGTAATTCTTGTGTTTCTCTGCGGAATAAATTACATTTGTGGAGAGAAAAAAGCCGACCAAGAGGGCAAGTCAACAAAACAGATCTCTGCCACAGTGCTTGTCCCATCTGCTAATAATCTTACAGACAAGTTCTCCTAGCGGGCACATTACGTCTTAACAACGTCGCATCAACGTTGCGTTGATACTACGATGCACATACGTTGTGCAGCCGCTTGGAGCTATGTTCCTTCGGGCGTCAGGACGAAAAAAAGATCTTTTAAACCATTTGATTTAGACATTATAACCCTGATCAGACGCCGCGTTTAGCGAACTTCGACTACCCAAGGCGAATTAAAATACGTTTATTCCAAATAAAAAAATACAGTAACCCATAAATGCCAATCGATTCAATACTGGGATATTCGGAAGCAGTTACGACAGATCAGAGGCCACAGAATGTAGCATCTGATAGGTGTCTTCACTATTTGCTAAAAGTACGGAACTTGATGTAAAACTCACAGCTTACAACACATGTTTTGTAATTAGAGCTCTCGAAGCAGGTGCATAACTGTTTTTGATGTCGGTCAGTTATGGGTTGTTTAGTCGGTCACTGATAATCACAGAGAAGCGAGCTAACCCTTTTAACCCTGTAGACCGGTGCAGCAGCCGAGGTAAAAATACATGGTAGCTATGCAAACCTTGTAGATCCTGATAAGACGTACGGCGCGTAGCTCGCCAGAATGTACATGTATACTGTTTAATTGCCGTCATGTCAGTGAACTAATCAGAAATTCCTTTCAATAAGAATATAAGAAAAGCGAGAAGAGTCCTGTTCAGAAACTCAGGGATGAAAGAGTTAAACATAAATATCATCGGAAAGCGCGTGTGAAAATGGTCCCAGAGTATTGTTTTCTGTTCAGAATATGTCTGTTTGTGCCAATTTATATTCAATCTGTATAAAGTCTTGAAAAATGAAATATTTCGAAAGACGTTCCATGCCTGCAAAATTAGTTTTCAAGAGTTCCTTTGGACTATTTTATGCAGCGAACGAACAGCGGAAGTGGAATAACGCGGTCCAGTACCGGAAGTAGAAATGTAGTGACATAGAAACTTGATTTTATAAATCAACTTTCAATAAAATTACTGGTTACAGAGCCAATAGATTCAAACTGATAACTGTGTAGTGAGACAATAAGCCCATCCCACTTGCCATATTGGCTTAATTGCTGACCGGAAGGATATTTTGCTGTTTGATACCTGGCCAAAACCAGAGAAAACTTTAATATTTTTTTTTTCTTTGCTGGGGAGATAACCCCAAGAGTAATGTTGTTGGCCATTATTTACTTACATCCACCTAATGTTCATGTTTATACAAAGTTTCAGCTTTCTAGCTTTCTTAGTACCTGAGAAAACTGTATCGAAAATATTTTTCATGGTTTGATGGTTAGAAAAGTGAAATGATTTTTTTACTTGCAGAAAATATCCTATCAGGGGAGATAACTCCAAGAGTTATGGGCCTTTGGCCATTATTTTGGTAAGGGCCATACATCCACCCACTTTTCATGTTCATACAAAGTTTCAGTATTCTAGCTTTCTTAGTTCCTGAGAAAACTGTCACCAAACCTTTTCATTTATTAAAAAAAACTATACTATCAGGGGAGATAACTCCAAAAGTAATGGGCCCTCGGCCATTATTTTGGTTAGCTCCCTATATCCACCCATTGTCCACATTTATGCAAAGTTTGAGGTTTAATTGTCCACATTTATGCAAAGTTTGAGCTTTCTAGCTTCTTTCGTTCCTGAGAAAACTGTGACCAAACATTTTCATTTAAAAAAACCTATCAGGGGAGATAACTCCAAGAGTTATGGGCCCTTGGTCATAATTTCGGTAAGGTCCGTGGAGGCACCCATTGTCCACGTGTATACAAAGTTTTAGTTTTCTAGCTCTCTTAGTTTCGGGGAAAACTGTGACGAAAAAATAACGGAATAACGGAATTACGGAATTACAGAATTACAGAATTACGGAATTACAGAATTACGGAATGACAGGGCAAATCCAATATAGCCCCACTTTTCAAGCGGGGCTATAATTATCATTCAGGGGAGATAACTCCAAGAGTTATGGGCCCTTGGTCATAATTTCGGTAAGGTCCGTGGAGGCACCCATTGTCCACGTGTATACAAAGTTTTAGTTTTCTAGCTCTCTTAGTTTCGGGGAAAACTGTGACGAAAAAATAACGGAATAACGGAATTACGGAATTACAGAATTACAGAATTACGGAATTACAGAATTACGGAATGACAGGGCAAATCCAATATAGCCCCACTTTTCAAGCGGAGCTATAATTATCATTATTATATAAATTATTATCTACTAAACAATAGTGATGTTATATATATATTTTTACTCCATGTTTTTCTTATTTCATTTTCGGTGCTTGTTAGAATAACCTCACTGAGGCAGTTCTAACAAGCACTCACAATCTATTTTTGGGCAAGAATAAGGAAACAATTCTATACCCTTGTAACCCCCATTTTCCCACTATAAGATGGGTTCACAAGGGTATACAGTAAAACCTGTTGTAGTGGCCACCTGTGTTAAGCAAGCAACCTGCCTTATGCAAGCATGCTTTTGGTTCCTGATAGAGGCAAATGCATTAAGATTCACCTGTATTGAGCAAGTACCTGTCCTAAGTAAGCACATTTTGGTTATCTCCTAGATGCTTGCTTAATACAGGTTGGACTGTAAATGACATGGACTCATTAAGAGAATGATGATAAACAAGCCTGGAAGTAAACTTCCAGGAAGATACATTGAGTCAGTCACAAGCCAAACTTCTCCTGAAATATTTGTCCAAAATGAAAGACATGAAAAAGTCAAGTCAACTTTAAAGAAAAAAAGCTTACCATATTTGCTCAAATGCTGATCCTCGGCTGACCTTTGACTTTTCAGAGAACAATCTGATTTTCTTCCAACAAATTGTGGGCATGTCCATTGAACCACCATCCTTGTTCCTTTTTCTTTTTTTTTTTTTCCTTTTTCCGTGTTATCATCTCTACTTCTGTTTTCTCCATCTGAACTGAGAAATAAAACCAAATGAGCCAGCGCACAACAAAACCTACAATAAGACGTGCACCCCCGAAGACTCAGATCAGCCTGCCCATCCATATAGTCATACCAGAGACTTCTCTTGCTGCATAAAGGAGCATTGAGCCATTAGCTATCCTTAGAGTGCACAACGAAGACTCTGATCAGACTGCACGCATGTGCAGGCTGATCTGAATCTTCGCTGGACGCACATGTCTTATTGTAGGTTTTGTCATGCGCTGGCTCAAATATGTTTTCAAAATTCAGTTCTTAAATTAACTGTTCATGGCACAGAGGCTACATATTTTATGCTCAACCCAAGTTTGTCCTGCTCATAAAGATTAAAATGGCTCATAAATATTAAAAGACCAATTGGCATTTTAATATTTATGAGCAGGACAAAATTAATGCACAATTGATGAGCAGAACAATAATCATTATCTGCTAATATGGCATTCTAATATTTATGAGCTGCCAATTGGCATTTTGATATTTATGAGCAGGACAATTAGCATTCTCTGCTCATTTGGCATTTTAATATTTATGACGAGCAAATTGGCATTTAAATATTTATGAGCAGGAGAAATACATGTTCTATTTTCTGCTAATGGGTCATTTTAATATTTATGAGCAGGACAAATGACATTTTCTGCTAATTTGTCATTTTAATATTTATGAGCAGGACAATTACCATTCTCTGTTCATTAGAGCATAATAAGGCATTAGTTACTGATTATCAACAATAAACTTTTCATGCTCAGTTGAAATGCATAAAAACATTCTATTACCTTGGAATTCGGGCAGCACTTAGTCCCGAACACATACCCTTCATACATTGTATATTCCTGTGTGGACACCTGCATTCTGATCAGAATCTTCAGTGTTCACTACCTGAAAGACACTTGACCTCAGGTTACTTCATTCAGACTGAGAAGTCTGAATAATAACAAGCTGATCTGATTCCTCTAATAGCTTACATGCTCGAAAAGCAGCTAGCCTGCCCTGTAAGCAAACATCTCACCTACCCATAGCCCCAGAAACCAGGGGGTATCCACATATTATTTTTCTTATTTCTGCACAAAAACATGTGCTGTGGGTACTCATTAGAAGGGTCTACATATGTTGTGGGTACTCAATAGGAGGGCCTCAGTGAGGGCAACCTACAACATATGTTTCCGTGCAGAAATAAGAAAAATATCATTGACTGGGGCATTAAACTCCAAAACAACCCAAAATCTACAGGCACTTCTTAACACAGCCAAATTGTGCTGCTATATCAACCCAGCAGACACACCTCGCTAGGGCAACGTCAAATCAACGTCTTTGCAACGTCATGATGTTGCACAGACATATGATAGATGTGACGTTGCACAGACGCAGACGAAACGTTGCATAAGTGTCAGGATGTTGCACTGACGTTGATTTGACGTCGTAATTATGTCATGTGCTTGCTGGGAAGTTTGCAATGTGTTCAGATCTTTGCAGTCAAGAGAAAAGTCAGACCACACTCTGTATATACAGTGTCACTTCCGAGGGAAAATTCTAAAACTGGATGCTTTAGGAAGGTGGTTATTCAGCAGAGGGATATGCTGCGTTCCAAAGACACCAGGCCCCGAGGTTATAAATCTTTTTAGTTTATACTAATTTATTTTAGTTTGATTGCGATGAAAGCTTCAAGCTTATTGAATCGCTCTCGAACACTCATTCCGGATGTTTTCACCCGCGCGAGAGAGAGGCAGTGGCTTTTCAACACCACTGCTACCCATTTACACCTGGGTGAAGTGGAGCAGTGTCATTACGTGTCTTGCCCAAGGACACACCTTGATACCGGGGGCCGGTTCGAAAGCACAACCTCTCGATCATAAGTCAACGCGTTAACCACTGCGCTATCGAGGCTGACTATATAAATCTTTTTCATGCTCAAATTTGTTCTGCATATAAAATTTAAAATTTATGAGCAGGACAAAATAACATTCTGTGCTATCTGAGCAGGATAATTGCCTCTTTCATTTGTATCTTAATATTTATGAGCATTAGAAATTTCATGCTCAGCTGAGTGCAGCATAAACAATGTTTATAACTTTGGGGCCTGCTTGTCTCCACCAGATTTAACTGATATCAACCAACATTGGTTACTAAATTGCTTATTTGTAACCCTGTTATTCTTGGTAAACAAATGCTAATGTTATGGGGTTGATGTCCCTTTGGCCACTCTGCTGGAAACATGTTAGTAATTGTTATGCTCAATTTTCAATGGTTATAGTGCATGCATTATGTAACCACTAGAAGTTCAATGACCATGCAAGCATATGATATGGGCCCAGTCACGACAAAAATTGTCTTTGAGGTTTGCTACCACGAAAGATACCAATCAGCAGACCAGAAAAAGTCATGGAATTTTATATATAAACCACAACCTCTTTATAACACTTTTAATGGGGTCCAAAGCAGAAACCGTGTTAGTTAACCTTTGTCCTGCTGAGCCCGGATATGTCTTAGCTTTCAAACAATGCAGATCCAGATCAGATGGCTTCTTATCAGGATCTTCATTGTTTGCCATCCAGTTTATGAATTTGATGCAGTAAATTACATCAAGTAATCTGATTGGCTGATAATTAGTATTAGGTGTGGCATATTTGAATATTTAGCAGGATAAGGGTTAAACAACCATGTTATAACCAAACAAAAATGTATAGATTATATAGAAAAATGACCATTAATGGTCATTTTTCTATATAATCTATACATTTTTGGGATCCATCTTGAAACCGTGTTATAACCAACTGTGTTATATCTAGGTTGTGGTGTAGAAAGTAGACTGCGCAGTCTGATCAGTCCCTTTATTGTTCCCAAATGGCAAAAAGAGGCTTTCTCGTGAAGTGGCTTGTATTGTAATACCATTATTACTAAGTGAATGACCTTACTCGAGGACAATATCTGGTCAAGCTTAGATGAATGGCTTAAGCTGAAATACTGTATCTTTTGAATGGGATACAACTTCTGTGTGTTTCTGCTTGCTACCAACTCTATGAAGGGGTCTTCACCCACAGCGGTTAATAGTTTTGAAAGACCAGTTCCTCCAGAAAAACTATCTATTTGCCTTAGTGTGTGAGAATGGGGAGGAGATATCCTTACATTTAAGGTTGACTGATTGTCAACTAAGGTTGACTATTTGTCATTTGTCAACTGACCTCAAGGTACTGCAAAGCTTCACTGCTGTTGGCCTTGAGATAATCACTGACAAAAGTTTTAATGTTTTTTTTTGTTGTTGTTTTTTTGGTTTTATAAGCCTTTCAAGATTATTTCACATATTTCAAGCAGATCATTATTCAGAGGTGGATGAAAACTGGGGTACCCGGAGAAAAACCACCTAATCTTCCGTTGCAGAACATGGCATCTCACATTTGGCTCCAGCAAGGTGTGAACTCAGTGGAGAGACCTAATGATTAAGAGTCAGCACTCTTACCCATTAGGCCCAGGACTGCATGGCGGTCAGCCCCCGCCCATAGGGACTTGAAGAAATATATGGGCTGATGCTTCCACGCAGAGTTGAATCCAGCCCGCACACTAGTACTGATAAAACGCTTAGAGGATCTAAGCCTGTCCAAGAACTGCGGTACGATGCGGACCGTCCATGCTAATAAACCCTATTGGTTTCATTGGGCGACATGGCTTGAGATGTCATTTCATCTCAATGTCGGGTAAAAGCCCCACAAAATTGGAAGCAACGTCTCCAAAATTACCTTTACAGTGTTGACGGGGACGTTAAACCTCAAATCAAACAAACAAAACTGCATGGCGGCCCAGCCATGTTAAGATTTAAGGTTTTGTTTACTGTATACCAAACACAGCACAATGCATATAAAGGACCCTCAAACAGTTTATTTGTTTGTTTGTTTGATTTGAGGTTTAAAGACCCCATAAACACTGTATAGGTCATTTGGAGATACTGCTTCCAATTTTGTGAGACTTTTACCCGACATTGAGATGAAATGACATCTCAAGCCCTGTCACCCAATGAAACCAATAGTTTCTAAGCATGGACGGTCCAACACACACCGCTTTGCCTGGGCAGGCTTAGATCCTCTATGCAGTTTATAGCCCCCACCCATAGGGGCTTGAAGAAATATATGGGCTGCATGATGCTTCCACGCAGAGCTGAATCCGGCCCGCACACTAGTACTGGTAAACCACTTAGAGGATCTAAGCCTGTCCAGGAACCTTGGTGCGAGGCAGACCGTCCATGCTAATAAATAAACCCTATTGGTTTCATTGGGTGACAGGGCTTGAGATGTCATTTCATCTCAATGTCGGGTAAAAGTCCCACAAAATTGGAAGCAACGTCTCCAAAATGACCTTTACAGTGTTGACGGGGACATTAAACCTCAAATCAAACAAACAAATCTATGCAGTTTAGATCCTCTAAGCAGTTTACCAGTACTCATATGCGGTCAGTTTCAGCTCTGACTAGAAACATCATGCAGCCAATCTATTTCTTCAAGCCCCGAAAGATGGGGGCTGCCACAAACAATATAGACCCAGACTGAAAGGGCAGTCTGATCAAGGTCTACACTGTTTGCCATTCCGGCTACACCTTTTAGACTCCTTAATGCCGGATGTGAAAAATATTTGTTAAAAATTAGGTTAGTAACAATTTTTTTGTCATTTTAGGAATTTTTACTGACAGTCACAGGGTAACCACTACCATTTTGAACCTGGGGTAATAAATCCTGCTTACCTTTGCACCCTAAATGTACACCAGCATATAAACAGGCTTTTCCCTTTCATTTTAGGGGTAAACAACAGGTTTTTAGGGTAAAAAATAGACGACAAATGGGAATACTGGATAAACAGACATTTTGCATTCAAAACATGACTCTTACAATAGTTCTTTCAGAGTAACGTTGCCTGCCACTGTACCCTGGTATCAGGTGACTTCCACTAGACTTCATGCCTCTGCCATCCAGTCACAGCCAATGGAACTTGGCCGGTTTTCTACAAACAAGATAAGACTCTTGCTCAGAATATACATAAGAAGACCTATAACATATTTATCTAGACTCCACTAGGCTGTCTTCAGAAAACTAAGTTGTGTGTAGGTGTTAGAATTTCCTCATAGAGGCCTTACTTTTTTAACCTTTACCACTCTCTAGGCTAATTCAGCAGTTGAAAAATTGTTGATATTTTTCTTATTTTTCTCAGAAATCAGGACGGAAAAATTAGAAACAAGATGTATTTGTGAAACACGAACATGTCCCCCAGCATGGTCATTTTTTTTCAAAGTTGGTCACAGTTCAAAGTCAAGGTCACAGGTCAAGATTTTGGGTTTGAGTGGGAAGCCCTTGGCACAAGGAACTTACATGCCAAATACGAAGGCTCTATCTTAAACGGTTCGAAAGTTATGAACAATAATATTTTTTTCTTTAAAGTAGGTCATAGGTCAAGGTCACAGATCAAAAGATTTTGCATGAATATAAAGCTCTTGTCACAAGGAACCTACATGCCAAATATGAAGGCTCTATCTTGAACGATTCAAAAGTTATGAACAATTTTATTTGTTAAGTAGGTCAAAGGTCAAGATCATGGTCAAAAATTTTTGCATGAATTTAAAGCTCTTATCACAAGGAACCTACATGCCAAAAATGAAGGCTCTATCCCAAACGGTTAGAAAGTTATGACCAAAATGTTAATTTTTTCTTTTAAGTAGGTCAAAGGTCAAGGTCACAGGTCAAAATTTTTTGCATGAATGTAAAGCTCTTGTTACAAGGAACCTACATGCCAAATATGAAGGCTGTATCTCAAACAGTTCAAAAGTTATGACCAATGTTAACTTTTTCTTTTATTACGTCAAAGGTCAAATTTTTTGTGTGAATGTAAAGCTCTTGTCACAAGGAACCTACATGCAAAATATGAAGGTTGTATCTCAAATGGTTCAAAAGTTATGACCAAAATGCTATTTTTTATTTTAAGTAGGTCAAAGGTCAAGGTCACAGGTTAAAATTCTTTGCATGAATGTAAAGCTTTTGTCACAAGGAACATCCATGCCAAATATGAAGGCTGTATCTCAAGTGGTTCAAAAGTTATGACCGAGGTTTTTTTTTTTTCTTTTAAGTAGGTCAAAGGTCAAGGTCAAGGGCACAGGTCAAATTTTTGTTTGCATGAATGTGAAGCTCTTGTCACAAGGAACCTTCATGCCAAATATGAATACTGTATCTCCAATGGTTCAAAAGTTATGACCAAGGTTAAAGTTGTTCACGTAAAAACCAACAAACAAACCAACAAACAAACAGACAGGGCAAAAACAATATGTCCCCACTATCGCTACCGGGGACATAAAAATATTCAAAATGTCGTTTGCTGCGAAAAATATACCCAGCATGCAAAGCGTTAAAGAAAAATTATCCTTGTTACTCCTCCTTATCTGGAGCTTTAACTTTTCGTTATTTTTGTTGGTAAAATTGCAAATATATTTCAATAGGCGTGTTTTCTTGAGATGGACTATTTCTCTTAAACCTTGAATTCTTCTATATTAGGCTTCCTCTATATTATATTAACCCTTATCTTGCTGAATATTCATTTAAGCCACACCCATTTCTGTCTATCAACCAATCAAATTACTTGATGTAATTTATTGCTACAAATTCATAAACTGAATGCCAAACACTGTAGATCCTGATCAGATGGTTTCTTCAGAAGCCATCTGATCTGGATCTACACTGTTTGCAAAGACAGGGGTTGTCGTGAACAGCATGATAAGAGTTAAAAACATGGTAACTTTTTAGGTGGGCTGTTTGTCAATTAATCCAAAGTTAACCCTTGTCCTGCTGTATATTTAAATGTGCCACACCCACTACTGATTATCAGCCAATCAGATAACTTGATGCAAATAATTGCAGCAAATTCATAAAATGGATGGCAAACAATGAAGATCCTGATCAGATGGCTTCTTCAGAAGCCATCTGATCGGGATCTTCATTGTTTGAAAGATAAGGCATATCCCGGCTCAGCAGGACAAGGGTTAACAATACTGCTGGCCATTCACTGCTGTTACCAATGTGATTATCACTGTCCAATACAGTTAGACCATGTGCAGATTAACCCTTATCCTGCTGATTTGTTTGTTTGAATTTATCGGCCCAATCAATATCATTTAGGTCATGTTATGCCAGTCAGTTTACCTATCCACACTTTTCCTGGGCAGGCTAATACGTAAGCAGTTTACCAGTTCAATTCTTCTGCAATTCAGCACATGCTTCCACCAGAAACTTACAACTGCCCTTCTTGAATCAGCGGAATGGCGAGAATGACCGTAGAAAAGATTTCATGTCTTGCAGAATATTTTAATTCAGAACCCATTTCTGACCATCAGACAATCAGATTATATGATATGATGTTTTTTGTTCAAATTCGCAAAGTGCATGTCAAACAGCATAGATCCTGATCAGATGGCTTCTTCAGAAGCCATCTGATCAGGATCTACACTGTTTGCAAAGGTTGGGGTTATCATGAACAGCAGGATAAGGGTTAAACCCTTTGAGCACTCTTCAGGAGACAATGCAATGAACAAGTACAGAAAGTGTTTTTCAATATTCAGTTGGTAAACCCATTTTTGCCTAGGGTCCTAAAAATGGGAAATAAGTACACAGTATAGACACAGATCAGATGCCGTTATATGTGTGGTATCTGATCAGAATCTACACTGTTTAATTAAAGTGTAAGAATTATGGCAAAATGTACCAAAAAAAGCGGTGCGAGTGTCGGACCATCCATGCTTATAAAACCTATTTGTTTAATTGGGCGGCAGGGCTTGAGATGTCATTTCATCTCCATGTCAGATAAAAGTCCCACAAAATTGGAAGCAACGTCTCCAAAATGACCATTACAGTGTTGACGGGGACCTTAAACCTCAAATCAATCAAACAAAAAAAAAAAAATCTGACACCCATTGCAGCTTAATTGACTGTATTGCCCAAATACAGCACTGAAAATTGATTATTTTGATATTTTGTGAACTATTGTACAAGTCATCATAAAAACTCTAAACTACATAATGCAATTTTCCCCTGTCTAGCTTATGTATAATGGAAACTTTTATGCTCCGTAACATTTTCAACCCTGTATACTGGGACAAATACCTATGAAAACAGTGTAGATCCGGATCAGGCAGTCATACTGAGCTGCCTGATCAGGATCTACACTGTTTGTCATCCAGTTGTTGATTTTGACTAAACTCTAAATTTTAAAGAAAGGATGCTTCCAGATTCTAAGATGGTAGAGTTCACTACAGAAACACTGGGGTGAAAGGGTTAAAATGGAAATTGTATTAGGGAGCATAAAATATTTCTACAGTGATTAGCACAATGTCTGGAGTCATACAGCCACCTGTGACACTGGAATGAGGTCCATGATGGACTAATTCGCTCACCTGAGTCGAAGATGTATTTCCTTTTGATGATGGCCTTATTTTACTCTATCTGTTATTTTGTTCAGGGCATGAAAAACATTTGAGCACTTGTAAGATTATTTTCTAATTGAGTTACTGACTTCAGGTTAAATCTTATTTACGATTTTTTTTCTAAAATATACTGTTCAGTGGAGTGGTACCATTTTTTTTTACCTCCGGCAGCCCTCTTGTTCACTGGAGTGGAACCAGCTTAGTAAATTTTGGTACAGGGCCATGAGAGGAACATGTCAATAGGCCTGGGCCATGTAGCAATCTTGTTCAGAACCATTTTAATTCTTATCCTGCTGTTCACGACAACCCTTTTCTTTGCAAACAGTGTAGATCCAGGCCGCCATCTGATCAGCTACACTGTTTGACATTCTTTTTATGAATTGGTAGGAATAAATTACATCAAGTAATCTGATTGGTTCAAAGTTAGAAATGGGTGTGGCTAAACTGAATATTCAGCAAGAGAAGGGTTAACAATTTTGGTAGAAAGCAAAGAAAGGAACATTTCTGTGAAATTATTTTGAAATCGAGCCACTGGCTTGAGAGATATCATTTAAAGGTTTTTCCATTTTTTGCTCTGGCGACCATTTAGTCTAGCGAAGCGGAATAATTTCAGCGATTTTGTTAGGTGGTCACCCAAGGAACATTATGATATTGTTTTGAAATTGGGACATTGATCTAGGAGTTGTTTAAAGATTTTTTTTTCTATTTTTAGCCCTGGTGGCCATTTTGTATAGAGAAGTGAAACAGTTTTAGGAATTTGTTGAAGGTTCATAAGAGAAACATTTCTGCGAAATTATAATGAAATTGGGCCACTGGCCCGAGTTTTCGTTTACAGTTTTCTTCTATTTTTAGCTCTGGTGGCCATTCTGTTTGGCTGAGTGGAGTGATTTAAGTCATTTTTGTACACCATTAAATGGCATTTCTGTGAAATTGTTTTTAAATCGGGCCATTTGCTTAGGAGAGGATGTCTTTTAAAGGTTTTTCTATTTTTATCTCTGGCAGCCATCTTGTTCAATGGTGCAGAACCATTTTAGCAATTCTGATGCAGCAGGATCATAGGACAAACAATTGTGTCAAAATAATTTGAAATTGGCACAGTGGTTAAAACGTCATTTGAAGAAATTGTTGACAATGGACAGATGGACGGTTGGATGGACACCAGATGACAGACACATAGCGATCACAATTGCTCACCATGAGCACAGCACACAATGAGCACTTTGTGTGCTCTGGCCAGTTTAAAACAAGGGTTTTGGCTGCAATCCCATCTTTTCTTTTCTCATTAACCCATTTAGTACTAGAAATCCCAAAACGGGTACCATGGCAAACAGTGCAGGCCCAGATCAGACGCCGCAGAACGCGGCGTCTAATCAGAACCTCCACTGTTTACTAAAAGTTCAGCCATTTTCCAAATAAATTTTGAAGAAAACACAACCTGACACCTCTAAATTTTGATGTGGACTCAAGCTATATATAAAGAGGAAGATTCAAGGGTTAACCCTTGTCCTGCTGAGCCCGGATATGCCTTATTTTCCAATGAAGATCCAGATCAGATGGCTTCTGACGAAGCCATCTGATCAGGATCTACTTTGTTTGCCATTCAGGTTGTGAATTTGTTGCAATAATTTGCATCAAGTAATCTGATTGGCTGATAATCAGTAGTGGATGTGGCATATTTAAATATTCAGCAGGACAAGGGTTAAACCTAGTCAAACTTTAATAGCTCAAAACAATGAACATTTATTCTGGACAGAGATGGTTGTTTTAGCCCGCCACTGAGGGTTAACCATATAATACGTGGGGTATGTGTATGGGTGGTTGGTGGGGGAGTCATTCTAAGATATTGTTTTGATCTTCTACAAAGTTATGGTACACAAAAACCTTTTTATAACACTGTTCATTATACCACAAAAATCCTAAAATTTTGGACATCTTGAGGACTTGGTATAATTCTCCTAAGAATTTGACAATTTCTCCTAAAAATTTCCTTGCTGAGTTTTCTTACAAATTTGTTTCACAATCCTGCAAGTCCAAAATGTGCAAACAGAACGGCAAACAGTGTAGATCCTGATCAGACTGCTCCTTCAGGAGCAGTCTGATCTGTATCTTCACTGTTTGCTTAGGGCCATCTGTCCCAATACTTAGGATCATTACGGTAATACGGTTTTTAGTACAGTGCTATTTAACCCGTTTGGTACCAGAAACCCCAAAACGGGTACCCTGGCAAAGAGTGCAGGCCCAGATCAGCCGCCGCAGAATGTGGCGTCTTATCAAGGCCTACACTGTTTGCAAAAAGTTCAGCCATTTTCCAAATCAATTTTGAAGAAAACACAACATGACACCTCAAACTTTTGCAATGGACTCTTGATATAAGGTGGAAGATTCCATTTGGGCCCCGACAAGTGATTTTGGTACTTATCGCCTATGCGAGCAGCGAAGGTTCAGGCGAGCCTGCGCATCTGCGCAGTCTCGCCAGAACCTTCGCTGCTCGCTCATACAAGCAGTGAATCAAGAGGAACCTTCAGACAGAAAGCCATATCCCTGGCCCCTCTGAATGGCTGGGCATGCGCAGTTAAAATTTGTCATGACAGAATGCTCGAAGACCCAAATTCGCTTGGCAGGGCTCATTTGGTACAAAAAGGGTTAATGATGGATCCTAAAACATATATATATAGTTTATGGATAATAAATGATTTATATGTCTTCAGCTGTATGTCTCTGCTGACACTAAAAGACCATTTTTGTCCATAAACTAATGATTTACCTCCATAAATGACAGTGAATTATTATCACATACACCAATCACCAAATGGCTCTTGACTTTGTTTACCATGTACATCCGGCATCGCTAGCTCAGTTGGATGCGCATCTGACTGGTGATCAGGAGGTCGCAGGTTCGATACCTGCCGAGGTTGTCAACATTCTTTCGTGGAGATTGATCATGAATATTTTCTACTGTCATTCTCTCCCTTCTGCTGATCCGAGATTTAACCTATTTCCAAAGTAATGATTGCTTTCATATTATGACTGTTGCTCTGTTGAAAGGACCCCTTTGATTGGCACCAAAAACTAAAAATATTGGTTGTAAATTGTCATTTTTCGAACTGATATTTATATCAGGAAAACCTTTTGGTTAACCTTTTTTCCAAAATGATGAGTTTCATCACATGAATAAGTCCGTGAAATGAAGACCCCTCCCCCCCCCTATATCCCACTTTATAAAGAGAAAACTGGGGTTATGGGGGTATACATTATTTTTTTCTTATTTCTGCTCATAGACACAGGTTGTGGGTACTCATTAGAACTACCTCAATGAGGCGGTTCTAACGAGCATCCACAAACTCTCTTTACAGTACAAATAAGAAAAATATCACAGATTTTCATCAGAAAAGTAGCCATTTTGGAGATTTGAAAAATGCACTATGTTGCACGGGTGTGTTATCGTAATGAGTAGACTGCTTTCATATTGGGCTGTTGCCTCTTCAGTATAAACACCAGACTACAACAGCCATTAAAATTTGGTTTGAAAATAGCATCTATGTACATATAAGCAAATTTCCAGGATACGGCATTCCAAGGCGGTAGTTCTGTCGTGGTTTATTTTTGATATAATTTGTCTTTGCATGTATGTATTGCTTATATTTTTTTATTTTGGATAGCCATTTGGCCATTTTGTTGGAAAGTACCGTATTCGCCCTAATTGCCGCACATGCTCCTATAAGCGCACACCAAAGCTATTTTTGAAAAGGAAATGCATAAGCGCACACTTTACAGTAATCTCCCATTGAAGCTCTCATAGTAAATCCATAACAAGAGGGCCATGATGGCCCTGGATCGCTCACCTGATCCATAGTGTAACAAGTGGGCCCCAGGGAGGGCCATTATTGGCGGAAGGGCTTTAATGTGCATAATGTTGAGGGAGGTCTTAAAGGTGAAGCTTCATACCAAACAAAAACAAAGGCTATAATTTGAACAATCTTGGCAAAGGTCCACTAGATGACGCTACACACCAAATATCAAAGACCTGGGCCTTGCTGTTTCAGAAAAGAAGATTTTTATAAACATATTCCCTACATAAGCCTATGCACCAGGCTATATAAGTCTCTGCAAAACCAAAGGGCCCTGGGTGGGGGGCATTTGTGGCCCCAGGGCTATAATTTTGACAAACTTGGTAGAGGTCCACTAGATGAAGCTCCATACCAAATATCAAAGACCTGGGCCTTGCAGTTTCAGAGAAGAAGATTTTTAAAAATTTCCCTTTATAAGTCTATGTAAAACCAATCGGTCTCTGGGCGGCGACATTTTTGGCCCAAGGGCTATAATTTCAACAATCTTGGTAGAGGTCCACTAGATGACGCTTCATACCAAATATCAAAGACCTGGGCCTTCTGGTTTCAGACGAGAAGATTTTTAAAGGTTTTCCCTATAAAAGCCTATGTAAAACCAGTGGGCCCTGGCGCTGGGGCATTTTTTGGCCCAAGGGCTATAATTTGAACAATCTTGGTAACGGTCCACTTGACGAAGCTACTTACCAAATATCAAAGACCTGGGCCTTCTGGTTTCAGACAAGAAGATTTTTAAAGGTTTTCCCAATATAAGCCTATGTAAAACCAGTGGGCCCCGGGGCGGGGCCGGTTTTGGCCCCAGGGCTATAATTTGAACAATCTTGGTAGAGGTCCACTAGATGAAGCTTCATACCAAATATCAAAGACCTTGGTCTTCTGGTTTCAGACAAGAAGATTTTTAAAGGTTTTCCATATAAGCCTATGTAAAACCAGTGGGCCCCGGGGTGGAGCTGTTTTTGGCACCAGGGCTATAATTTGAACAATCTTGGTAGCGATCCACTAGACAAAGCTACATACCAAATATCAAAGACCTGGGCCTTCTGGTTTCAGACAAGAAGATTTTTAAAGGTTTTCCCTATATAAGCCTATGTAAAACCAGTGGGCCCCGGGGCAGGCCGTTTTTGGCTCCAGGGCTAATAATCCATCCACTGGTTAAGCAGGAGAAGCTCTGGTGGCCATTTTGTTCGCCCTAGCTGAACAGTATGAGCAATTTTGTTAGAGGGACACCAAACGAACATTCCTGTGAAATAATTTCAAAATTCATCCACTGGTTAAGGAGAAGAAATCGTTTAAAAGTTTTTCTATTTTTGCTCTGGCAGCCATTTTGTTCACCCAAGGGGAACGGTATGAGCATTTTTTGATGAGATTCACCAAAGGAACATTCCTGTGAAATAATTTCAAAATCCATCCACTGGTTAAGGAGAAGAAGTCGTTTAAAGGTTTTTCTATTTTTAGCTCTGGTGGCCATTTTGTTCACCCGAGCGGAATGGTTTGAGCAATTCTGGTAGAGGGTCACACAAGGAACACTCCTTTGAAATAATTTCAAAATCCATCCACTGGTTAAGGAGAAAAAGCCGTTTAAACGTTATTCTATTTTTAGCTCTGGTGGCCATCTTGTTCACCCGAGCGGAACGGTTTGAGCAATTTTGGTAGAGGGTCACCCAAGGAACCTTCCTGTGAAGTAATTTCAAAATCCATCCACTAGTTAAGGAGTAGAAGTCGTTTAAAGGTTTTTCTATTTTGTAGCTCTGGCGGCCATCTTGTTCACTGGAGGGACATGGTTAGAGCAATTTTGGCAGAGGGTCACCCAAGGAACATTCCTGTGAAGTAATTTCGAAATCCATCCACTGGTTAAGGAGAAGAAGTCCTTTAAAGGTTTTTCTATTTTTAGCTCTGGCGGCCATTTTGTTCACCCGAGCGGAACAGTTTGAGCAATTTTGGTAGAGGGTCACCCAAGGAACATTCCTGTGAATTAATTTCGAAATCCATCCACTGATTAAGGAGAAGAAGTCCTTTAAAGGTTTTTCTATTTTTAGCTCTGGCGGCCATTTTGTTCACCCGAGCGGAACGGTTTGAGCAATTTTAGTAGAGGGGCTCCCAAGGAACATTCCTGTTCAATAATTTCAAAATCCATCCACTGGTTAAGGAGAAGAAGTCGTTTAAAGGTTTTTCTATTTTTAGCTCTGGCGGCCATTTGGTTCACCCGAACGGAACGATTTGAGCAATTCTGGTAGAGGGTCACACAAGGAACATTCCTTTGAAATAATTTCAAAATCCATCCACTGGTTAAGGAGAAAAAGCCGTTTAAACGTTATTCTATTTTTAGCTCTGGCGGCCATCTTGTTCACCCGAGCGGAACGGTTTGAGCAATTTTGGTAGAGGGTCACCCAAGGAACCTTCCTGTGAAGTAATTTCAAAATCCATCCACTAGTTAAGGAGTAGAAGTCGTTTAAAGGTTTTTCTATTTTTAGCTCTGGCGGCCATCTTGTTCACTGGAGCAAAATGGTTAGAGCAATTTTGGCACAGGGTCACCCAAGGAACATTCCTGTGAAGTAATTTCGAAATCCATCCACTGGTTAAGGAGAAGAAGTCCTTTAAAGGTTTTTCTATTTTTAGCTCTGGCGGCCATTTTGTTCACATGAGCGGAACAGTTTGAGCAATTTTGGTAGAGGGTCACCCAAGGAACATTCCTGTGAAGTAATTTCGAAATCCATCCACTGATTAAGGAGAAGAAGTCCTTTAAAGGTTTTTCTATTTTTAGCTCTGGCGGCCATTTTGTTCACCCGAGCAGAACGGTTTGAGCAATTTTAGTAGAGGGGCTCCCAAGGAACATTCCTGTTCAATAATTTCAAAATCCATCCACTGGTTAAGGAGAAGAAGTCGTTTAAAGGTTTTTCTATTTTTAGCTCTGGCGGCCATTTTGTTCACCCGAGCGGAACGGTTTGAGCAATTTTAGTAGAGGGGCACCCAAGAAACATTCCTGTGCAATGATTTCAAAATCCATCCACTGGTTAAGGAGAAGAAGTCCTTTAAAGGTTTTTCTATTTTTAGCTCTGGCGGCCATTTTGTTCACCCGAGCGGAACTGTTTGAGCAATTTTGGTAGAAGGTCATCCAAGGAACATTCCTGTGAAATAAATTCAAAATCCATCCACTGGTTAAGCAGGAGAAGTCGTTTAAAGGTTTTTCTATTTTTAGCTCTGGCGGCCATCTTGTTCACCCGAGCAGAATAGTTTGAGCAATTTTGGTAGAGGATCACCCAAGGAGCATTCCTGTGAAATTAGATCAAAATCTGTCCAGCAGTTTTGGAGAAGAAGTTGTTTAAAGCAAAAGTTGACGACGGACGCACGGACGACGGACGACGGACAAAGACCGATCCCAAAAGCTCACCTTGAGCACTTCGTGCTCAGGTGAGCTAAAAAAACTTACCATTATTTCTTCCAACAGTGAAGGCAATGCTTAAGTATCTTTTTCCGTCCCATTAAATATCAGTATGCATCATCTTGGAAGCTGTTGTTTTCGTATCAAGTGTGCGCTAATTAGGTAGATTTTTCACCATGATTTTATGACTCGATTTTGAAAAAACTACGGTAATTCTCCTATAAATTCGAACAAAATTAAATAATTATTTTTGCCGCTGTTCGAATTTTTAGAAATTC
Source organism: Lucinisca nassula (assembly GCA_963580285.1). Taxonomy (NCBI): domain Eukaryota; kingdom Metazoa; phylum Mollusca; class Bivalvia; order Lucinida; family Lucinidae; genus Lucinisca; species Lucinisca nassula. Next base: position 38,083,273 of record OY757025.1, on the reverse strand, counting down.
GAGCTGGCAAAAAAGTCCACTGTTCGAAATTTTAAGGTTCTGACCTACCATGTTCTTTTAATACCCCAGAGACCATAGAAGCTTGTACAAACTAGAAATGCTCTGATTAGGTCGCGCAAGCTGATGTGAGTCTTCAACTGTTACGGCCTCATTTACAAGTCAGAGGTTACACCGCATTTACACATTTCCATGGATTCGAGACGGCGCAGAGCAAAGAAAACTTCTACTACATAAGTATCAGATCGGCCTGTGCATCAAGCCAATGTGGCTTGATCTTCGTTTGCTGCTAGTTGACTGGTACATATGTCACAGAAGTCTCATACGAACAGCTTAAGCTCTGATCAGACTGTGCGGATGCGCAGGCTGATCCGAGTGTTCACTGGTCTCGCGTCTCCCGTACTTTCCAAATTCAACGTTCCCCCAAAATGTGCATCTAGCAAATGTGGACAAAGCCTTCACTTATTGTTCTTTGAATAGAAGGCTCATACGAACAGCAAAGACACTGATCAGAATGTGGGAATGCGCAGGTTGATATGAGCCTTCACCGTTCATGCGTCTGTGCTTTTTTTTAAAAGTTCCATCTTGTGCGACATGGACATTGTAAATTAATGTAGCAAAACAAATGCGAAACCACCAAGAAAATCGAAGATCAGTACCCTAACCAGCGATCATAGTAACTCCCAGGCAAAGCGGTGCGAGTCGGACCGTCCATGCTAATAATCCCTAGTGGTTTCATTGGGCGACAGGGCTTGAGATGTCGTTTCATCTCGATGTCGGGTAAAAGTCGCACAAAATTGGAAGCAATGTCTCCAAAATGACCTTTGCAGTGTTGATGGGGACGTTAAACCTCAAATCAAACAATCGAAATCATAGTAACTGATTGTGCCTTTTCACAAGCAACAACTGCTCGCTATAATAATGTAGTTTGTTTTGGCGGGAAAACATTCACAGGCTGCTTTAACTGCACATGCTAATATGACGCGCTGCAATAAAATTGCGGAACATCATGAGACGTCGCCTGGGAAAAGGCTATGTCACTTAAAAACAGTTAGCTGAACAACGAGAGATCTTTAAAATAGTGGGGTCTGTTTTAGCTCAGTGTGGCCCATATATTTCTTCAAGCCCCAATTGGCGGGGGCCGTAATCCGAGTCTGTGCCGGTCGCTAAACGACCAGCGAAGACGCAGGTCATTCTGCACAGATGAAATGACACCTCAAGCCCTCGATGGCGCTGATCAGACTGCGCAGATGCGTACATGTGATATCGCCCAATTTCGTCGGGGTATTCTGATTTAGAACCCCATCTTCCGGTCTCCCGCCCGACGGCCCTTATCTCCCGACAAATCACATCTGTCGTTTGGGGAGATTCTGGGCAAGACAGAACTAAGATCAGACTTTTCCATTCTGTGAATATAGCTTTATTGCACAACGTCCAGTACTACAGTAAATTTCCTACATTAAGACCACGTGGTCTTAATGGTTTTTAAGACCGCTTTTGAACAGTCCCAAAGGTGGTCCCTGACCAGAGGACATTGTGGGCAGGAAATTGGAAGAAAGAATTACTGCACCCTTCCAAATAAGCTTTTTAAGTAGAATTAGGTTGTAGGTACTCATTAAAACCGCCTCGCCGAGGCTGTTCTAACAAATATCTACAATATATGGTTTATGATTTTTTATCAGATTTTTTTTTATTTTTGATGGTAATTTTTCAATATATTTGCATCGGCATGCTATTTCCTAAAACAGGACAGTATTCGAGAAGTCGTCAAGCTAAACCGTAACCGCTGACCCATGAGATTTCCCGTTATTAATACATTATGAAGTTGCTAAGAGAAAACTTGATGGCGCATATTAATCTGAATCTATTCCCAGTGTAGATGCGGTCTGAGACTGTGTTGGTCGAGTTTGCTGGAATGATGAGAACAGACGAGTCTCTGATCAGACTGTGCTGCCGCAGATGCGCCGCGAACAGAAGAGGCTCTGATCAGACTGTACTGCCGCAGATGCGCCGCGAACAACCGATGTTCAGATCAGACTGTGCTGCCGCTGATGCTAAGGCTGAGGCTAAGATCAGGCTGCGCGGATGCGGTCGGAGTCATGCTGGAAGCCCCATTTAAGATTAGTGGGAATAGCCAAGGTTCAGATCTGCAGATGCGGCGCAAACAGCCAAGGCTCAGATCAGACTGCGCAGATGTGGCCGAACAACCAAGTCCCATCAGACTGCGCAGTGTGGCCCGAACAGCCAAGGCTTAGATCAATCTGCGCAGATGCGCTTAGAGTCTGTGCTGGTGATGAATGCTGTGTAAGTTCCATTTTTGATTGGCCCGGCTCGATTATCGGCAATATGAGGTAGTTAAACCACTCCACGCGTGGCGAGTGACACAATGGGGATTCCCCCAATAACATGATATAGGACGCGCTCAATAATTTGAATACACAACATTTGAGCCCAAACGAAAGATATGAGGACATTATAAAAAGGCATTTTACGGGGTGGACTCGGCGCCTTCGAAAAATGGCCTGCACTGATAATATTTGAAGTCACCTTATCCATTATTGAGTCAGTGGCAAATAGTTTAGAACCAGATCAGACGCCTCAGAATGCGATGTCTGATCTGAGTCAACACTATTTGCGTAAAGTATTTACATTTCTTTTTTTTTTATAAAACTTAACAAAAACAAAACAAACCTGCCATGCCTATAACTCGAAATGGACCACTCCAAACTTATGTTCATTGTCAGATATGGTTTACGATTATCAGACTGTGTCTTCGCAACGGGACTCAGGCCAGTATAACTTCTGGTGGCTGGTCTTCACATCAGAAGGCACCGTCACCAATGTGACTAAAGCGATTATAACATAGTACGGATCGGTAATTACACAGCGAAATTCAGTGTTCGAAATTTAAGAAATTGCTGTCTTATAAAAAATGCCACTGTTCGAGATTTTAAAGGTATTTTGGAAATTATTTTTGTCAATAATTTTTGGTGTCCGAATTTTTAGGGTGTTCGAAATTATAGGAGAATTACCGTAAGTGCACGGTGCGGTAATTAGGGTGAATACGGTAGCTGTCCTTTTGGCTTTCCACTTGTGAAGTTTTCATTAGGGTTTATTTATTTTATGTTCGTGGTTTTTTCCCCTTGGTGTCTCTGATGGTAGGTGTTGGGCATCTGTATCGATTCCTGATCATTGCCTTCACTTCTATTAAGCTTTTGGTTAGACAAGGGTTACACAAGAGCAGTTGCACTTCCAGAGGTGTAAAATTTCCCCCAAACTTACTCGCCCTTATTGTCTAAACTTTTCATTTAGGTGCTAAAAATGAAGAAAAAGTAAGGTGAGTTTTGAAAATTTTACTCGCCCTGCCTTGAAACTCACTCGCAAATGCGAGCAGGTGAGTGGAATTTTACACCCCTGACTTCTGTTTTGAATATAAGGGATTCTAAAGGAAGTTTTTGTATACCAAATTTTTTAAGATTCTTTGCTCCTTCAGGGGGTGAAAAACAGCTTTGCTTCTCCAGAATTGCATGGAAAATGTTTTCATTACAGATAATTTAAGTCTGTTGTTAACTGTTTTGAAACCCCACTTTTTAAAAATTTATATAGAAAAACTGGGGTTTACATTGGTATTTTTTTTTTCTTATTCCTGCTAAAAAACATTAATTGTGGGTACTTGTTAGAACCGCCATATTGGGGTGGTTCTAATGTGTACCCACAATGTTTTGAGAAAAATTACAGAAAATATCCAAAAATTTTATGAAAGTTTTCATTTTTTGGTGGTAAAATTTCCAAATGTTTGAATAGGTGTGTTTTCAAAATGTAAAAAAAAATTGGAAAATAGAAAATGGGATCACCTTAATTTTGGGAGGAAAATGCCTCACTTCTCACCGTCACTTCTGCTATAGTCTGTGGCATGTTCCAAAACAATACCCAAAAGCCTGCCCATAAAGCCATTACACAGTTTTCTTGTTTTATTTTCTTCTATACCAGCTGGTCCTGAAATGTAAGTACAAATAACAGTTATTGTTTGATTTGAGGTTTAACATCCCCATCAACACTGTAAAGGTCAATTTGGAGACATTGCTTCCAACTTTGCGGGACTTTTACCCAACACTGAGATGAAATGACATCTCAAGCCCTGCTGTCCAATGAAACCAATAGGGTTTATAAGCATGGACGGGCTGACTCGCACCGGTTTTTCCTGGGCAGGCTTAGATCCTCCTAGCGGTTTACCAGTACTCGTGTGTGAGTGGGTTTCAGCTCTGCGTGGAAGCATCATGCAGCCCATCTATTTCTTCAAGCCCTGATGGGCTGGGGCCTCCAAATAACAGTAACGATGGCAGTGTTCTAGTACAGTAAAATTCCAATATTAAAACCACTTTTGGGACTGTTCAAAAGTGGTCTTTAAGACCACTTTTGAACAGTCCCAAAGGTGACCTCTGACCAGAGGACACTGTTTGCTCAAAAAGCAAAGAAAGAAATAATTGAAACTTTCTAAATAAGCTTTTTAATCCTTCTCTTGCTGAATATTCATTTTAGCCACACCCATCTCTGACTTTGAACCAATCAGATTGCTTGATGTAATTTATTCCTACAAATTCATAAACTGAATTTCAAACAGTGTAGATCCTGATCAGATGACTTCTTCAGAAGCCATCTGATCTGGATCTACACTGTTTGCAAAGATTGGAGTTGAACAGCAAGATAAGGATTAAGGCAGAATTTGTCTCAAGTTTTGGTCTTAATAGCATACTGTATTTACTGTATTTTACGTCTGCATGGACGGTCCCACAAACTTACTTCATGGTGGGACCGTGGCACTCGTGGTGGGACCGTGGCACACCAAGTTGATACAAGTACAAAATTTATGACATTTAAATTCATCATCTTAACCCTTATTCTGCTGAATAAATTAATTCTGCCACACCCATTTTTGATTATCAACCAATCAAATTACTTGATATAATTTATTCCTATCAAGTCAGCAAGTGAATGAAAAACAGTGAAGATCCAGATCAGATGGCTTCTTCAAAAGGAAAGAAATCTGACATTTTTCTTATACATGTATCTGCAATTGTGGCTACTCATTAGGCAGTTCTAATGAGTATCCACAATCTAAGTTTTTGATCAACAATAGCACATCATGAAAACATGCCTATATTATTTTGACCCCCTTGAACCCCACTTTTATATACTAAAACTGGGGTTTACAGGGGTAAATCTTATTTTTCTTATTTATGCTCTAAAATATAGATTGTGGGTACCCGTTAGAACCGCCTCATCGAGGCAGTTCTAACGAGTATGCACAATCTATATTTTGAGCAGAAATAAGAAAAATATCGCAATTTTTCATGATAAAATTTTCTATTTTTTTGGAGGTAAAATAGTCAATGTATTTGTATAAGTGTGTTTTTGTAATGATGTGTTACATTGTAAACCCCACTTTTTCCTACATAAAGTTGGATTTTCCAGAGTGCTCATTTCACTGACTTGCAAGGTTCACAGTGACTCTCAGTAAATCAAGGGAAGCAAATCTTCAAAAATTACAGTTTTTATACATCCTCTGACAATAAATTATCCCTCTTTAAATTTCATCATGTCTTATATAGAAATCGCAATTTGCAATTCCAGCAGGCACTCAACGTTGAATTGACTTTATAACAACTTAAAAAACTTTGTGTGCATGGGGACTGTACGACTATTAAAGCATTGTGTATTTGTTTGGTTGTTTGAATTGAGGTTTTAAGTCCCCATAAACACTATTTAGGTCATTTTGGAGACGTTGCTTCAAATTTTGTGACATTGAAATGGAATGTAATCTCAAGCCCTGCCACCCAGTTTATATGCATGGACAGTCCAACTCACACCACTTTGCCTGGACAGGCTTAAGACCTAAGCGGTTTACCATTACTCATGTGCAGGCGGTTTCAGCTCTGCGTGGAAGCATCATGCAGACACAATCTATTTCTCCAAGTGACCAAAAGCAAATAATTTTTTTATAGCAGTGTTATTAATTAAAGAAACAGATCAGATCTAGGAGTGACATACTGAATGATAGATCACTGTTTTGAGGGCAGTTGTAAAGTAGATCAAATCACAAGTGCATAGCATGAGTGATTTGTCTACTTACAAGATACAAGATACAAGATACAAGAATTTTATTGCGAATTTTCGGCCCACGTAGGAGCACATAAAGAGGCATATTATAATAATGGATAAACCAAGTAGACAATCAAGGAAAGAATTCCAAACGACAGAGGCATATGAAACAAAAAAAACAAACAAAAAAACTGGAAAACCCAGTGTAAATGATATCTGGGTGATATCATCATTATCCTAAGTATTGGGACAGACAGTCCTACCCAAACAGTGCAGACCCAGATCAGGAGCAGTCTGGTCAGGGCCTACACTGTTTGCAATTTCGTCTGCACCCAAGGACTCGCTGCTGTATCATAAAACAAGCTTGTGCTTATACAAAAATTGCTTGTTTACATTACGATAACTCGCCCGTGCGACATAGTGCATTTTTCACATCTCCAAACTGGCTACTTTTCTGATGAAAATCCTTCATATTTCTCCCACAAATGCCCAAAACACAGGATGTGGGTGCCCGTTAGAACCGTCTCATAGAGGCGGTTCTAACGAGCACCCACAATCCATGTCTCGGAGCAGAAATAAGAAAAATAATGAATACCCCCGTAAACCCCAGTTTTCTCTATATAAAGAGGGGCGGGGGGGGGGGGGGGGGGGGGGGGGGGGGGGTCTTCATATCACGGACTTGTTTACGTGATGAATTTCTTTAATATGGTTTACCACAATGATCCCAAGCATCATGACAGATAGTCCTAATCAAACAGTGCAGACTCAGATCAGACTTCCCCAGAAGGATCATCCTGATCAGGGTCTACACTGCTTGCCATTCCGTCTGCACCCCCACTATTTCATGAACCAAGTCCGTCACAACCCCAGAAAAATTACAGCAGGCCCTTAAGATGCCCGAATTTTAAGGATCCTTATGGAAGTATAAGCTCTCAGACGAGACTTTCAACAAGACGCCGAAGCATACTGTGCACTATAAAATCTTCTCTTCATTTATGGGTGTAAGTTATCATGTATAAAAATTGCCAGTTTCTTTTTATCGTAATGATCCCAAGTATAGGAACAGCCAGTCCTAACCAAACAGTGCAGACCCAAATCAGACTGCTCCAGAAGAAGCAGTCTGATCAGGGTCTACACCATTCGTAATCCCGTCTGCTCAACTGGACCCGCTGCTCTGTCATGAAATAAGCTTGTACAAAAATTGCTCGTTTCATTTCTTGAATATGTTTTACAGTAATGATCCCAAGCATTATGACAGATAGTCCTAACCAAACAGTGCAGACCCAGATCAGACTGCTCAAGGAGCCGCCTGATCAGGGTCTACACTGCTTGACTGCTTGTCATTCAGTCTGTACCCCCTGCTGTGTCATGAACCAAGTCTGCCACAACCCCAGAACAATCACAGCAAACACTCAAGGTATCCGAACTTTTAGGATTCTTATGGAAGTATAAACTCCCGGTTGAGAAGTTTAATACAACGCCAGAGCATATTGTGCACTATAAACGCTTCTCCTTTATATTTATGGGTCTAAGTTATCGTGTACAAAAATTGCTAGCTTCTTTAATACATCATTATTTTCACAATTAAGAAGCCAAAAGTACTTATCTGAGTTAGTCATGGAAGTAAAATTTGGGCAAAAGGTAGTAACTGAATCTAATAAAGAGACTCTGGGCCTTCCATAGGCAGAACATTCAAGAAGAAAATGTATCTCATCACCAAGTACACCCATAGAACAGTTAGAACACAGTCTATTAGCTCTGTCTATTTTCAGGTACCTGCCTGTTTCAATGTTTAATCTATGTGCAGATATGCGGAGGCGTGTTAAATTTCTCCTGAGTTGATAACTTAAATTCATTAAATAACTTTCCAACCCAAAGTTAGATTTTACTTTGACATATGTATCTAATTTACCCGAAGAATATGAGAGCCTTGAATTATGCCAGATATTTACATATTCCTTTTTTAAAGCACTGGAGAGAACAGAGTGAAATCGGGCTTTACTCATTCTTGACATATCTGATAGAGGAAGGTTTAATATGTTGGAAAACTCTTTAACAGCACTGAACCAGGAACAACTTGTATTATTCACATCTTTTGAACAGACCAGGGCATTAAATAATAAAGAGCTGGTATCATAATTTTCCACACGATACCAATATTTCAATACTGCTTTGATTATATCAATATAGTAAGGAAACCGCCCCAGCTCAGACATCACTGCAAAGTTGGAACTTTTCCTTTGGACGCCCAGAATGAACTTTGCAAATTTCAAATGAAGTCTGTCTGGCTCTAAATTTCTGAAAATCTTCTCCAAAGAAATGCCATTTCTAAATTTTGAGCTAGAAGTATTGAAAATTCCCCAGATTTCACTACTGTACAGCAAAATTGGTTTCACAGTATGATCAAAAAGGTGTAAACTAGTGCATACAGATGGTTGCAAATTTAGAATATTTTTACTTAGCTTAAAGTAAGCTTTCAGTCCTTTGTTGTACAGCTGGGATTTGGCATACGAAAAGGATCCTGATGCTGAAAAATGCAGACCCAAATATCTATATGATGATACACATTCTATTTCATTTTGTTGAATAGTAAACCTGTTCTTAATTAATCTACCAGCTTTATTGAATGTAACTACCTTTGTCTTGTCTATATTGATGTCCAGACACCAGTCATTACAGAAAAGTTGTAGTTTATCTAGCTTTTCTTGTAAGCCTTTAGCTGTTTCAGATAAAATAACTACATCATCAGCATACATCAGACAGTGTAAGTCAATAGAATTCAGATGTACTGGGTCTGAGGTTGATGCTAAGTATGAAGGCAAATCATTTATGAATATTTTGAATAAATTTGGGCTCAGTGGGTCTCCCTGTCGTACACCAATTCCCAAACTGAATGATTCTGTAAGAAAGTTGCCTAACTTAACACAGGACTGACTGCTTGCATACATAGATTTTATGACATTATAAAATCTTGTTCCAATACCAAGTTGTAGTAATTTAACCTTGATTCCTGCATGTACAACCGAATCAAATGCTTTACGAAAATCTACAAAACATGCAAACAGTTTACCACCTTTCTTAGTACAATATATATCAATAAGAGTTTTTAGAATAAACATATGATCGAAAGTACGAGCTTTTTTTGTAAAACCAATTTGACATTTGTCTATAACAGTATCAGTTAAGAAAGTGTCTAATCTAGCATCTAATATAGTATTAAAAACTTTACCTATAGCATTTGTAATTGAAATACCCCTGTAATTATTTGGATCATATGGGTCATCAGATTTATGCAAAGGTGTAATATAGCCTTCAGACCAACATGATGGATACTGTCCGTTTGATAGACAAGCATTAAAGATTTTCAACAAACATGGTGCCAATGCAGTCTGACTGCACTTAAGCATTTCGTTACAAACTGGGTCTAGTCCAGTTGCCTTGTTGTTCTTCAGCTTAGAAATAGCTTTACATACTTCATTTAATTTTATTGTATTATCAAGACTGGTATAAACAGGCTGTTTTTCCAACTGTGCAGTCAATGTTTGTAATTCTTCTACCCTTGCTTTTTTGCTATCTTTAATTTCTGCCAGTGATCTAAAATGAGAAAGCCAAGTGTCTGGTTCAATATGATCGCAAGGGTTACTTCTGCTTTCATCTTTGAGCTTGTCTATCAAATTCCAGTATTCCTTTGGATTTTCAGAGTGCAGATTTTCAATTTGTTCCAACAGCTGCTTTTTATACTGTCGTTCCTTAGCTCTTTTAATTTTGTTATATTCCCTATACATTTTATAATATCTACCTCTAATTATGGGATCCTTCGGATATAAAGAAAACAGTTTCCCATTAGATATTATACGGGAACGCATTTTCTTCAGATCTGTGTCAAACCATCGTTTTTGCTTGATAGCGTGCTTCTTTTTTGAACCATTAAATTTAAAATTGGCATTTCGCGAGTGGCAGTTAGCCAATTTGAGGGACTGCCTTGCAGACTCTTCAAATATATGGTTTAAGCTTTTTGCAGTAGCATTGATATCCGTAATCTCATTATTCAAAAGGTGTGAAATTTTATCTTGAATAGCAGGACTTTGCAAGGCAGACTGAAATTTACAATCTGAATTTTCTTCCCATATAAACTTGCTAGGCATAGGCCTAAGGTTCTGCATCCTGTTAGAACAATTGAAATTTGCCATAATACCCCAGGATAATTTACAGTGGCAATCGCTAATTGTGGCTAAAAATTCTGATACATGAAAATATAAGATTTGCTCTAATATGGACTCAGAAACCATAGCATAATCAACAACACTAGCTCCATTTGGGGTATAACATGTATAATGACCAAGCATATCACCGAAACATCGGCCGTTCAGAATTCTTATCCGATTGCCTATACAGATATCAAGAAGACTTTTCCCTCTTGAATCTAAAACTGTGTCTTTACTCATTCTAGATATAGAGGGAAGGTCAGGTGCATAATTTTGATAGACCGGGAGATGATCTGTTGAATCATTTTCAATATAATCTGGGGAAGAAGACGTTCTTGCATTAAAATCACCACAAATCATGACATCCCCTACTGAACCGTAATGTGAAATGTCTTTTTCAAGACAGTCAAGCAGGTCAATAGATAGATTTTGAGTATAAGATGACTGACTTGGGGGTATGTAAGATAAGCAAACATATAAATCCTTCTGAAAATTAAAAAAGGACTTATCCAGCCTAAGCCACTGAAAGTCTTTGCTAGTATTTTTAAGTATAGAAATATGTGGACGAATATGTGACTTTATTAAAATAGCCAAACCACCATAAAACCTGCCATTGCCTGATGCCGGTCTACAAACCTGAAAGCAATTGAACCCTTTCAAAGTCAGTCCTCTATTGTACCCAACATGTGTTTCTGCTAATAACACAATATCATAATCTTGGATTTCTGAAAGAAACAGATCATCCTCCAGTTTATCACTGAGTCCACCTATGTTCAAAAAACAGAATTTCAATTCCGTATAATTGTGATGCCTGTCTCCTCCAGAGGCAAAATTTAACCAACACATTGTAACAAACAATGAACAAAACTATAACAAACAAAGTTTGTTACTTAAACACCTAAAACTATAACCTTGAACCTGAATACCAATATAAATCAAATAGTACCTGAAAAAGAGTGATTAACCCAATAGTGGTTAGTTTCTAGCTAGACTAGAGAGTGACGGTCCCTTCAATCTTTAGTAGGCTGTTCACAATCACTGTACCCTTCAGTCTTAGGTAAACTGCTCACAATTAGTGTGCACTTACTTTGAGTAACAGGTTACCTATTTAAACTCTACTGAATAGAGGGAAAAGAACCCTTCAGACCTCAGTAAACTGCTCACAATTACTGTGTATTTTGTTTTAATAAACTGCTTACAATTACTGTGCACACAAACTGCATACAATTAATGTGCATACAATTAATGTGCACACAAACAATAGCTACCTTTCCTGGTAAATATGTTTATCCACTGACTGGGCAGAGCTATAACAAACTGCTCACAATTACTGTACCCTTCAGTAAACTGTTCACAATTTATGATGCTATAGCAAACAAATAACCTTCTGGTACTATACCGGTTGACTTATTGATGACTTCTTAACTGACAATGGTTGTGTAGATTACTGTTAAGATAATAAAAAGAGGCAGTTATAATCAACAGAGCCTAAAATACAAACACTGTATTAAACAGTCCTCTAAAAACTGCTCACAATTACTGAACCTTCAGTTTTAGTAAGTAGCTTAGTTACTGCGTACACAAGAATAGATATCGTTCCCAGTAAATATGTTATCTACTGACAGGATAAAATAAGTAGCCTTCAGATTTTACCAAGCTGTTCACAATTACTGCACCTTACAGTCTACAGTAAGCTGCTCACAATTTTATAACACTAAAGTTATAAAATACTTATATGTACAATACAATGTAGTGAATATTGATGACTTCTTAACTGACAATGGTTGTGTAGGTTACTGATGATATGCAGTTATTTATCAACCGAGCCTAAAATACAAACTCTGTATTAAACTGGATAAAAAACTGAGCTTGTCAATTTCAGACAAAAGATAAGGTAAACGCTAAAGCAGAGACCCTTTTTTTTTTTTTTTTTTTTTTTGGATCGATCACTATCTGATATGACTAGAGAGCAGTTTTCAATATAAAACTGCAGTGAGACTAGATCTAGCTGAAACCTTAAGATGAGCTATTTAATAAAAAAGAGAAAAAAATATATAACACTAACAAGAACAAGAACAGATGCTGGATATATATATCCAACAAGAAGGCTACAACTAGAACTGACGCCCTCTTTTACCACGACCACGACCTCTTCTGTTATTAACATAATAGCCGGGTGGAAATACAGGAAATGAATGGAAAAAAGACTGAAAATTTCTTGATCTACCCCCATCACAAGTGACTGACAGTGATTTATCAATCAATAAATCATGGCACTAGAGCTGATCTATTCAAACACACCAAAGTCAACAAAAATGCTACTGATTCCTTCAGATTCTCCCTATCTTCAGCCATTTAAAGGAATCACACCAATATAAATGAGAGAATCACAAACATTTATCTGTTTTCATACCATTCTTCGCCGTATGTACAGGCCTTCTATGGCCTCCAGGATTTTAAAAGAGCAGCAAGCGATGTTTAGTTAACTAGGTTCACAGGCTGATCTGGTCCTGTCTAAGAAGATTTTTTTTACTGTGTGCCTGCTCAACTACATGTAAATGTTGTATAAGAAACAAAGGTAGAATGTGTTTGATTTAAAGTCTTTTCCGCATCCGACATTACTGTTTGCAACACGTAGTGAGTTCGAGGTCTCTCATTAGAAAATGCCTCCTGAGAAATGTACTGAATGTCTATCTAACTATCTTCTATGTCTATGTCTATCTTCTTATACTGAGTCGGTCATATCTGGCCATTACCTCAGTTGAATGAGCTTGCAGTCTGATCCGAGTCTTTATTGTTCACAAAGTTTCATATCACAGAGAGCAAAGACACTGATAAGGTTGCCGATATGTGCAGGCATATCATGACTAAGTCTTCGCTACATGCATGCATAAGAATTGTATCTGAGTTTTCTTATTCTTGTTACCTATCAATCAAAATGACACAGGTTCATTTCATTTACCTTCAGAATCAGAATCAGAATTGCTTACTGGAGACACATCCTTAGACAATCCTTCACCAGGACCATCGACCAACTGAACTAACCCTAGACCTCACAAGGGTGGTGAATCTAGCGATGGAGTCATCTGCACCTTCTGCAAGAGGGAAGCTCATTCCAATCTGAGATTGACCTTGGTAGTGGTGATTCAGTGAAATTTGTATCCAAAATTTGGACCAGCTAAACTGATGCTGGACTAGTAAATGTTGTGGTTAAGCTGGTCCTGTGGACCAATAGGAATTTGGTCCTTCAAAACCCCTGCAGACCACGGCAGCCAATAAGCGTAGACTAAAGCTTTTTGTAAAAGCTACTTGTAGGACAATTGCAGCCAATCAACAAATATTTTATTTAATATTTGAGAACAGTTAATCATAATAGTTACAAACCTGACAGGACCAACACTCCTGATCATGGACATTTAGTTATATCTGAACGTTCAGCCAGCATTATGCTTAATTGTTCGCGTTATTGTTTTATTTTAGTTTTATCGTAACTGACAGTTGGCGGGAAAATGGCGGTTAAAACATGGAGGGCGTACTTGATTCACTGTTCCATTTGCACCGATCTGTGTTCTGTTCAATCAAGTAGTTGTCACGTGGTATGGTGCAGTGTTCTGGTGCTACACTTTTTGACACTACTCTTGACTAGGTGTGAAGTGCCCGGATGATGGAGCAGTGCACCAGCCTCGTTTTCAAATTCAAGGCATTTTGCATTTGTAGTTTCCTACCAGAATCAAAATGCGTAGATAAATGTTGAAAACGTTTCAGATCATAAAAAAACATTGATTTAAATACCTTTCAAACTGCATTCACTAAGAGTATGCTTTAAATTCTTAGTCACAGTTCTGCACCACACTTGATTCACCGGAGCAAGGTTCGGTCAAAGTTCGGCACCATACTTGATTCACCGGAGCAAGGTCCAGTGCAATGTTCCATGTTTTGTTCGATTTTGGGATACATTAATTACTTGAACGGCTCATCTTTTGAAACTGAATGATTTTGAATGATTTCAGTCAGGTAGCTAATAAAATAAACAAATGCATGTAAGAAAATAGACTAAGCGTCGTATGTAGGGAATCTGTGTATGTTCTGTGCTTGATTCAAAACACGACACACTCCTACGTCATGGGAACATTGCAATGCACTTGATTTAAAAACAGAACAGTCACGTGACAGTGCAACGTTCAGGAACATTAAGAACAGCTGAATAAAGTACGCCCGGAACCTTCAGCTAGTGCTATTGGACGGCCACTATTGGACGGTACTTCAGAATTCAGAATTGTTACTGGTGACACATCAAATGATTTTCATACACCAGGACCTGTGTTATGGGAAGTTAGTCTAACTTACTAGTTAGAATAGAATTTTATTGACTGCATAACCCTACAAAATCATTCTTCGATTTAAAAAGACTGGGTACCCTTGTCGAAACCAAAATACCGGAACGAAGCCGAAATACCGGAACGGTCTATTAAAAATATAGTGAATGAATCCAATTTTTATTTTTGGCAATAATTTTCAGCTTTGTTTAGGTGTTTTAGTAAAATCAAACGCACATAGGCAGACTAAAGACACAATTGGACTAATTTTATGAAGTGGTCGAAGCTGAAAATCACGTTAACGAGCGAAATCTAAATAAGCATCTTCATCTTCCAATATTAAGTGCTTGGCCCAATCTTGAGCATAGTCGCACTGTGAGATAACTATGTACATCCGTGAAGGAAGGTTCTATGTACAGGTTTAAAAACAGGATAAAAACATCATATCCGGGTTTAGAACTGTGGAGGTCCAGCGCCGACGCAGTTCTTGAAGGCATCGAGCGATGGAGAGGTTACCACGGAGACAGGCAATGAGTTCCAGAGACGTATTGTCGAGGGGAAGAAAGAACTCTTGAAGGCAACGACGTGGCAGTATGGCACCAGGACACGTATCTCATGGCCTCTAGTAGAAGTTCCTGTGTGGATTAGATACTTCTCAGCTGGAATATCTACGAGGTGGTTGACGATCCGGTACATCATGATCGACTTGCTTTGCTCACGGCGTGATTGGAGATCTTCCCAGCCCAGATTCTGTAGCATGGATGTGACGCTGCTTGTACGGCTGTAGTCACTTTGGCAGAATCTTGCTGCACGTCTCTGGACAGCTTCAACCTTGTTGATAATGGTCTTGGTTGGTGGGTCCCAGACTGTTGCCGCATATTCGACTTGTGGGCGGACGAGGGACTTATAGCTGGTTGCCTTTATGTCCTTTGGGTAAGATGACAAGTTCCTCTGGAGGAAGGAGATAGTCTGGTAGGCCCTCTTGGTCACCACATCCACATGGCTGTTCCAAGTCAGCTTACTGTCAATGGTGACTCCAATGTACTTCGCTTTTGTAGTCTCCTTGAGTACATGACCGTGGATGTTGTATGACGTCTTGACAATCTTCCGCTTGTTGGTTATTCTGATGTGTTCGCACTTGTCTGGGTTAAAAAGCATTTGCCAGTCCCTCTCCCATTCCTGTAGTTGATCAAGATCTTCCTGTAGTGACGCTGCATCTTCCTGGCTTGATATCTCTCTGTACAGCAGGCAGTCATCAGCAAAAAGCCGCACTGTAGAGGAAACTCGGGATGGCAGGTCATTGATGTAGATCAGGAACAAGAGAGGTCCGAGAACTGTACCTTGCGGAACACCAGAAGTAACGGGTGAAGATGTTGAAGTTTTGCCGTCCAAAACTACTCTCTGGTATCGGTAAGCTAAAAAGCTATTTATCCATGTGAGTGTCTTGTTCCGGACTCCATAGTGGTGAAGCTTGATGGCAAGGCGTTGATGTGCAACTTTGTCAAACGCCTTGCTAAAATCAAGCAGGATGGCATCGATCTGTTTCCTCCTATCCAAGCCGCTCGCAAGATCATGGACTGTTGTTATAAGCTATCTATCTATCTTCTGATACTGCGTCGGTCATATTTGACCATTACCGCAGGTGTATATTACATACACTCCAGGTTTTGCAGGATGAAAGCCTACACAGTAATCATGTAATTACGGTAGGGATCTTTAACCTGCACAGGGGATGGTTCTCCCTGCACAGGGGGCCTCCAGTTAACGTCCCGATCCGAAGGACGGTGCACTTTATGACATTCATTCCTGCAAATGATGCCAATGGAGCGTGTTCGGACACCGAAATTTTATCGCCGCTGCCGGGTCTCACACGATCGCCTTTTCCGGAAGCCGTGTTGTTGGTCACAGAGGATGTGATGACTGTCCAAGTACTTCATAAGGTGACTGTGGATAATATGTTCCATGGTCTTGGAGCAGATCGATGTTAGGGAAACTGGACGGTAGTTTGCGGCCTTGCTCTTGTCTCCTTTCTTGTATTAAGGGGTAACAAATGCTCCTTTCCAGTCGTGGGGTACTATGCCTTGGTCATATGAGGCCTGGAAGATCAGTGTGAGAGCAGGTGATATGCTGGGAGCCATGTCTTAAGCATGGGGTTATTATGTAAAACATTCATACAGGGAATCGAAACATAAAAGAAAACTTTTTGAATTTGATAATAATCTTTTTATTCTATTTTATACGTTTCAACAAATAGTGAACTCAACTAAGCTACAATTTTTAACTAACTTATCACATATCACATAAATGATTTGACATTACGAAAACACGCCTATACAAAATATATTGGAAATTTTTACCACCAAAGAATGAAAGAAATTCGGATAAAAAATTCTGATATTTTCCATATTTCTGCTCCAAACTTAGATTGTGATGTTCTGTTTGTTTGTTTGATTTGAGGTTTAACGTCCCCGTCAACACAGTATAGGTCATTTTGGAGACGTTGCTTCCAATATTGTGGGACTTTTACCCGACATTGAGATGAAATGACATCTCAAGCCCTGTCTCCCAATAAAACCAATATGGGTTATAAGCATGGGCGGTCCGACTCGCACCGCGGTTCCTGGGCAGGCTTATGTGATGTTCTGAGCAGAAATAAGGATAATATAGTATATCCCTGGAACCCCAGTTTTCCTAGATAAAAGTTGGATTGAAGGGGCTCAAAATTATATAGGCATGTTTTCGTGATGATTGACATTACTTTCGCCACCCCCACCCATCGGGCCTTGGAGAAATAGATGGGCTTCATGACGCTTCTACGCACAGCTGAAACCGACTGCACACGAGCACTGGTAAACCAATTTGAGGATCTAAGCCTGCCCAGGCAAAGGGGTGCGAGTCAAACCGTCCATGCTTATACAAATATATATCTATCTATCTATTCTTGAATCTAATGCGGTCCTTTAAAGTTTTGATCAACCGGCTTATCTAAGCCGCGGTATTTGGTATTAATGATTTTATCAGTCACCCCCTATATTAATTGCATTGTAGCACATTGACCTGATAAACATATGCTATCTCAGGACAAGTGAGCTTTATCAGGTCAACGTGACATTGCACTTCTTAAAACTGGACTGCTGGAAAAAATTGGCAAAAATGTAAGTGTACAATGGGATAAACTGATAAATAGAATACCAGATGAGTGTCATTTGATAACAAGTTTATCAGGCTCGGCTTCGAGAACGCATGTAGAATCGCTCGGCAAGCCTCGCGATTCTACAAGCGTTCTCGAAGCCTTGCCTGACAAACTTGATATCAAAAGACACTCACCTGGTATTCTCTATCTATCTTACCTGTAATCACATCAATAATCGGTTAATTGGATTAAAGTTAAGTAGCAATCAAGGACCTGCTAGTGCTTAAACAGCTAATTTTAACCTTTTTATGAGACATTCATTTATTTATTTATTTTATTTGAGCCTGCGCATGACAAAACTTACTAAAAGATTAGCGCAACCAGCGAAGACTCAGATCAACCCTTGCATTCATTCAGTCTGACCAGTCTTCGCTTGCTGCTCTCTGTGGGCCTACGAAGGCTCATGCGAACAGAAAAGACTCTGAACAGACTGCGCGGATGGTGGTCGCATAGGTCGCAGGTTTTACCATGCGCAGGTTCATTTATGTATTTATTTATTCTACACATATTTCAAGAAAGAATCATTGGCGACTGAATATGGTTAATTCTAGCACAATTTTGACTCTGCTTGTCGTTTCCTTTCATATGAGATTTAACACATTAAATTGAAAATGAAATAAATATACTTTTACAGTATCATTTATTTCTCGGTTCAAATTTAATACTTTATATATGTTTATATAATATATTTATGCAAGAAAATTAATTAAATCATTAAATCCAATGCATTACGATCCACCATAAAACATTTCCCCTATATTTTTAATAGTCTGTTCCGGTATTTCGGCTTCGGAAGCAAGGGCTACAACACAGGACTGAAAAACGCAGAGTGTACTTTTTTGCCTGGGCCAGACTAGCTAGTTTCGGCCAATTCGGACTCATCAGTGATCCTCAAATATTTTCAAATTTGGAATCAATGATCAGTAGAAAATATAATCCACACAATGATGAGTAGCTATGTCTCACAGGATCTCCTTTTCCTGATTGCTCAGTAACTTGTTGCTTTCAAGGAACTGCATTAAATGACTGTGTATTATTATTTTCCATAATATTGCAGTAAGTCGATGTCAGGGATGCTTTTGGTCTTGCTTTTGTCTCCATTCCTGGACAACGGGGTGACGTTGGTTCTCTTCCTATCAAAAGGAACTTGACCGTGGACGTATGATGTTTGAAATATATGATGTTTGGGCAATAGAAGGCATCGTCTCTTTCAAGGCTTGAGGAGAAATCTGGTCTGGTCCACATGATTTGTGGGGATTCAGTCTTTCAGCGTCACCTTAAACTAGGTATTCAAGAATTTCATCGGAATATGTTCTATAAAAGTTTGTTTTGGCTCCAGCTGATAAGGCCGCTAACAATGTGGTTGCTGTTTGACGGCTTCACTATGTTAACGCTCTTCAGAAAGAACTTAGTGGTACTAAGGCCTATGAACTTCAGCCTTATCATTACAGGGTCACTGATGAGGCTTTATTAGCCGAAACTACGTAGTATGACCCATCTTCTTTCTTATGAATGTTTTCATTGCTCTTAAAGGAACTCATTTTTTATTTTTATTTAGCTGTAGAGAGGGTTTTAATTGATGACCATATTTGTCATCTAGCCACCAAGTTTGCTGTCTGTGTTACAGAAGGCCAAAACAAGATTCCTACGTTATATTGGTTACCCAAACTTCATAAAGGCCATACAAAGCACGGTTTATTGCAAATTCAAGGTCTTGTACCACCACTGAACTCTCCAAAGTATTAACTTCATGTTTTACTGCCATCAAAAACCATGTGATAAAATATTGCGACAAAGTCTTCGAAAGATCGGGTAGAAATCTGTTTTGGTCTATAAAAAATTCTAATGAAGTTTTATGGCCATTTTGTGGGAAAGTAGCTGTCCTTATGGCCTTCCTTTGTTTAGGTTTCCATTATGGTCTGGTCGCTTAATGTTTGTGTTTCTTTCCCTTTGGTGTCTTTGATGGGTGGAGTAAGTTAATTGTATCGATTCCTGATCTTTGTTTTACTTCTACTTTAAATAAATTGAAATCCATGCGTTTTCGTGCTTCAAAGTAGACACGTATATTCAAGTCCGTCTACTTATGGCTTTTCGTCCCTTTACTCTACACTTCCTCATAATCTTATAAAAGTACCCGAAATTGAGATGAAACGACATCTCAAGCCCTGTCGCCCAATGAAACCAGTAGGGTTTATGACCATGGACGGTCCGACTCGCACCGCTTTGCCAGGGCAGGCTTAGGTCCTCTAACTCATGTGCAGTCGGTTTCAGCTCTGCTTGGAAGCATCATGCAGCCCATCTATTTCTTCAAGCCCCGATAGGTGGGGCTGAATGAATGAATGTATGGATGGAGTGTATGGGTAGATGGGATGAATGAATGAATGGATGCGTGATGAATGCGTGGGTAGAAGGACGAGCGAACGGATCTGAATCATTCCTGTTCATGGTGACACGTCAAATGACACCCACGGGTGGGTGTTGTACGGACGGGATGGATAGAGAGAGAGAGATAGAGAAAGAGAGAGAGAGGGGGAGAGAGAGAGGGAGAGATGTGGTCGTTTTGACTGTTAGTGTAATTGGTTAAGTGTGAAAACAAGTGCACCGTTAATCATTTCGTCATTGCCTTGCCAAAGGCGGTAATTCACCTCTATAATTCTTAAACACTTATAATCACACATTAAACAAGGTGACTACAATTATTGTGATCGTTAATTAAAGGCGATGCGTAGGCCTAAAGTCTTTGTCTTTTTCGGCGAACGACGAAAGGCTAAATGAGCCCCAAACATTTTATGAACCGAGCTAGTTTTGTTTTGAAAATGCTATTATATGCCGACTTCTCTGTATATAAGTAAATTTTAGACCCGATCGCATCATTCATCTTTGAAATCTATATCTGATTATCAAATAAAAATCAAAAAATAAAAAAAGACTCTTTTACGTAATGTCTGAGTTGTGCAAAAATATCAGAATTTATTTATCAGAATATTTTTTATTTATTTTATTTTTTTATTTATTTTTTTTTTGTGTGTGGAAGAATTTTCCAATATATTTGAATAGGTTTTTTGGGGGAATGCAAACTACCAAACAGACTATGGGTACTACCCAGTAGGCACACAACGAGTATGCAACGTTGTGTCAATGAACTGCTTTGCTGTATATTTATAAGCTAAAATATTTGTTTTGTTATGTATAAACTTATGGGAAATAACAATGATAAAAAAAGTTATGTTTCCAATTCTAGCCAGATTCAGCTACAGCTAGCCTGTTCGTTTGTTTGACTTGAGGTTTAACGTCCCCGTCAATATTATATA
Source organism: Lucinisca nassula (assembly GCA_963580285.1). Taxonomy (NCBI): domain Eukaryota; kingdom Metazoa; phylum Mollusca; class Bivalvia; order Lucinida; family Lucinidae; genus Lucinisca; species Lucinisca nassula. Next base: position 38,062,152 of record OY757025.1, on the reverse strand, counting down.
GGTCATTTTAGAGACGCTGCTTCCTATTTTGTGGGACTTTTCCCGGCATTGAGATGAAATGGCATCTCAAGCCCTGTCGCCCAATGAAACCAATAGGGTTTATTAGCATGGACGGTCCGACTCGCACTGCTTTGCCTGGGTAGGCTTAGATCCTCTAAGCGGTTTCCAGTACTCGTGTGAGGTTGGTTTCAGCTCTGCGTGGAGACATCATGCCGCCCATCTATTTCTCCAAGCCCCGATGGGCGGGGCCGACAGCTAGCCTGTACAAAAGTTTAACAAACCTTTTTGCACATGGCGTGCACTTAATAAGTAATATTGATCATTACATTTCAAATGACATTTTTTTTGTAAACTTTAGTTCAGACACCACTGTATAAGAATATTTTGTTTGGTTGAATTTAACGCTCCCGTCGACACAATTTAGGTTTAAAAAAATGTTACCCGTTACATGGCACTTCTCCTGTATGAATTGATGTGTCAGTTCCTAACGTGGACATACGTCACTATGTGTGCTGAAAGAACAGCTGTTAATTAAAAAAAAGAAAAAAAAAAAGATCACGTTTGCATGTCTATGCAATGAAGACCCCCCTCCACAAAACCCTACTTTATACAGAGAAAAGTTGGTTGTCACATATACTTTATTTTTCCTATTTCTGTTTCAAAAACATAGATAAAAAACGGTTCTAACCCACAATCTAAGTTTTGAGGAGAAATGAGATAAATGTCACATTTTTTCATATACACTGTAATTTTCACAGCCATAAATCCCATTATATCAATGTCAAATATGGATAATTCCATTATAATTGTAATCACTAGATGCAAGCGTGCTATAAAGTTCATTAATGAAGCTCTTATAGTTCTTGAACTTGAATAGGATGGTGAACGCTAGGTTTGACGCAATAATTTACAAAGGCAGTGAACCGTGGAAAGTTGGTCGAGGCAAATATGGATGCTTGCATTATCGCTACCATCCCAAGATGCAAGTTTGTATCTAGTATCATTCATGAAGCACTTACAGTTCTTGAGAAATGAACATAAATAGAAGGGTGAATGTTAGGTTTGATGGCATAGTTTTCAAAGTCAGTGAGCCATGAAGTAGGTCAAGGTCAAATATGGCACCAAACGAGGATATTACAATATTTTCCGAGACTCCCCATACACCCATCAACCCCCTTTATATACCAAAACATATCTAACCTCAAACTGCCCCCCGCCCATAGGGCCTGATGAAATATATGGGTTGCATGATGCTTCCACGCAGAACTGAATCCGGCCCGCACACTAGTACTGGTAAACCGCTTAGAGGAACTAAGCCTGTTCAGGAACCGCGGTGTGAGGCGGACCGTCCATGCTAATAATAAAAATCAAAAATGAGTTCCTTTAAGAGCAATGAAAACATTCATAAGAAAGAAGATGGGTCATACTACGTAGTTTCGGCTAATGAACCCTATTGGTTTCATTGGGCGACAGGGCTTGAGATGTCATTTCATCTCAGTGTCGGGTAAAAGTCCCACAAAATTGGAAGCTACGTCTCCAAAATGACCTTTACAGTGTTGACGGGGACGTTAAACCTTAAATCAAACAAACAAAATCTAACCTCAAACCATAGGGCTTGAAAAAATAATGGCCAAACCACCCACCAAATCAGGGCGAAACGACCCACGGGCGAAAACCCAGGCGAAACGACTCAGGGCGAAACGACCCATGGGCGAAACGACTCACGGGCGAAACGAGCCGGGCCCCACTAGTACCGGGTTTTAGGACGTATCGAGTCCTGATTTTACCACTTCCGCGTCCTTGTTGTTGGGGAAAGTTTTTTTACCAACCATAACAGATTTTCTATGTATTTTATGCATTTTCTGAAGGACAAACAAGCGAAAATATGTAATTTTTTACGTTAGTTTCATATTCATACCTTTTTTTTTGTTTATTCTTATACACTTCGCGTTGATTAGATTTTTCGCACCTGTTTTTGAAACCTGATGAAATATCCGATTTTCGTTTATCACATTGGTATCGGAATTGTTACTGCATCTGTTACGTGTGTACCATCCCCTGTTTAACCAGTGGTTGTAAGGAGACCGACCTAAAGTTCTGCGCATTGCCCATCGGCACTGTAACGACATTCTCTTCTTAAGTGGTATCGTCGGGTGCCATAAGTTCGTTACCGCCTTAACTCTGTTACGTCATCATTTTATGTGCTCCTCGTGCTGACCTCGTTCTCAGGTTACTTTCATATGTGGTTATTTTTAGCTGTCGACTACCTATCTATCTTCTGATACTGCGGCGGTCACATTTGACCATTACCGCAGGTGTGAATGTAGGACAAAACGTCGCATGGACAAAACGTCCCATGCCATTTTTGACCAGGTGGACAAAATGTCCCACATCATTTTTTCAGGGTGGACAAAATGTCCCACATCATTTTGGCAGGGTGGACAAAACGTCCCACACGATTTTGACAGGGTGGACAAAACGTCCCATGCTTTTTCGACAGGGTGGACAAAATGTCCCATATTCTTGAGGTGGTTTTAGGGATTTGGTTGTTCTTTTCTTAGTATATGAGTATCCTTGGTAGCACAGGTTCTGAATCTGATTGCCTTTGTAATTCTCTTTGATCTCCATATAGGAGGTTTTAGGAATTCCGTTTATGACGTTATTCTTGCGCATGCGCAAAGTACTGGCCGTCAACTGAAACGGCCATCGCTATTCAAATGTATTGGCGGAATTTAAAATGCTAACAACATTCAGACATTTTGAGAGAAAATATGCCCGTTTTCGTTGAAATAATGCCTCGAGAAGGAAAGAATGATATTTTGCTTTTAATACCGAAATTCATTTTATCCTAAATCCGTTTTTAATTGACGAAAATCGCTTAGTAAATGACCCATGTCAATGGCTTGAGATACAGTTATTCACGAAAGCTTACTTACAAAATAAGTTTTTACGTAACTTTCGTATTATTTGCTATCCAAGTCTATCTATTTATCTATCTATCTAGCTATCTATCTATCTATCTATTGAGTACATGTGCAATTTAAAAAAGAATTTCCACTGACAGTCGAAATAAACTAATGAGTGGACTGACGGAGGGGCGTTGAGTCAATGTTGGTTCGACGTTACGCCGTCGACATCCACTCCAATTCACTTCAGTGTCACATGACCATTGGCCTGAGAGAGAGAGATAGGTTTGACTGACAGTAGACAGACCGACTGACTGAATGACTGACTAACAGACGAACGGATGGATAGTTAGACAGACAAATAAACATACTGACAGTCGAAAAAAAAAAAAAATAATGAGTGGACTGACAGACGGGTGTCGAGTCAACGTTGGCTCGACGTCATGCCGTCGACAACCACTCCAACTCACTTCAGTGTCACGTGACCGTTGAGATGAGAGAGAGGTTTGACTGATCCCTGAATCCAAGAAGCACTTAACCTTTTTGTACCAAATAGAATCTTCCTCCTTATATATAGCAGGAGTCATATTCAAAATTTAGCGGTGCCAGGTTGTGTTTTCTTCAAAATTTATTTGGAAAATGGCCGAACTTTTTGCAAACAGTGTAGACCCTGATCAGACGCCGCGTTCTGCGGCGTCTGATCTGGGCCTGCACTGTTTGTCACTTACCCCTTTTGGGGTTTCCGGTACCAAATGGGTTAAATAGACCTAAGGGCTGGGCAGGTTGAACCAATCTAAGAATCTACCAGATTTTACTGTAAAATCTTGCACTTGCGAAGGAGTGATTCATTCTCATGCACTGAAAGGGTGTCCTACGTTTGTTTTGAATTTATTGTTCCAATCCCACTGAGTCTTGATGGGTCCGAGCATTGGGTAAATGACATTTTATTGAGCTACGCCGTATTATCGCCAACGCAACGTTCTAACGTTTCATCGACGTTGCAAATGTCAAATTCAATGCGTCGCTTTGAAGTTGGTTTGATGTAGACACGACGTTGTTGACACGCTACATGTCGGTTGACGTGGCGTCATTTAACGACAAATGCCTGCGTTCGCTAATTGTTGGTGCGCTAAGAGAGAGAGAGAGAGAGGACCCTGTTGGGTCGTATGTACAATATATCATTTTCGTACTGCGAAAGTTCACATCTGGCAGCATATCGGTGTTTCTCCCATTATCTTACATTAGAATTCGCCAAAAGTTAAAAAGAATTCTACTGTTTTACGCTGTAATTAACACTTTATCTGTCCCACTGCCTTTGAAGCAATATGACAGATGACGGCCAGGGCTTTTCCTGTTCTATTTTTAGAACCGGAAGAACGTCACGAAAAAAGCTCCTATTGCTTTTGGCATACAACATATTGTATGTAGGGCTATATATTTATTTTGACCTGTTTGTTTTTTTACAGTTTTTAATGAGTTGAAGTTGTCAACACCTTTTATTGACAAAAACAGTTCACTTTGTTATTTAACTACACTAACTGATACATTCCTCTCATTTCCAATCAGAATGTGTTAATTGTATTTAGTAAAATTATCTTCCCAGTTTGTAAGATTGTAGTAATTTGATTTCAGTTTGTTAACTTATTAATTAGATAGGTCTCTATTCCTAGTTGGAATAGCAACAGTGGAGCGCTTTGGTGCAGTGGTAGCGCATCGGATTAGTGATCAAGAGGTTGCGGGTTCGAGCCTCACGCTGATCAAAGTGTTGTGCCCTTGAGCAAGGCACTTCATCCACATTGCTTAAAAAAAAGAAGAAAGAAAACAGAAAGTACTGGTTACCACCCAGGAAATCCTGCTCGTAATGCTCAGATGTGAGCGAGTAGCAGTAATAGGAGAAAAAAAGAGAAAAAAAAGAATGAGTTAATTGTAATTAGTCAAAATATTTCACGCTGAGTATGATTGAGCTAATATCATTTCAACAAACAACAGTTTAGATAGATTGGACAATTCTTTTTTATTAAGTATAACGATTCCCTTTCAAAGAATTAAACTCTTATCTTACTAATTGAATATGGGACGTTTTGTCCACCCTGTCGAAATAGCATGGGACATTTTGTCCACCCTGTCAAAATCGTGTGGGACGTTTTGTCCACCCTGAAAAAATGATGTGGGACATTTTGTCCACCCTGAAAAAATGATGTGGGACATTTTGTCCACCTGGTCAAAAATGGCATGGGACGTTTTGTCCATGGGACGTTTTGTCCGGCTCCCCGCAGGTATATATTACATACACTCCAGGTTTTGCAGGATGAAAGCTTTCACAGTAATCATGTAATTACGGTAGGGATCTTTAACCTGCACAGGGGATGGTTCTCCCTGCACAGGGGGCCTCCAGTTAACGTCCCGATCCGAAGGACGGTGCACTTTATTACATTCATCCCGGCAAATGATTCCAATGGAGTGTGTTCGGACACCGAAATTTTATCACCGCTGCCTGGGATCGAACCCGGGACCTCTAGCATCAGAGGCAAGTGCACTAACCACTGAGCTATCACGCTCCAATGGTTTTGTCAAGAATGGCTTTCATACGGTTGGTTGGTTGTTGCTAAGCCCCAATCGGCTGTAGTTGTCTCTCGGTAGTTATTCTCTCAGTATTTTCTCTTAGTAGAACTATCACTCCCGTATTCGCGTTTTGGTGGTGCGCGTAAAAGTCTTGTTTTAATGGTGCATTTTAATAAGTTCCTGAACAATCTGTTTACATTTATATCCTTGCCATTGCACAGCATCTAATTTATTGGAATCCATTAACAGGCAAAATGTCAGAGCAGACTCAACCCATCCACTAGGAAAATTTAATCTTCTGTCCACACATGTAATTACTTCACTTGGCATGGAGAAACTTGATACTCCAAGCACCAAAAGTTTGGGAATCACAGTTAATGACAGTTACGTTTAATTTGGTACTGGTAAATATCACAGCAAACACTAATATCACAGTTTGAATATGAATTATCACAGTTCTTGAAGTCTCTAAATTTACTCAATCACTACCAACATGTATTAAGAACATTCTACAGTGGTGTAATTCACCCCCACACCCCCTGTCTTATATCTACCTATATACAATTGGAACGTAAGTATTGAAACCTATTGGCAAACAGACACAAACATTGCATACTCATTTACTCTATGCTTTTATGACACACACTCTTCATCACATAATATATTCCTGTCGTAAATCTTCTCTTACACATGCAACATGAATTACTGTTCACAGCAAGCTGCATCCACAAAAAAAGCAACAGTTCCCATTAGATATTTATGTATATTTCTCCCCAAAACTGGGATAATTGCTGAAAGAGTAAATTGTGGCATGAATTCAGAACTAATGAATTGAATAATTCATGTAATTGAGGGAAAAAAAAAAATAAAAAAAAAAATGAATGAAAGTTAAAAAATATGAACTACAAGGCTTGTTAAGTCCAAAATATACCATGTCAACCCCCACCCCCCTACTCCTGAGATAAAAAAAAAAAAAAGGAAATTGACCTGTGTACGTTAGGGGCTGTGACGCACAATAATATTATACTTATATTATAAATAAGTTAATGGCTGTGGAATGCATATACTGAAACTTAGTTCACACAACACACCCAAGAGGAAAAAAAAAAAAAAAAAAAATATATATATATATATATATATATATATATATATATATATATATATATATATATATATATATATATATATATATATATATATATATATATATATATATATATATACATATATATATTAATAATAAACAATTTAATCTTTAAAAACAAATTGGATAGTTTCAGATCCATGTTCCAAGGCAGTCCGCAGATAACCATTAGAATCACAACACGAAAACCCGCACATACAATCCAGACCCCCCCCACACACACATAGTAAAACTGTGGCTTCCGGGGGCACACCTTATATTTCGTATCCCCACCCTAAAACACAGACCCCGGGCACCCGCCAGAGCCGCCGCAGAGAGGCGGCCCTAATGAGTACCCACAATCTACATTCCGAGCAGAAACAAGAACAACACCACATCACAAAACGTTCGCCATTTCGGCGACAAATGTGGCAATATATTTGCACAGGCTAGCCTGCGCAATGGTCATGCCTGTCCAACCAGTACCTGCTTTGGGATTCCTGGAGAAGAACATGGAAAAAAATGTAGTATATATCCCTGCAAACCCCTGTCTGACTGTACCAAAAAAAAAAAAAAAAAGTGGTCTGATTGGGCACAAAATTACACATGATGCATATCAACCGACTGCTCCCAAAACAATGTACAATGATATATACATATATATACAGTGACTTGAACACCCAGCCTGAGACATCAGCAGCCCGAGACAAGGGGTGCCGAAATCCAAGTACACAAATCAGAACCAACGCAACAACGCACAAAACCTAGTCCAACCCAAGCCTCTGCCTGAGATATCAAAGCCTGAGAAATTAAGAAATATTTCCATTTGTCTCCGCCTTGGCTTTTATACCCATCGATTTCGGAAAAATAGTCATTCAAAGAAAATAAAACAATGTAGAGAGATGAATTTCATGCAGTTATCAAATATGTTATTCAAAATAATTTTATACCAAACTGACTACAATTTATATCTTCGTTGTGACAAGAGACGGAATATAAAATCTTTGGATCGGCATTTTTTGGCCCGGCGGGCGCGGCCTTGGCTTTTATACCCGACCGTCAGCTATGCTGATAATCAAGAGAATTTACGCGTACAACACAAACCCAATTGAACAAGGTGGTTGCAGTCAATAAGGCAGCTCATTTACAAAAGCAGGAATCTTTACCTTTTTTTACTCGTCTTTTTCGCTAAGATTTCTTTTGCTTCACACTTTCTCCTGGAAGCACCTTACCTGACATTGAAAAGCCCGCCCGAAAGTGTGTCAGCCGCTTAGAGGATCTAGGACTGCCGTGGCAAAGCGGTGTGAGTCGGCCCGTTCATGCTTATAAACCCTTTTGGTTTCATTGGGCGGCAGGGCTTGAGATGTCAGTTCATCTCAATGTCGGGTAAAAGTCCCACAAAATTGGAAGCAAGTCTCCAAAATGACCTTTACAGTGTTGACGGGGACGCTAAACCTCAAATCACCCAACCAAAGCATGTACCCCCTCACCTCCCCTACGCACTTATAAGTAATGATTGTGGCCGGTATTGTTTATCTCATATTTTTATGGCCCTGTCAACAACAATTCAGTCGTTCTGAGATGGGACCTCGGTTTGAAACGAAGGAGCAAGACATTCTTCTGCGACACCTATGTTTGTTTGCTTGATTTGAGTTATAACGTCCCTGTAAATACCATTTATGCCATTTTGGAGACATTGCTTACAATTTTGTTGTCATTACTTATATGTGCGTGGGGGTGGTGAGCAGGGAGGGTACATCCGTGTGTGTCTGTATGTATGCCTTTGTGCACGCGTGTCCATATGCCTGTGTATAAGCATGTGTTTAATGAAGATGCTCTTGTGGAAATGGTGTTGTTAGTTCAGATCTTCTCGTCGGTGCCAAAAGCACTTTTCTCTGAGCCCCCTCTAGCACTAGTAGCTGAAAACTTTGTTGCTGAAGATTACTTATTTATCTTGTTATAACGCAGTAATACGAGATAGTATCTCGTTAATACGAATTAGTTTTCTGGTAATAATGACATAGTTATCTCGTAATAACGAGAAAAGTTTTTTATTTTTTTTTTAAAGTGGTCCGTCTGGACTTTCGTACTTTATCACATATGTATGTATGTATGAGAAGGAACCTTAAGGCCAAAAGCCCAGATCTTAGAGAGATAGCTTACAAGGCTATTGTCCGCCCCCAGCTGGAATATGCTGCACCAGTCTGGGACCCTTACACCCAGGAAGATATTCAAAGGATTGAGATGGTCCAGAGACGGGCGGCTATTCTCCCTATTCTAAAGTCTCAGACATGCTGGGAAAACTGGGCTGGCGCACTCTAGAGCAACGGCGTGCTGATTCACGACTGGTCCTCTTTTACAAGATAGTCCACAGTCTGGTTGCAATCCCTATCCCTACATATGTCATCCCCCTCAATCGATGCTCCCGGACAACCCATTCATTGGCTTTCAGACAACTCTATGCTCGAACTGATTATTACAAATACTCGTTCTTGCCATTGGCAATAGTGCAGTGGAACAATCTTCCGGCCAGCATTGCAACCCTGACAAGCCTTGACAGCTTCAAACTGGCTGTCAGTCAGGAGTACCACCACAGACCTTAAATATAAACACCATTGTTTTTATCCTCACTTTTTCTTGTTTCACTAACACTATGCACTTTTACTCTGTTCTTACTATCCGCTTGATTTTAACTCCTTTCTTTTATCGCATGTTGCGGGGAACCCGGCACGTAATACTCATTTGAGGGTGTATGCCGTATGGAGAGATAGAGATAGATAATAATTAAGAAAGAATAAGTTATGGGTTTTTTAAAGGTCAGTTATCATGAAATCTGAAAGTCGCCATATGAAACCTTTACTGAAATGTGTATAAAACAATGTCAAGTAATTTTTTTTTGCTGCAGTTGTTGTACTTCCCCATAAATCACCAATTAGCTCCAATTTTTGGCCCCCTCTATAAAATATTAAACTTGCTTAAGATGTCTTAGGAATTGAGTCTGAAAATCTGAAGTATTAACATTTTGATTTTGTATGTTTTGCATCCTTTTAAATACAATTCTAAGCAACATGAAACCCATGTTTCAGTTAAGACTGCATCATCTTACATTGAAACTATTTTAACCCATGTTCTGCTGAATATTTAAATCTGCCACACCCGCTTCCAATTATCGAATCAACCAATTAGATTACTTGATGCAAATTATTGCAACAAATTCACAATCTGAATGAAAACAATGTAGATCCTGATCAGATGGCTTCTTCAGATCTGGATCTACATTGTTTGCAAGATAAGCCATGTCAGGGCTCCGCAGGACAAGGGTCTGTCTAAAGGGTCCAGTAAATAGGGAATAGCATGCACTAATATCTTCAAACTGATCATGTTTATTTCAATCCATGAATCGACCAACTGACCTCTAATGACAGGACCTCAGATTAAAGACTCATTTGAAAGTCTGGAGAAGCCAGGACCCACAACATCTGGTTTATCTTTCTTTATCATATGATGTCGAATTTAATAACGCCATGTAATTTTGATAATCCACTAGTGGATTAAATATTGAATTAAATATGCAAATTAGTTAGATACGTCCAGTAAGGTTACATATACAACGTCCTTGTTGATGTCACGTTTACTTATGGCAGAATATTGGCATTTTTGTTAAACATTTGTGAATAAAAAAGACCATATGGGCCCCGTCAAGCGCTTTTGGTACTTATCGCCTATGCGAGCAGCGAAGGTTCAGGCGAGCCTGCGCATCCACGCAGTCTCGCCAGAACCTTCGCTGTTCGCTCATACAAGCAGTGAATCAAGAGGAACCTTCAGACAGAAAGCCATATCCCGGGCCCCTCTGAATGGCTGGGCATGCGCAGTTAAAAGCTGTCCTGACAGAATGCTCGAAGACCCCAATTTGCTTGGCGGGGCTCATATGGCTCACTGCAAGGAAGGAGACACCTGATGCTCCACTTTGTATATTTCCAAGTGTACTTTACACAGGGCAAACAAAAATCTGCTAGAAGCTTCACTTTTTACCGATGTGTACACAGGTCAAGGAAAAAGACACACCTGATGCTCCTTTATGTACATGTTCATGTGTGTACACCATATAGGGAAAAGGACGCTCGGGAAGCTTCATTAAAAGTCCATGTGAAGCAGGGTTTAACCGTTAGTAAAAAGACTAACACGGACAAGTCAACCATTCCTGCTAATTTAAGTAAGATGAGACGATGGGTTCTGCAGCATCTCATCTGGGTTTACACTGCTCAAGCCAATCTGTCCGAATATACATGTTAACCCATTTGGTACCGGAAACCCCAAAAGGGGTAAGTGGCAAACAGTGCAAGTCCAGATCAAACGCCGCAGAACGCGGCGTCTGATCAGGGCCTACAATGCTTGCAAAAAGTTTAGCTATTTTCCAAACCAATTTTGAAGAAAACACAGCCTGACACCCCTAAATTTTGAAATGGACTCCTGCTATATATAAGGCAGAAGATTCCATTTGGTACAAAAAGGGTTAAATACTGCAATATACAGCTTATATTTTATTTCAGAATATTTTCCAAGATTGTGATGTTGAACCAGCATCCTCCTTATTATTAGCCTTGCTTGCTGGGCAGATTAATAATCCAAGAAGACAATAATGGAATACTCAGTGAAAATCAATGGCCAGATGGCTACTACTCCAGATCATGGGGACAAGGAATCAGTATGTTTGCACATTTTTATATTGCAAGGGAGACAACTTTGATCAATAGCTGGATATCTTGGCCCTGTTGTTCAAAGCTGCATTAAATTAACCCATAACATGCCAATCATGACAAATTTCGTCGTTTTAGGGGAATGTTGGTAAAAAAATTTAACTGTTCTAGCAAGTGCAATATCTACATATAATACTCTGGTATTTTTTTTTTGCTGAAAAAAATGTGGTCAGAGTGTTTACTGTCCTGAAGCAAATACAATATCTAATTGAAAATATTACTGAAAAAAAAAAAAATGCGATTAACTTTTGCATTTGCTACTCAAACCACTGAATTTTTTTCAGGAAAAATATTAAACATATAAATTTTAAATTTTTAGGGTTTTCACAAATTTTCTTGTGATCAGTTTTTAACTACTGTAACAATGTTAATTAAACTAACAGTGCTTTAAAACCTCTGAGTCCAAGAGATTAAAAAATGCAAACAGTAAAGCTGGTTGTGGATTCATGTTTATGCCCCGCCACAAAGTGGGGAGGGGCATATAATTTTGCCCTTGTCTGTATGTCACACTTTGTGGTACTATTCTTGTCTCCGCAACTCCTCCTACAGTATTTGATGCGGGGCATTGAAACTTGCAACACAGTTCAGACATGCATTGAACATGTGCATAAAGGAAACAGGATTTTGATCCAGCCCCTTATTACAGAATGATGCCCCATTAATGACTTTAGCATTTTGGCTATATGTGTAGCACAGGAGGTTAAATAGAACTGTTTGTGTCTACAGTATTTGATTTTGGCCATATGCGTACCATAGGATGTTAAATAGTACTGTTCGTGTCTCCGCAGCTCCTCCTAAAGTACATATACTTGATGCAGAGACATACATTAAACATGTGCATAAAGGAAACAAGATTCTGATCCAGCCCCTTATTGCAGAATTATGTCCCCTTGTACGACTTAAACATTTTGGCCACATGTGTAGCATAGGATGTTAAATACCCGGTAGTACTGTTCATGTCTCTACACCTCCTCCTACAGTATTTGATGCAGGTCGTTGAAACTTGCAACACAGTTCAGACATGCATTGAACATGTGCATAAAGGAAATAGGATTCTGATCTAGGCTCTTATTGCAGAATTATGTCCCCTTGAACGACTTTAACATTTTGGTCAGATGTTTCTTGGAAAATGTTGCAATTTCTAGTTTAGTTAGAATGTGTGCCTGTCAACTGCATATTCCAAACAAATTACTCATCTGGTATCAGGCATATGGTGGGGGCATTAATCACCTTAAGTGATTGTCTAATTTTTTTTCTACATTTTGTATAGTGTAACAGTTAAGCTGGTAACACGTTGAACAAAAAATTGATGTATTCTCAGGGAATGTAACTCCTTTATACTGTACATGCAAGATTACTAAAAAAAAATGGTTTTCAGCACGCTAATACCCTTTCTGTGTAATTTACCAGCTTCAGACATTACACGTTTTTATGTGAACACTGTTCATAGAAACCTAATTTTGGAGAGAATTAGGGAAAATTACGATAATACATCTGTATGATATAGTGGATTCGTTCATACCTTCAAAAAATTTTAATTTATACTCCAAACATAGGTGTGTGGTGCTCGTTAAAACTGCCTCATTGAGGTAGTTATAACGAGTACCCACAACCTTGTTTAAACGAGTACCCACAACCTATGTTTTGGAGCAGAAATTAGAAAAATACATGTACATGTTATGATTACCCCGCAAACCCAAGTTTTCTCTATATAAAGTGGGGTTTAGAGGGGTGTTCATTTCACAGACTTGTTAACATGATGGGTAGATATATATTTCTTGCACACCAGACAAGGAAATCCGTGATTTTATCCTGGGATAGAAATTTATGTTCTGACCCTGGTGTTCCGACCCCAAATCGAATATAATCGCATGTTTGATAAATGCATTGGTTGATAACAACCTCATGCGCGTCATCGTCATGCGTGACGTCACTAAACATTCCGGTTGTGTCATCACAAAATGGCGGACGTCGGTAACCCAAGTGACAGCAGCATTAAAATTCGCAATAGAAATGTAAGGTATGCAAGAAAAAGAATCCTATATGGGTGTGAGGGGTGGATAGAAAAATCCGTCCCTCGGGATCACTGTCTGGCATCACTCGGCAAGCCTCGTGATGCCGGACAGTGACCCTCGGGACAGATTTTTCCATCCACCCCTCACACCCATATAAGAATCTTATAAAATCTAGCATATTTTATGATATTTTCACAAAGGAGACAACTCTTGGGACTGTTTGCTGGTTTACTTTAACCCTTAGCCTGCGGAATACAGTAAAATTCCTATATTAAGACCACCTTTGGGACTGTTCAAAAGTGGTCTTAAAGAACAGTCCCAAAGGTGGTCTCTGACCGGAGGACACTGTATGCAGAAAATGCAAAGAAAGAATAACTGCAACCTACCAAATAAGCTTTTTATTGCAGAATTAGTCTTAATTTTAGGTGGTCTTAATAGCGGAATTTTACCCTATATAGTGTAGCCACACACATTTCTGACTTTGAACCAATCAGATTACTTTATGTTATTTATCCCTACAAATTCACAAACAGAATATCAAACAGTGTAGATCCTGATCTGATCTGGATCTACACTGTTTGCATTTTGCAAAGATAAGGGTGTTCAGCAGGATAAGGGTTAAGTTCAACCCCTCTAAAATGGTGAATACTTTGAAAGAATTTTCTCCTCGGGAGCAAGTTCTATACCCCCTATTGACATGGGAGATGTTTGTTTGTTTGATTTGATGTTTAACGTCCCCGTCAACACTATATAGGTCATTTTGGAGACGTTGCTTCCAATTATGTGGGACTTTCACCCGAAATTGAGATGAAATGACATCTCAAGCGCTGTCGCCCAATGAAACCAATAGGGTTTATAAGCATTGGCGGTCCGACTTGCACCACTTTGCCTGGGCAGACATAGATCCTCTAAGTGGTTTAATAGAGTACTCGGGTGTGGTCGGAATCAGCTCTGCGTCGAAGCATCATGCAGCCCATTTATTTCTTCAAGCCCCAATGGGTGGGGCCGATGACATGGGAGAGATGTATTTTCAAAAAAAGTTGCTTCTAAGGAATGTGTTTACATTCTTCTTAACCCATAACATGCCACTCACGACAATTGTCGTATGCTTTGTCATCTGCCAGTTACTTTAAAAGTCATTGTTGCAAACAGTGTGGACCCAGATCAGACTGCTCCTAGAGGAGCAGTCTGATCTGGGTCCACACTGCCTATATGAAAAAATATTTTTAAAAAGTTCGCAAGAAGATTCAGGAGACAACATAAGCAGACAACATTTTCAGATGTAGTTTTTCTCAGCGTCTTTAGGGTTAAAATACTGTTAGGTATATACATGTAACTTACTTTGCCACGCCTTTTTCTGACTATGAACCAAGCAAAGTACATTGAACTTGATACTATGTTTTCATTCATCTTTGCAACTGAATGACAAACAGTGTAGATCCTAATCAGATATATTCTTCAGAAGCCATTAGAGCTTTATCTACACATGTACATTGTTTGCAAAAGGAAGTATATATTCTCTTTAAGCAGGACAGGGGTTTATTGAAATTAATGGTTAAAATCCTTCTTTTTCAGGATTCTTCAGAGACTTTTCCAAATCTTGCAAAACTGAAGGGCCTTGCTAAAGATGACAAAACAGAAAATGCCATGCTGCGATCTCGTATTGATGAGCAGAGCCAGTTGATCATGATCTTGAAAAATAGGGCAGACGAAGCCATCACACGAACACAGACTCTAGACAGAATAAATGCAGAACTCATGGAATTTAGAGAAAATGCTAAAGAAAATTTGAATCATGAAATGAGAAAATTTAACTTACTTGATAAGAGGTTTAGTGAATTAGCCGAGAATCATGAAGAAATGATAAAGTTTAAGGATGAATATAAAAGAGTGAATGTAGAACTGCGGTCAGAAAATGAGAGACTGAGAGAAGAAAATAGAAAACTGTTTTCAAAAGCCCTGTTAGAAAAAGATGAAATGATTAAAAATCTAGAAGAAAAATTTGCTGCTTCGCAGAATCATACCAGTACACTTGAATCAAAATTAAGGTACATGTAAATATCATCAGGACAGCCTGGCCCCGAGGTTTTTAAACTTTTTTCATGCTCAACTCTGCTGAGCATGAAACTTGTGGTGCTCATAAAAATTAAAATACTGAGAAGTTGAGCGATTTTTCTTTCTCAGATAGTAGAGAATATTATTTG
This sequence comes from Lucinisca nassula, assembly GCA_963580285.1. NCBI lineage: Eukaryota > Metazoa > Mollusca > Bivalvia > Lucinida > Lucinidae > Lucinisca > Lucinisca nassula. The sequence goes on along the minus strand of OY757025.1, from coordinate 38,046,585 downwards.
TCCTGCTCACAAATTTTAAAATGCCAACAATTGTTGGCATTTTAAAATTTGTGAGCAGGACAAATTTCATGTTCAAGTGAGTTGAGCATGAAAAAAGTTTTATAACTTCGGGGCCTGTTTGTGGGATATATAGAGTATCTTACATGAGTGTTCATGTATTATTGAAGTTAGTAAATGAGATGAGGAAAAGGGATAAAATGTGAGGCTTTGCTGAGCATTTTATCCTTTTTCCTCAACGAGTTTAATAAATTCAATAATAAATCAGCACGAATGCAAGATTCTATTTATCATATGATGTTTAAAACGCATTTTATTCACGATTGTTTAATAAAAATGTCAATATTCAGCCATTAGTAAACGCAACGTCGTTAAGGACTTTGTACATGGCGTATTACAGTCTCAGATGCGATGTCATATGATAAACTGCATTCTATCATGGCCATTAAATGGCACATTTTTGGCAGAAGAATTGATTTTTATTTCTTATTTTTGCAATGAACATAGATTATGGATGCTCCTTTTAGAACATCTCATTGAGAAGTGAGGTGGTTCTAACAAGTAGCCACAATCAATGTTTTTTGAGTAAAATAAGGAAAATAATGTCTCAGATGCGACGTCATATGATAAATGCATTCTATCATGGCCCTAAACTGGCACATTTTATGGCAGAAGAATTGATTTTTATTTCTTATTTTTGCAATGAACATAGATTGTGGATGCTCCTTTTAGAACATCTCATTGAGAAGTGAGGTGGTTCTAACAAGTAGCCACAATCAATGTTTTTGAGTAAAATAAGGAAAATAATTTATACTCTTATAATCCCCTCTTTTTCCAGTATAAAGTGGGGCTTACACCAGTACTCATTACATGGACCTTTTAACCCATTTAGTACTGGAAACCCCAAAACGGGTAGTTGGCAAACAGCGCAGGCCCAGATCAGACGCCGCAGAACGCGGCGTCTGATCAGGGCCTACACTGTTTGCAAAAAGTTCAGCTAATTTCCAAATAATTTTTGAAGAAAACACAACCTGACACCCCTAAATTTTGAAGTGGACTCCTGCCATATATAAAGAGGAAGATTCCATTTGCTACAAAAAGGGTTAAAGTGATGTGCCCATATTACAGTTGTAAGTTTCTTGCAAAAGACTGTGCACTGCTGGCTAACTACTTGTTTTAAGCCTGCCAAGAAAAGGTGTTGTTAGGTAAACTGGCTGACTTGACATGACCTAAATAGTGTTGTCTGGGCCATTAAACTCTAAAGAAACAAACAAGTACCAGTAGTACTAAAACTGTCTTAGCAAGCATGAATGAGAAAGCATTTAAAACATAATGTACTGGAATTTAAAGAACTTTGTGTTAATACAAGGTTCATGCTACAAGCCGCCAGTTTCGCAAAATGAGAAAAAGGGATAAATCAGGCACAAACTTGAGTCATTTGGTGAAAACTAGTTGCAAAAAAGCACAGAAAAAACGTTGCCTCCTGTTTATTGCCTATTTGAGCCTTTTCTGACACATGTATAGCGGTGCCTATATACTGTAAAACACTTACATTTGGCAGTAATTTTATTTTGGCACTATTAGTAATCAAGGGGAAAAAAACCCAAACAAAAACACCAATACACTGCTCCTAATCTTGGTCCACCCTATTTGCAAAAATGACATTTAAAGTTACCAGCAAACGACAAAGCGGTTGACAGTTGTTGTCATAGGCATGTTATGTGTAAGATAAAAAAAAAAAAAAATCAGGTTATAATTTTACTTTATTATATTTTCAGTAGTGATTTACTGAGATTTTTCATTTATTTATAATCTATAATTTACTGAGCGAATTATTTCATTTCGAATGTTTTTGATGTCATAATTGCTAGGCGACATTGCTGACGTCATTTGTAACAACAATAATAGTTGACTTGGCAGAATATCTGATAAAATCATGGAAATCATCATAGTGCAGATTATATTTTCTGGTCCTTAGGGATCATTGAGTTAATTTAGAATCATTTTGAAAATAGAGTTCTGCTTAAGCCGGTGTTAGAGGGCGTGGCCGGTGATGCAAATTTCCGTACTGGTCATGAACAGACTCATTAAAACCGAGTCTGCTATTTTCGTTATTTTGGTGTATTCGTTGCTTCCAAAGGATCCAACTATTCAGAACTACAGTAAAATTCCTATATTAAGACCACCTTTGGGGCTTTTTAAAAGTGGTCTTTAAGACCACTTTTGAACAATCCCAAAGGTGGTCCCACACAAAGAAAAAAATAACTGCACCCTTCTAAATAAGCTTTTTAAAGCAGAATTAGTCTACATTTTAGGTGGTGTTAATAGGGGAATTTCACTGTATTTCAATTTTCACGTCCATTTGGTGTCCATTACAGACATCTAAGTCAGGAAAGTAGGAGTAAAGAAGAAACATTACGCAAGGAAGTAGAGGCCTTACAAGAGAAGTTAAAATCAGAGGTTAAAAGTCTACAAACAAAACTAAATGACACAGAGGAAAGACTCAAAGGTAATGGAGATTTGTCATCTGAAAAAAAAAGAAGCATGTTTGATGATAGATTTTGGAGGAGTACAGTCAGTTCATCACAAATCATGGCCCCTGAGGTTATAAGATTTTCTCAAGGTCAGCTCAGTTGAGTATCATATTGGCATGTGTGTATTATAAGAATAATTTTCATTTTTGTGGTTTTTACCGATGTGTAAACTCCGGCGAATCACTCACAAACTGCATGAAGCCCGACGGGCTTCATGCTAAGTTTGTTAGTGATTCGCCTGAGTTTACACATCGTTAAAATCCACAAAAATGATAAATCATTCCTTTTAATTCCAATTTTCTCATCAAAATGTTAAAATTATCACCAAAATTTTAGGAATTCTTTCAAAAGCATAAGAATTAACTTACCATCAGCTACGGTGGAATAATTATTCCATTAGCAGCTGACATCTTTGAAAGAAATCAAAGCGAAAAAATGCATGTCTATAAATTGAGTTTTTTTTCTTCTAACATTCATGTTTTCAACAGTTCTCCAGCTTTAACCGAGCGCTATGGACGTCGCTTCTTATAAATGACGTAATACGCGGATTCTAAACGTGCTCTTTGAGGCGACATTATATGGCAGGTTTTAAGGGGAATGCCTTACAAATCTTTATGTCACCTTAGCAAGAAGATTTGGGAGAGTGCCCTTCGCATGCTTTTTGCAAATGGATTAAATGGTCATATACACCATAGCTTTGTGTTATATCTTAATTGAATTCACATTATTGAGTGGGGGGCATATAGTTTTTGGCCTTTCTATCTGTTCATTTGTCTGTCTGCAAAAACCTTAACATTGGGCATAACTTTTGAATGGTAACTGATAGGGCTTTCATATTTCACATGTGTCTTCCTTGTCACAAGACTTTTCCAGTGGTACAATAATTTTTGACCTCGTGACCATGACCTTGACGTTTGACCTACTTTTTAAAAATTTTAACATTGGCCATAAATTTCGATATTTCACATGCACTGCCCGGGGGCATCAGTGTTTCACAAACATATCTTGTTGTCAATAGAAGATTCCAAAGGCAGGTGCAAAAGATAGCCCCGCCCTGCCAATCTTATCTGCGACTACCATACTTTTGATTTAGCAGGGATACTGTATTCTATGTTAATGGTCCAGAATATGACATGCTTTGCTTATACATGTTTAACTCCAAGTTTAATTTTGAGTTTTACCGTAGCCCCGCCCTGCCAATCTTATCTGCGACTACCATACTTTTGATTTAGCAGGGATACTGTATTCTATGTAATGGTCCAGAATATGACATGCTTTGCTTATACATGTTTAACTCCAAGTTTCATTTTGAGTTTTACCGTAATGAGTTTTACCGTAATAAGTATTAGGACAGCCAGCCATAAGCAAACTACAGACCCAGATTAGAATGGTCTGTAAGGAGCAGTCTGATCAGGTTTTTACTTTGTTTTCCATTCTGTTCGCACTTTATGAACTCCTGTCTGGATTGGGAAACAAATTTGTTTAAATTTTTAGGAGAATTACAGCAAGTCCTCAGTGTGTCAATATTTTTTTAGGATTTTTACGGTAAAATTTCTGTTTCTCACTGACAGGCTTAGCTGTGCCTTTGCCGCTCCCCATTTTGCTAGGTACATATTCTCCTGGCATGGTTCTTGTGTATGTAAACAAAGGTCTGATACATTCACTTGGCTTTTATATCCTAAAAAAACGATGAACTTCGGCCTTTGCCCATTGGGGCTTGAAGAAATAGATGGACTGCATGATGCTTCCTAGCAGAGCTGAAACCGCCCCACACACAAGTACTGGTAAACCGCTTATGCTAGGTTCCCACTGTTGTGCGATCCGCTACGAACTCCACGATTGGCCATTCGTAGCTGGTCGTGGAATATTCTCTGAAAGTTCAGGTTTGGATACGAGGTGATGAGAGTCGATACGTTCTGGTACGATTCGTTGCGCTCGAATGCAATCCAATCACGATTTGTCAAGTTCAGGTATCACGATCAGCCAGGGTCTGCTCTCACGTTCAGATACGACCAAATGCGTTCCGATAGGATTGTTGCGATCGAGTCTACGACTTGGTCTCGATCTGGAACGATCATCACGATCGAGTACCCCAAATTGGGATGATCTGATACGTGTGGATACGTTCTTATACGCTCATCACGAGCCGATGCGCTCCGTTACGATAGCATACGACTGACATCTCGATGTTTTTCACGATCATGATCGATGGCGATCACGATTTGAGCAACGACTTGACCCCGACTGGTATAGATACAGCCGGACTGACCATGGACTTAATTGTTTCTTGAACTTTTACAGCATAAACACTGACCCCCAACCATTGATGATGGTAGGAGTTGCGGATGATGACAATGTGGCAATTTCTCTGGCTGGAATGGTTCAGGCTTGCCTTTTCCATTCTTAGCTTCCATTACCCTTGGGTAAAGGCTTTAGAATACTAGCAAAGGCCTGTATAAACCAGGGATTGCAGGATCGATCCCGGGCTTCTCCAGACTTTCGGATGAGTCTAGAAACAGAGGTTCCGTCTCCGTATGACCATAGTTATTGGTGGGACGTAGAACTGAAATACACTCACTCATGAGCAAATCGCTGAATGAGTCATATTAAATCTTGAGAACTCGTAATATATCGTGAACGTTCGTGTAAAAACGTAGCCTACTCGTATCTAATCGCATTTACTCGTATCATCTCGTATCTGATCACGAGTCATTGGTGACAGGTCTTGAGCAATGGGACCCGACAGAGCTTAACAAATCGTGACAGGTCTTGTGAAATCGCAACACATCTCAACAGAACGTGGTGCTTGTTTTGTCCAAGATTGGCCCCGATCACCGCGATTTGGAAGCACGGTTAGATGCGATCCGTCGCGCTTTGTTACGATGCAACACGATGTGATACGATGATCCCGATTTGAAATTGATCGTGGAAAAATTTTGAACCGTTCAAAAATTTTCTACGATTAACACGATTGCCACGACTGACCTCAAGATCTGATAAGATCTGATAGGATCACAACGATTAATCCACGATTAAGAACACGATTGTAATCGTGGCGCGAATCGTGATAGTGGGAACATAGCATTAGAGGATCTAAGCCTGCCCAGGCAAAGTGTTGCGAGTGTTGGACCATCCATGCTTATAAACCCTTTTGGTTTCATTGGGAGGCAGGGCTTGAGATGTCATTTCATCTCAATGTCGGGTAAAAGTCCCACAAAATTGGAAGCATTGTCTCCAAAATGACCTTTACAGTGTTGATGGGGACATTAAACCTCAAATCAAACAAACAAAAACGATGAACTTGGAAATATTTTTTGAACTTTTAACAGACCCATTTTCAGTTTGATAGACAAACATCTGGAGCCAGTTGATCAAAACTGGCAATGCCATTAGTTAACATATTGTTAAAAGTTTGATCAAAGGATATGGCAAAGATGCTTTTATTTTTGCTGAAAATGTGAGTAGCTTTTGCAAATGCAAAAGCTGCTCACATTTTTCAGCAAAAATACCAGACTATTAGATATTGTACTTGCTAGAACAGGTAACAATTCGACCACTAACGAGCTCATTAAGCTAATACAGTAAAACCTGCCTTAGTGGCCATCTCTATTAAGCAAGCAACCTGTCTTAAGCAAGCAGGCCTTCAGTTTCCAAAAAAAGGCAAATGTGTTTAACTTCACCTGTATTAAGCAAGCACCTGTCTTAATCAAGCACATTTTGGTTATCCCTCAGGTGCTTGCTTAATACAGGTTGGACTGTAATGCTTTGAACAACTTGGCCCTGAAATCATTAGTTAACATATTGTTAGGGGAATGGGAACACCTTTCTGATTTTTCCTCCATTTTTCAAAGTGAGATAACTTTCAGGACTTCCTGTTCGCTTTTCTTTAAGCCTTGGCCCACTGAAAAAGGGGTCTGCTCTTAAAGGAAAGAATTTGCTCCTCAGGAGCAAATTCTTTTACTTTAAGTGTTGACCCCTATTGACAAAAATACTTTTGCAGGAGTTGCCTGCCCAGAAGGTATTCTTATTCCCCTTAATCCTTAGATCATTAATTGTGGCATATACACTATCTTTTGCTGAATAAATGTGAGTTGCTTTACCAGTGCAAAAGCTACTCATATTTTCCCTGCAAAAATAACAGTGTACTTGCTAGAACAGGTCACAGTTTGACCACTGAAGAGCTCTTTAACCCATTTTGTACCGGAAAGCCAAAAACGGGTACCGGGCAAACAGTGCAGAATGGGGCGTCTGATCAGGGCCTCCACTGTTTGCTAAAAGTTCAGTCATTTTCCAAATCAATTTTGAAGAAAACACAACCTGACACCCCTAAATTTTGAAATGGACTCCTGCTATATTTAAGGAGGAAGATTCCATTTGGTACAAAAAGGGTTAAGCCAGCAATGCTTTGAACAACAGGGCACAGATTTTTAGCTCACATTGGGTTTGATATATGAGTATCTGGGCCACGTTGTTCAAAGCATTGCTAGCTAATACTCTGGTATTTTTGATGGAAAATGCTGAAAGGCTACTCATTTTTTTTTTTTTTACAACAAAATCAATAATGTACTTGTCACATTACCATAACACACCCGTGCAACATAGTGCATTTTTCACATATCCAAAATGGCTACCTTTCTGATGAAAATTTGTGATATTTTTCTAAATTTATGCTGCAAAAATAGGTTGCGGGTGCTCGTTAGAATCGCCTCATTGAGGCGGTTCTAAGAGTACCCACAACCTATGTTTTGGAGCAGAAATAATACAAAAAAATAATGTATACCCCATAAATCCCAGTTTTCTCTATAAAAAGTAGGGTTTAGTGGGGTGTTCATTTCACGGATTTGTTCACGTGATGTTAAAAAATTTAAGTTTTAAAACCATGTTATCTAATGACTTTGTTACTTTTCAACAAATGGGTCATGTTCCGTTTTTTCTAGGTGCTAACTACAAACTGCAGAACCAGATTGAGAGTCGGCAGTCAGCCAGTGCAGAATCTGAGGCTAGAATACAGCAGCTAACTAAAGAGAAAGATGAACTTCTAGACCTAGCAATGTCCAGAGGGAAAATAATACAAGTATAAATGCATATTATAGCAAAGAACACCCCGTCAGTGCATGGAGAAATAGATTGGGCTGCATGGTACTTCCACACATAGCTGAAGCTAACCACACATGACTACTGGTAAACCACTTAGAAGGTCTGAGCCTGCCCAAGCAAAGTGTGGCAAGTTGGACCATTCATGCAGATAAACCCTGTCGGTTTCATTGGGGGACAGGGCTTAAGATGTCATTTCATCTCAACGTTGGGTAAAAGTGCCACAAAATTGGAAGCAACATCTCCAAAATGACCCAAATAGTGTTGAAGGGGATGTTAAACCTCAAATCAAATCAAACACGCCAACCTTCTTATATCGCTATTTTATACCGCAGTCAGGCATTCTAGTAACCTAATAAAAGGGGATAGAATAACTGCACACTATAATCTGTAGTGACCTATAATACCTTCTACTGACCTATAATATGTCTAGTGCCCGATTGTAGACCGGACCAACTGTTTGTTTGATTTGAGGTTTAACGTCCCCGTCAACACTGTAAAGGTCATTTTGGAGACGTTGCTCCCAATTTTGTGGGACTTTTACCCGACATTGAAATGAAATGACTTCTTAAGCCCTGCCGCCCAATGTAACCAATAGGGTTTATAAGCATGGACGGGCCGACTTCCACCGCTTTGCCTGGGCAGGCATAGATCCTCTAAGCGGTTTACCAGTACTTGTGTGCGGGTAGGTTTCAGCTCTGCATGGAAGCATCATGCAGCCCATCTATTTCTTCAAGCCCCGATGGGTGGGGGCTTAACCAGACCAACTGCAAGTTAAAATCTTTGCAATATTTATTTGAACAGATTTTCAGAAATTTCAGCTAAATTTTTACCTTTCTTGGCCTTTCCTGGTTTGAATGGCCTGTTGGAATAACTGCGCACTGCTACTGCATTTGCATCTCAACCTCGAAAATAATTTCTAAAGCTAAAATAAACTATTAATTTGCAGATTTTCATACAGAACGTAAAGAGCTGAGAAACTGAAATACGAGCATCCATGTTGTTTCCTACGTCTTTGTGTCGTGGTGACATCAGAAAGTTTGCACTCGCTGATGTCATGTTATACTATGTGCGTGCACTATGGCACTGAGTGTCGTTTAACTTGCCACACTGTCTGCTGTCATTTTTGTTTAAATTTGCTTATTTTATATCATTACAAAACCCCTTGATTGTTTTGAATTGTGGTATTAAACTAAATACATGATTAGTGTCTTTAATAATAAAATATAATCGGTTCGCCGCGACAATTTAATAGGGCTCGCTAAAGCTCGCCCCTATAAAATTGTCTAAGGCTCATCGATTATATTTTATTGTCCCCCGCCTTTTCGAAGAAAAGCGAGGGGATATAGTATTCGACTTTCCGTGGTGCGTGGTTCCAAGCTTGTAGTAGGTACCTTGTACAGTGGTATTTTGCTGAATAATGTGAGTAGCTTTTTGCAAATGCAAAAGCTACTCACATTTTTTCAGCAAAAATACCACTGTATAAAAAAGTCTGTATCAGATATTGTTCTTTATACATGTACTGACATTTTGAACACTAATGTACTTGTTAAGCTAACGATGCTTTGAGTATCTGGACGCAGACCTTTGGTATGTCTGGTCCTGATTATTCTTATGCTTTTGTTATTTCAGAAAGAACAGACAGACAACAAAAAGTTATTGAAGAAAATATCAGACATGGAAAAAGCCGTCAGAGATATGGAGGAAAAATTTGAGTATGGAAAGTTTTACTCTACAGATATTTCATTAATTACACGTGTGTGTGTGCATTTTAGTTTTATGTCCCATCAACAACTAAGGTCATATGGAGACAGAACCTCGGTTTAAAGACTTATCCGAAAGTCTGGAGAAGCCAGGAATCAATCCCACGAACCATGGTTTGTGAGGCAAGTACGAGTATAGGAGTCGCAGATAAGATTGACTGTGTGGAGCTATTGTTTGCACCTGCCTTTGGAATATTCTATTAACAAAAAGGTAAACCAAGTCACCAGATTGTGTGAATTCAACTGCAACACAAACAAAGCTGTGCCGTATATGGCCATTTGGTCTGCTTGCAGAAAGCATGCAGAAGGCACTCTACCGAATCTGGTGTTGGACTCAGCGAATCTGACATATATTGACAACACCTGATTAGGTCTGCCTAGTCAATCTTATCTGCGGCTACTATAGCTTATCCACTATGCCATGGCGGTTTCTCATGAACTACACAAACATGTACAGTAGAACTTCGATGGCTCAAACACCGATGGCTCGTTTACCATGGACGTGTCGAACCCATTCTTGAGCCCCTAGCGAAATCCTCTACATAAGAAATAGTGGGGCATAATTATGGAGATTTTAGTCTTTTATCTTGCAAAGGTATGCTGTGTGTACTCATTAGAATCGCCTCGATGAGACGATTCTAATGAGTACACACAGCATACATATTCATAAAAGAACATCGAAAAGATTTCTAAAAGTATCTCGTTATGCCTCCTGACAGTACCCCCTCAGTGGCTCGAACTACCCCTGTCTCGAACTGATTTTCATGGTCCCAAATGTGTTCGAGCCATTGAAGTTCGACTGTACTTTTTAACTGAATATTTCATTACTCACTTGTTCAAAGAAATGTTGACTGTTGAGTAGATTTCCTTGTCAATGATGGTTTTATTCGTCTGGAGATTTTTGGACCAGTCATCCTTATTTAGGTCATATCAAGCCATCAGTTTGCCTAACCACACTTTCCTAGGCAGGCTTATACATAAGAATTTAAGCAGTACAGTATACCGCCCCCGCCCATCGGGGCTTGAAGAAATAGATGGGATGCATGAAGGGTTGTGGGACAACTCGGCACATGACAAACTCGGCACATGACAAACTCGGCACATAACAAACTCGGCACATGACAAACTTGGCACATAACAAACTCGGCACATGACAAACTCGGCCTATACAAACTCGGCACATAATTAGCTGTTTGGGTCAATTACCTATTGTTCACTTGGTAATGACAATTGCATAACCAAACAAATAATCAAATTAAAGTTACCTGTGAAATAGGGACCAACTAAATAGGGACCAAACATCAATATTTAATGGAGTAGATCTTTATTAAAAAACAAAATATGAAGATTTTTTTTACAATAAAATTTCAACTATTTAAGTTTCAAATATTTAAGTTGTTTTTTAAATTTACCAGCGAATAAATCTTAAAAAAAAAAAAAAAACAAGACATAGGTTGTGGGTACTCGTTAGAACCGCCTCAATGAGGTGGTTCTAACAAGCACCCGCAACCTATTTTTACTGAAAACAAGGAAAAAATATTGTTTGACAAGACGCCCATCAACTCTGCTGGGCAATCTCTTGTTTGACAATACGCCCATCAACTCGGCTGGGCAATCATGGGTGGCAATGAGTCCCAAATATCATATTCACAGCTTTAGTCATCGCCTGATTAATCAGATAATTAGTGTAGCATTAAGTCATATCCAGAGCTTATTGATCGATTTAAATGATTTTTTTTTAAATGCAAAAAAACAAAACAAAAAAAAAAAAAGAAACTTTTTTTATTTAATAAGCATACATATAATTATTATAAAACAATAATAATAAAACAGGCAAATAAAGTATTAATGTACAGCTTAATAACCATTATAACTACTGTGGGCCGAGTTTGCTATGTGCCGAGTTTGTAGGGGCCGAGTTGGTTATGTGCCGAGTTGGCTATGTGCCGAGTTTGCTATGTGCCGAGTTGTCCCGACACCGCATGAAGCTTCCAGGAAGAGCTGAAACCGAGCCGCACACGAGTACTGGTAAACAGCTTAGAAGACCTAAGCCTGCCCAGGTAATGCGGTGCGAGTCGGACCGTCCATGTTTATAAACCCTATTGGTTTCATTGGGCAGCAGGGCTTGAGATGTCATATCATCTCAGTGTCGGGTAAAAGTCCCGCAAAATTGGAAGTAAAGTCTTCAAAATGACCTTTACAGTGTTGACGGGGACGTTAAACCTCAAATAATAAAAAAAAAAACACTGTTTGCTTAGGGTTATCTGTGCCAATATTTAGGACTATTATTGTACTGTTAATGTGAGATTCACTATTTCTTATAAAGATACATTTTCCTAATGTTGTAGGCGTGAAGCTGCAGCTGTAAATGCTAATAGACAAGTAAGAAAACTTAAGGATGAGCTGGAAGAGGTTGGAACTAAAGCCACAGAGGTTTCCAAGGTAACAGCAATTCTTTATTTGGCATTTATCCTTAAATTGTATGGCCGATTGTAGGTGGTGTGCTCATTATGGATATAGTACCCTTAAATTATATAGTGCATGAAGTGCTCATTATGCATACAGTGCGTGTTTGTTTGTTTGTATTGGAGTTTAATGGCCCAGTCAGCACTATTTTAGGTCATTTTTGAGCCGGCCAGTTTACCTATCCAAACTTTTCCTGGGCCGGCTTAAAGGTAAGCGGTTAACCAGTACAGTGCACATTCTTCCACCAGAAACTGACACCTGCCCTTCTTGAATCAACAGAAGGGAAAGAATGACTAGAAAAGATTTCATGATCAATCTCTACAAAAGGTGTCGAACCTGCGTTCTACTGATTATTAGCATCATGGAAGCATCATGCAGCCCATCTATTTCTTCAAGCCCCGATGGGCGGGGGCCACAAAATAACCTATGTATTTTTGTTTGAATATAAAACATTTCTTTCATTAGCACAGTTTCTGCTTTAGACGTCCAAACAACAGCGCTATACAGAGATTGTGGCATGTTTTGGAATATCAATAAAATTGCCTCATTTCACTAAGAAAGCAAGGGATGTAATGTTCTCTGTCTTTAATCAGTAACTTCCTCTTCATGGGTCATTTATAAAACATTAGGATTTGTTGTAGGAATACAAAAGTGACTGCCAAAGTCATCACGTGAACAAGTCCATGAAATAAAAGTCCCCCTAAACCCCACTTTATATAGAGAAAACTGGGGTTTACCTTATTTGCCTTATTTCTGCTCCAAGACAGGTTATGGGTACTCGATAGAACCGCTTCTAACGAGCACCCAAAACCTATGTTTGGAGTATAAATAAGAAAAATATCACAAATTTTCAACAGAAAAAAATCCTTTTTTGACATTTGAAAAATGCACTTTATCACATGGATGTGTCATCGTAATGTGTTATTACAGGTGAAAGGAAGACTTTGCTCTCCACAGGTGAAAGGAAGACTTTGCTCTCCTTGCTTTCCCTTGAAACAAATTGCTTCCTTCATGAAGAATCAGTTTTATTTTCAGTAGAATTCAAATAAGGATAACAAGTGCTGCTTTTGCTAAGTGGTGTGCTTATAACAGCTGGTCAAGGGTATCGGGGAGCAAGAATTTCTTAACCCATTTAGTACCAGAAACCCCCAAACGGGTACCCTGGCAAGCTGTGCAGGCCCAGATCAGACGCCACAGAATGCGGCGTCTGATCAGGGCCTACACTATTTGCAAAAAGTTCAGCCATTTTCCAAATAAATTTTGATGAAAACACAACCTGACACCCCTAAATGTTGAAATGGGCTCCTGCTGTATATAAGGAGGAAGATTCCATTTGGTACAAAAAGGGTTAAATGGGATTGAATTATTCTAAAGCCCCAGATAAGAGTGGGTATCTGCATATTATTTTTCTTATTGTTTTGGGTACTCATTGGAAGGGCCTCTTGAGGCAATTCTGATGAGTACCCACAACATAAGTTGTTGTGCAGAAATAAAAAAAAATGTCAGTACTTTTCGGATGAAAAAAAAGTGCCTTATCTGGATGTATGAAAATTATTCGCTTTGAACCAATGCATGACAAAACTTACAATAAGGAATGTGTGACCAGAAGTACTCAGGTCAGTTGCACTTCCACCCAATATAGCAAGAGCTTGCTTTTCGCTCTTTGAATAGCCCCGAGGCTGGAGATGGCTTATGTGATCAATGACAACTGAGGTTATAATACTTTTTATGGTGCTCAGTTCACTTGAGCATTAAATTTGTAATGCTCATAATTATTAAAATGCAAAACAAATCAGGCAATTTTTCTGCTGAGATCGGCACAGAATGTCATTTATCCTGCTCATAAATTTAAGAATACCAACATTTTAAAATCTATGAGCAGGATATATTTCATGCTCAAATGAGTTGAGCATGAAAAAAATCTTATAACCTTGGCCCCAGACTGCCCAGATGAACAGGATGCTCCGAGTCTGATATTTTTTTTTTCACACACACACACACACACAGAAAATAATTATACCCCCGGCATACGCAGTATGCAATGGGGGTATATAGTTTTTGTCTTTTCCGTCTGTCTGTCTGTCTGTCTGTCCGTAAACAATTATTTTGTGTCAAAGATATCTCAGGAACTGCTTCACATAGAAACTTGAAATTTTGCACACATGATCAGTATGACTACTTGTATTGTGGGAAAGAAAATAAGGGCCAAGGGGTCAGGCCTTTTAGAGTTATTTCCCTTTGTAGTTCTTGCTGTTTAATAGTGTATATTTTTATTTTGTGTCAAAGATTTCTCAATAACTACTGTACATAGAAACTTGAAATTTTGCAAACATGATCAGTTTCACTAGTTGTATTGTGGGAAAGAAAATAAGGGCCAAGGGGTCAGGCCTTTTAGAGTTACTTCCCTTTGTAGTTCTTGTTTCAGCTGAGGTGATGGCACTTGCCAATTATTTTGTGTCAAAGATATCTCAGGAACTGCTTCACATAGAAACTTGATCAGTTTCACTAGTTGTATTGTGGGAAAGAAAATAAGGGCCAAGGGGTCAGGCCTTTTAGAGTTATTTCCCTTTGTAGTTCTTGTTTCAGCTGAGGTGATGGCACTTGCCAATTATTTTGTGTCAAAGATATCTCAGGAACTGCTTCACATAGAAACTTGAAATTTTGCACACATGATCAGTATGACTACTTGTATTGTGGGAAAGAAAATAAGGGCCAATGGGTCAGGCCTTTTAGAGTTATTTCCCTTTGTAGTTCTTGCTGTTTAATAGTGTATATTTTTATTTTGTGTCAAAGATTTCTCAATAACTACTGTACATAGAAACTTGAAATTTTGCAAACATGATCAGTATGACTAGTTGTATTGTGGGAAAGAAAATAAGGGCCAAGGGGTCAGGCCTTTTAGAGTTATTTCCCTTTGTAGTTCTTGTTTCAGCTGAGGTGATGGCACTGGCCAATTATTTTGTGTCAAAGATATCTCAGGAACTGCTTCACATAGAAACTTGAAATTTTGCACACATGATCAGTATGACTACTTGTATTGTGGGAAAGAAAATAAGGGCCAAGGGGTCAGGCCTTTTAGAGTTATTTCCCTTTGTAGTTCTTGCTGTTTAATAGTGTATATTTTTATTTTGTGTCAAAGATTTCTCAATAACTACTGTACATAGAAACTTGAAATTTTGCATACATGATCAGTATGACTAGTTGTATTGTGGGAAAGAAAATAAGGGCCAAGGGGTCAGGCCTTTTAGAGTTATTTCCCTTTGTAGTTCTTGTTTCAGCTGAGGTGATGGCACTGGCCGGGGGTATACGTGCCCCACTGGGCACTTGTCTAGTTCTTTTGAGTGCTATTACTAAACGGTTTTATTGCTTGGTAGAAATAAAATGAGAATCTGTCATCTTTTATACTATATTGTACTATATCTCTTATATACTATTTTTTCATAGATCGGTAAAACATTAAAGGATAAGGTAATTCTTCAGGCATGGTTATCATATGTATGCTCGTAATTTGAATGGAATCATCAAACAATATTTATAATGTTTAACATG
This sequence comes from Lucinisca nassula, assembly GCA_963580285.1. NCBI lineage: Eukaryota > Metazoa > Mollusca > Bivalvia > Lucinida > Lucinidae > Lucinisca > Lucinisca nassula. The sequence goes on along the minus strand of OY757025.1, from coordinate 38,031,182 downwards.
AACCATGCTGAATATTTTTATATGCTACACTCCTTCCCCATTTTTGGCCCTTTGTGTTGCATGATTTCAAGTTTTACCATAGATTCAGAAGTAGTGTGGAAAACAGTAAAGATCCTGATCAGCTGGCTTCTTGGAAGCCAGCTGATCTGGATCTATACTGTTTAAAAAAAAAAGGATATATCTGGGTTCAGCATGGTGAGGATTAGAAGCATTTATTTATGTTGGACACATGTTGATATTGTCAACATTTTTATGTCTCGGTGACAGTTTCTGTAAGTCTCCATTATACTTCTATGAGGAAAATTTGTAAGTCCCAAAGATTGCATTCACATTGTAGTATACAAATCAAATGATAGTTGGTTAAGTTACTATGTATATTGTGTGTTTGATTGATATTGTATGGAACAGGCTGTGAAACTTCCCAGAGGGCACACGTGTAAGCAAGGTCCTATCAACGTTGACATAACGTTGCCTAGACGTCATGTGACCGCTGGGTTATATGGCTTAAACACCAATGTCTTGTTTACCACAGTTGTTTTGAACTCGTTTTCGAGTCCATTGGAAAATTTCCCATAACTGCAGATATTAATATGTTTGGGAGAATGTTCTTATTTAATCGTGAACATGTATGTTGTGTGTACTGATTACAATCACCTCAATGAGGTGATTTTAATGTGTATAAACAACATACCCAGTTCCTTTATTTTAACTTTTAAGACGCCGAGAAAAACAGTTTGGAATCAGATCAGACTGCTGCTAGAGGAGCAGTCTGATCTGGGTCCACATTGTTTGCAAAAATGACTTTTAAAGTACCTGCAGACGGCAAAGCAGACAACAATTGTCGTGATTGGCATTTTATCGGTTATTTCTCCAGACATGGCACTATGGTTAACCCTCTGTGGCTCAAACTATCCCTGTCTCAAATATTCGACGTCTCAAAGCTGTTTGAAACATTATAGATGGACTATATCCCATATAGTTAAATTGTAAACCGTTAACCCTTAACAAGAAAAACAGCATCAGAAAATGTTGTCTGTCAAATCTTCTAGTAAAGGCTTTTAAAAATATTTTTGCATACAGGCAAACAGTGTTGACACAGATCAGTCTTCTTCTGATCTAGGTCCACACTGTTTTCAAAAAAGGACTTTTAAGGTAACCGGCAGAGGACAGTTGTCATGATTGGCATTTTAGCTTGCTTGTATGGCATCTGATCAGGCACCAGTTCCACATTATTCATGCAATTTTTTTGAAAATATGATCACTTACAGTAAATAAATGTTGCAACTATATTGTACATACACTTGATTATGAAAAGTCATTTAGGGGTCACTGTCATCTGTTGTCCTGGTCACAATTTTTGTTGTAATCAAAATATTTACCACTGATTTTTTTATGTACAGTAGAATCTAGTTAACCACTTGTCCTGCTGAATAAATTGGTTTTGCCACACACATTCACATATTACTTGATATAATGTATTGATTCAGTTCACAAAACGAATGACAAACAGTGAAGATCCTGATCAGATAGCTTCTGAATGACTTCATCAGAAGTCCTCTGATCTGGATCTGCACTGTTTGCAAAGATAGGGGTTGTTGTAATCAGCAGGATATGGGTTAATTCTTACTCCTATTATTCAGAGTTATTCTTAATAATTCAAAGTTTTTACAAGTCCCAACCATATCACAATTTATGATATTTGAATATTCTAAAAACACCACAACCTCGTTAGGACACAGTTTGTTATAACACGGTTTTGGATATAGCATGATTTCAAGATGGATCCAAAAAATGTGTAGATCATATAGAAAAATGAGCATAAATTCTATATAATCCATACATTCATGTTACATAACAAGGTTGTTTAACTAACACTGTTTCTGCTTTGGACTGCATTAATAGTGTTAAAAAGAGGTTGTAGTGTACAGTAGAACTTCGATGGCTCGAACACCGATGGCTCGTTTACCATGGATGTGTCGAACCCATTCTTGAGCCCCTAGCGAAATCCTCTACATAAGAAATAGTGGGGGATAATTAAGGAGATTTTAGTCTTTTATCTTGCAAATGTATGCTGTGTGTACTCATTAGAATCGCCTCAATGAGGCGATTCTAATGAGTACACACAGCATACATTTTCATTATAGAACACCGAAAAGATGTATAAAAGTATCTTGTTATGCCTCCTGACAGTAACCTCAGCGACTCGAACTACCCCTGTCTCAAACAGATTTTCATGGTCCCAAAGGTGTTTGAGCCATTGAAGTTCGACTGTATTTAAAGTCTTGATAATACAAATAAAAATAACCAGGCTTTTGGAATTCAATTTTAAAAGGCTTGTAGCACTACATTATTTGTCCTACGATTTGCTCAAACTTTGCAGTGGTGGGCAGAAAGCAAATCTTGCTGTTGTGTTTTGCCATTGTAAATACATTTACACCATTGTTTTCTGAGATATTGTCTTTCATATGGATATCTCTCCCCCCACCCCCACCACCACATCAGGGCTTTAAGAAATAGATTGGGCACAATGCTTCCACACAGAGCTGAAACCGACCGCGCACATGAGTACTGGTAAACCGCTTAGAGGCTCTAAGTCTGCCCAGGCAAAATGGTGCAAGTCGGACCATTCATGTATATAAACCCTTTTGGTTTTATTGGGCGGAAGGGCTTGAGATGTCATTTTATCTCAATTTCGGGTAAAAGTCTCACAAAATTTGGAAGCAATGTCTCCAAAATGACCGGGTAAAAGTCCCACAAAATTTGGAAGCAATGTCTCCAAAATGACCTAATTAGTTTTGATGGGGACGTCAGACCCCAAATCAGTCAATCAATTCATATGGATATGAGGCAATGGAACTGACTTTTAAGCTGTTATAGTAGATATATCTGAGATTGTAATTAATGATTTTAAGAAAGTATGATGTATTTTGATGATATGTACCCATCAAATTTACCCCTATATCAAGGTGGGATGGTTGTGACTATTGTTTAATAAAAGGCTCAGAATTAACAATAAAAAATAAAGCAAGAGGGCCATGATGGCCCTGGATCGCTCACCTGATCCATAGAGTAACACGTGGGCCCCGGGGAGGGCCTTTTGACCCCAGGGTTATAATGTGCATAATGTTGAGGGAGGTCTAAAAAGGTGAAGTTTCATACCAAATATCAACAAAGGCTATAATTTGAACAATCTTGTCAAAGGTCCACTAGATGAAGCTACACAATAAATATCAAAGACCTGGGCCTTGCAGTTTCAGAGAAGAAGATTTTTGTAAAGATATTCCCTACATAAGCCTATGTAAAACCAAATGGCCCCGGGGCGGGGGCATTTTTGGCCTCAGGGCTATAATTTAAACAATCTTGATAGAGGTCCACTAGATGAAGCTTCACACCAAATATCAAAGACCTGGGCCTTGCTGTTTCAGAGAAGAAGATTTTCAAAGATTATCTCTATATAAGTCTATGTAAAACCAAATGGTAGGGTGACAATGGGCCAAAAAGTCCACTATTTCTGGTAGTTACCCATACCCCCCCGTATAACAAAACATGTCATATACCAAAATGTTCGTCAGCATCTGTAGTATCTGAAACTGCCGGCATAAATTGGCATAAATGATGGCGGGCTGAGAAATCCAAGATGGCGTCCAAGATGGCCGCCATAGCTGTAAATTCCAGTTTTTCGTAAAATATGAATATGAGTACCACAAATCATCTTACAAACTTATTTTAATTTATTTTTCTGGTGTAGAAAGAAGATTTGTGCTAGAATATAGATCAACTTTTTAGGTTTGACTTGAAAACTGGTGAAAAAAATGATATTTTATTGTTTTTGTGTCTAGTTTCATAGGTGGTACATAAAATAAATTCTGATGTTTCAAAATTTAAACAGTTTTTACATATCTATTGTTTTATTTTAACCAAGACACTATTCTCAAATACATTTAACACTATTCTAAAATACATTTATGGTTGGTTATGACTTTTTTACCATCAATTTAGCCCCAGGATTACCCCACCCACTCATTTTACCAGTAAAATTCATTCACACAATATTGCCACAAATCATCTTACAAACTTATTTTAATTTATTTTTCTGGTATAGAAAGACGATTTGTGCTAGAATATTGATCAACATTTTAGGTTTGACTTGAAAACCGGTGAAATAAAAGACATTTCATCGTTTTTGTGTCAAGTTTCATAGGTGGTACATAAAGGCAATGCTGATGTTTCAAAATTTTAAACAATTTTTATTTATCTATTGTTTTATTTTAACTAAGACACTATTCTAAAATACATTTAACACTATTTCCAAGTACATTTATGATTTGTTATGACTGTTTTACCATAAATTTAGCCCCAGGATTACCCCACCCACTCAGTTTACCAGTACAATTCATTCACATAATACTCGCACTCAAGGGATTTGCAGGCGAGGATTTCATTTTACACAACAAGTAGAAGAGGGCACTGAAACTAATGCTTAGTTCTGTTTTCATACTATATTATATGATCAGCCATTAGGAAACACCACTTCTTTATAACACTGTTTTCGGGATCTGAGCATTGACCGTCTTAATTAAGCATTGCTATATCCAAACAAAATAGCAAAATAGTGTTTATCAAATTGATCCAAAATGACTTTCATTGTCATTTTTGCTGTGTAACTGGCTAGATTTTTGGGGTTATTAAGTGTTATATCCAAAACTGTGTTATAAAAACGTGTTATAAAGTGGATATGCTATGCAATTAGGTTATATTTTGTTTGATTTGAGGTACAACGTCCCCCGTCAACACTGTATCAGTCATTTTGCATTTTGGAGACATTGCTTCCCATTTTTTGTGGGCTACTGCTTTAAGTAGCCCTGAGACATTTGACTCAGTCCCAAGATCTAAAATCTCTTGAAGCTGGAAGTCTGGTTTAGGCAGAACATGAATTGCCTTCTTCTTGCATGTATTATGTAAAGAAGAGCAGGTATCACAACCCATAAGGCAATACAGACAGCATAATTGCCCTCTTATCTGGCTCTAGCTTCCTGAAAACAGTGTGAACTGGAATATACCTGGTGCAGTCAGCATGAATACCTTTTCAGCATGTCATCAGCATAAAGTAGGTTAAAGTGATGCACAAGTAGAAAGAAAACATCGGTATCAGAACTGACAACAAGAGAACCTGCAACGGCTAGTTGCAAATCATTCTACTATCAGCTTCTTCACGGTTGGAATAAAGTTCATGCTGAACAGGAACAACATGATAATAATAATAATCGACCTTATTTATAGAGGATAACACATTTAGTACTAGTACTTATCTTCCACGTGGCCCTCTTTTCCTGGACAGGAAACAGTACTAAGCAATGTGGGTAAAGTTCCTTGCTCAAGGAAACAACACATGGCGCTTGCGGGGATCGAACCGGCTACCTCTAGATCTCAAATCCGATGCTTTACCACTGCACCACAGCGCTCCATCAGCGGAAACTTCAGAGCCTTGTTCTCAAGTCAACCTGCACCAACAACAGTAGCATTCTTCTTAAGAAGCTCATGACAAATTTCAGTAAGGTATCTAGTGTAAAGTTCTTGCTTTTACTGTTTGAAAGTATCTATCAATCACCAGTTACTATATTGTTCCTTGTAGATACAGGCACGTGTGAAGAAACATTCTTTCCACACTTTTGTTGGGTCTGTGATTTGAGACTGTTTTCCTCATTCCTGTCAAAACCGACGTGAATGAATGCTACCCAAATAATGGTAAAAAGACTGTAAGACCAAAACATAGCAGCCATCTGTTGATATGTCAGTTTGAGACATGATGAATGCTGCAACATTTTAAGTACAGACATCCCATCAAATACTATACAACCAGCAAGTCTTTCTAGTTTTTCAAAGGAAATCCGACTTATTGGTAGACATCATACATTCTTCATCTGTAAACAAACTCGCCTGATCATGAGCATTTTTGAAAGACAAGACCTTGAATGGATGAATTGATGTATAGAGAGCATATATCTCTTCACCGGTGGCAGTCAGTTCCTCAGACTGGTTTCCCCAGACACCTGTGCCATTGACCTGATATCACTCATAGTCTGGAGTTTTGACCCAGGCAAAGGCTCATAAGACTGTTCTTTGGACTGCCTAACTAGCTATGGGTATGAGTCTTTCCTGCATGAATGACTCAAATGGCTTTTGACCCATTTTATGGCAACTTATCAAACTTCTTATCGTATCTCTTATCTCTTGAGGAACTTCATCTCCAGTAGCTATATTGTCGAAATGTCTTCGCCCCCACCCCCTCCCCCCACCCACCGCCCATCAGGTGCATGATGCTTCCACGCAGAGCTGAAACCGACCGCACATGGGTATTGGTAAACCCCTTAGAGGATCTAAGCCTGTCAAGGCAAAGCGGTGCGCGTCGGACCGTCCATGCTTACAAGCTGTATTGGTTTCAGTTTCTGGTATTCCAGTTCACACTGTTTTCAGGAAGCTAGAGCCAGATGAAAGGGCAATTATGCTGTCTGTATTGCCTTACAGGATGTGATACCTGCTCTTCTTTACATAGTATAGGCAAGAAGAATGCCTAAATCAGACTTCAAGCTTCAAGAGATTTCAGATCTTGGTATTGAGTCAAATGTCTCAGGGCCAGTTAAGGCAGCAGCAATTTTTCTGTAGGTTTGCTGTTCAGCCAAACACATTAGACAACAATGGTGCTCCAAAAATCCGGAGTTAGACCTAGTCATCTACCACCAACTAATAGTTTTTTGCTCCATTTGTACAGGTGTACATATCAGCTACTGATTTGATGGGGAGCTATAAAATCTAAGATTAATTTGCCTAGCCCTATAGACCTAGGGCATATGGTTGATCCTGAAACTGGGTTATTCATTCCACAGCTCATAACACAGATGCAAGCAGCCTCTCTCTTTTAACTAATATGGTTGTAAATAGCCTGATCAGTATAGTGATGACTGCATTTGCTCATAGAAAGTACAACCATGTACTCAAGCTTGCAAGTAGTAAAGCATGTTTGAATAGGTCTTACATTTGTAAGCGCCTAAATGGTGATCAGGAGGACGCGGGTTCGATACCTGCTGGGGTCGGCAACATTCTTTCGTGGAGATTAATCATGAATTCCTTTCAACGGTCATTCTCTCCTTTCCGCTGATTCAAGAAGGGCAGTTTCAGTTTCTGGCGAAAGAATGTGCACTGTTCTGGTTAATCACTTACGTATAAGCCTGCACAGGAAAAGTGTGGAAGCTCAAAAATGACCTAAATAGTGTTGACTGGGCCGTTAAACCCCAATACAAACAAGCAAACTAACATTTGTAAGTCGCCCCCGCCCATCGGGGCATGCAGAAATAGATTGGGCTGCATGGTGCTTCCACGAAGAGCTGAATCTGACCACACACGAGTACTGGTAAACCGCTTTTAAGAAGGACTAAGCGGTGTGTGTCAGATCGTCCAATGCGTATAAGCCTTCTGGTTTCATTGGGCGGTAGGGCTTGAGATGTCTTTCCATCTCAATGTCGGATAAAAGTTCCACAAAATTGGAAGCAACGTCTCCAAAATGACTTTAATAATGTCGACGGGGACGTAAACCCCATTCAAACAAACAAACAAACAAACAAAAACTAACATTTGTAAGAACTTGTTTACAATACTAGCTCATGTTTATACCGAGGACTATGACAGTTTTAAATCATGTACTTGGAGTCTGATATGGCCTATTAGTACAGCACAATCGTTTTATAACACATTTTTATATAAAACTGTTCAAAGCCCAAACCCCTAACTATTTGCATAGAAAAAAATGACAAAAAACATGTAAAGGAACTTCTTTTACACTATTCTACCTTTTTCTTGGATATAACACTGTTTAACTAAGAGGTTTATGCTTGGATTCAGAAAACAGTATTATAAAGAGGTGGTGTTTCAAATGGCTAAATACATAACTTTACGAAAACACGCATAATTCAAATCCATTGGAAGATTTTACTACCACCCCCTCACCCCCCCCCCCCCAAAAAAAAAAAAAAAATCCAGATAATAATGATATTTTTCTTATTTCTGTTCAAAACATAGATTGTGGGGACTCTTTAGAACCCTCGCAATGTGGCGATGCTGTCAAACACCCACAAGCTATGTCCTTAAGCATAAATTCGAAAAATAATGCTTACCCCTGAAAACCCTAGTTTTCTATAAAACAAAGTGAGGTTCAAGGGGGTCAAAAACATATGGGCATGTTTTTGAGACGATATGAAAACAGAACTAAGCATTATTGTGAATGTCCTCTACTACTTAATTGTCTAAATTGAAGCACACACCTACAAATCCCTTGTTTGTGAGCATTTATGTGAATGAATTTTACTGGTAAACTGAGTGGGTGGGGTAATCCTGGGGCTAAATTGATCATAAAAAAGTCATAACAAACCATAAATGTATATTAGAATAGTGTTAAATGTATTTTAGAATAGTGTCTTAGTTAAACTAAAACAATAGATATGTAAAAACTGTTTAAATTTTGAAACATCAGAATTTCTTTTATGTACCACCTATGAAACTAGACACAAAAACAATAAAATATCATTTTTTTCACCGGTTTTCAAGTCAAACCTAAAAAGTTGATCTATATTCTAGCACAAATCTTCTTTCTACACCAGAAAAATAAATTAAAATAACTTTGTAAGATGATTTGTGGTATTTATATTCATATTTTACGAAAAATTGGAATTTACAGCTATGGCGGCCATCTTGGACGCCATCTTGGATTTCTCAGCTCGCCATCATTTATGCCAATTTATGCCGGCAGTTTCAGATACTACGGAGCCTGACGAACATTTTGGTATATGACTTGTCTTGTTATACGGGGGGGTATGGGTTCCCATTTTTTTGGTCCAGATTGTCACCCTACCAAAAGGGACCTGGGGCGGGGACATTTTTGGCCTCAGCACTATAATTTGAACAATCTTGGTAGAGGTCCACTAGATGAAGCTCCGTACCAAATATCAAAGACATGGGCCTTGCAGTTTCAGAGAAGAAGATTTTTAAAGATTTCCCTATATAAGTCTGTAAAACCAAAGGGTCTCGGGGTGGGGGCATTTTTTTCCCCAGGGCTATAATTTGAACAATCTTGAGAGAGGTCCACTAGATGAAATTTCACACCAAATATCAAAGACCTAGGCTTTGTGGTTTCATAGAAGAAAATTTTTAAAGATTTTCCCTACATAAGTCTATGAAAAACCAAAGGGCAGGGGAATTTTTGGTCTCAGGGCTATAATTTGAACAATCTTGGCAGAGGTCCACTAGCTGAGGCTTCATACCAAATATCAAAGACATAAGCCTTGTGGTTTCAGAGAAGAGGATTTTTCAAGATTTTCCCTATATAAGTCTATGTTAAACCAAAGGGCCCCAGAGCAGGGGCATTTTCAGCCCCATGGCTATAATTTGAACAATCTTGGTAGAGGTCCACAAGATGAAGCTTCATACCAAATATCAAAGACCTGGGCCTTGCAGTTTCAGAGAAGAAGATTTTTAAAGATTTTCCCTATATAAGCCAATGTAAAACCAAAGGGCCCCGGGCCGGGGGCATTTTCGGCTCCAGTACTATAATTTGAACAATCTTGGTAGGGGTCCACCAGATGAAGCTTCATACCAAATAACAAAGACCTGGGCCTTGCAGTTTCAGAGAAGAAGATTTTTAAAGATTTTCCCTGTATAAGCCAATGTAAAACCAAAGGGCCCTGGGGCGGGGGCATTTTTGGCCCAAGAACTATAATTTGAACAATCTTGGTAGGGGTCCACTAGATGAAGCTTCATACCAAATATCAAAGACCCCGGCTTTGCGTTTTCAGAGAAGAAGATTTTTAAAGATTTTCCCTATATAAGCCCATGTAAAACCAAAGGGCCCCAGGGCGGGGGCATTTTTGGCCCCAGCACTATAATTTGAACAATCTGGGTAGGGGTCCACTAGATGAAGCTTCATACAAAATATCAAAGACCTGGGCCTTGCGGTTTCAGAGAAGATCTTTTAAGTTTTTGGTGAAAAAATCTATTTTTAGCTTCTGTGACCTATATGTGCAACGGACCAGAACCATTTGAACAACTTTGAAAGGGGACCACCTTAGGATCATTCCTGTGAAGTTTGGTCAAAATCCGATTAGTGGTTTTGGAGGAGATGTCGTTTGAAGAAATTGTTTACGGACGCAAGACCCACGGATGCAGAAACGGACGACGGACAAAAAGTGATCCCAAAAGCTCACCTCATCACTACATGACGGTGAGCTAAAAAGCAGGAATAAAGATCATGATATATTTAACTACCCATTTGAAATGTAATTCAATAGATTTTCTGTGACAAACAGCTAAGATTGGCCAGTAATGGAGCCCCAGGATGCTTTGTTTGTTTGATTTGAGGTTTAACGTCCCCGTCAACACTGTAAAGGTCATTTTCGAGACGTTGCTTCCAATTTTGTGGGACTTTTACCCAACATTGAGATGAAATGACATCTCAAGCCCTGTCGCCCAATGAAACCAATAGGGTTTATAAGCATGGACTGTCCAACTTGCACCGCTTTGCCTGGGTAGGCTTAGATCCTCTAAGCGGGTTTACCAGTACTCGTGTCTGGGTTGGTTTCAGCTCTGCGTGGAAGCATCATGTAGCCCATCTATTTCTTCAAGCCCCGATGGGCGGGGGCCTGCATGATTGATTTTATATACAGTAAAATTCCTACATTAAGGCCACCTTTGTTATTTGTTATATGCACGATTGATTGTATATACAGTAAAATTCCTACATTAAGACCACCTTTGTGACTGTTCAAAAGTGGTCTTTAAATACCAAACTGTGATCAAATTGATAATGGAAGAGTTACATGCCCCTTGAATAACTAAAAAAAAATGATTAATATCCTTACCATGGTACAGTTTGTGTCTGCACCTAGCTCCTACAGTTTTCAAAATCTTGGTTTGAAACTGGATTAAGGCCGAGCATGTTCATCAAGGTTAGAGAACTCTGAACTGACTATTTTTGGCAGAGTTCATTGCCTTCACTTCTATTTTATATGCCCTTGATCAAATTGAAAATGTGGAAGTCTGTTACACTTTAAATGTATAGTACCACTTGTGTCTCTGTGACTCCCACAGTTTTCTAGATAATGTTCTTAACCCATTGTATACTAGTGGACTCTTCCATTGCAATACTTTGGACATGTCCATTAATATAAGGGGTGGTAGGCCTACATTGTTGTCTTTTTTTTCTTCTATTTTTGACCGAAAAATCTGTTAGCAAATAGTGCAGGCCCTGATCAGACGCCACCAAGGTACCCCTTTAGTGGTTTCCCCCATGCAATGAGTTAAACATGCATGATGTTTGGTATATGCACAAATGTCAGAAAATATAGGAATTTTCTTGTTTTATACTTGTTTTATGTGATCTACATCTACTGTCAGAGATTACAATTTAACAGGAAGAAACAAGATATCAACTCAACATTTTCTGGAGGAGGTATCCAAATGAAAGAGGAAGCCAGTATGATGTGGTCAAGGTACCTTTGTCTCCAAGAAACAGTAGAAAGAAAGAGCCCAAACCAGGCCAGAAATAGCCTGTCCATAATTATATAATGGTTTCAAATGAATTGTCATTTCATATGAATTTGTATCATTATAGCCCCGCTTTGAAAAAGTGGGGGCTATATTGGATTTGGCTTGTCCGGAATTCCGTCTGTCTGTCTGTCTGTAATTTGTCCGGAATTCCGTCTGTCTGTCTGTCTGTAATATTTGATAGTGGGTACCTTGTTACCGCAACTCCTCTTACAGTTCTACGTCAATCCTTTTGAAACTTTACAGGTGTTTTCATATAGGTCTGAAGATGTGCATATTCTTTTTTCATTATCCTTAGATAATTTTTTTCACTTATTTCACCTTTTTTAACTTAGACAATTTTTGAGATCTACTAATGTTAAAATGTATAGGGAGTAGCTACCTTGTGACCACAACTCCTCTTACAGTTCTAGGTCAATCCTTTTGAAACTTTACAGGTGTTTTCATATAGGTCTGAAGATGTGCATATTCTTTTTTCATCATCCTTAAATAATTTTTTTCACTTATTTCACCTTTTTTAACTTAGACAATTTTTGAGATCTACTAATGTTAAAATGTATAGGGAGTAGCTACCTTGTGACCACAACTCCTCTTACAGTTCTAGGTCAATCCTTTTGAAACTTTACAGGTGTTTTCATATAGGTCTGAAGATGTGCATATTCTTTTTTCAGTATCCTTATATATAAAATATTTTTTTTTCACTTATTTCACCTTTTTTAACTTAGACAATTTTTGAGATCTACTAAGGTTAAAATGTATAGGGAGTTGCTGAATGTAGGAAAGAAAGTATCAGGAAAAAAAGTATCCGGAAAAAAAGTATCGGAAAAAAAGAATCCGGAAAAAAAGTATCAGGAAAAAAATATCAGGAAGAAAGTCTCAGTTGCATGTAAAAAGGATAGATATAATGCTAGGTAATGTCATCCTAATTAATCTTTAATTGCATTTTGATCATTCAGTACCAAAATTCAGTGCCTTCCAGTTTGTTTAATTGGAGGTTTAACATCCCTGTTTACACTATATAGGTCATTTTAGAGACGTTGCTTCCAACTTGTGGGGATTTTTACCCGACATTGAGATGAAATGACATCTCAAGCCCAACCGCCCAGTGAAACCCAAATAGGGTTCATGACATGAGCATGGAGATCCAACCTGCACACTTTAGTTTGTTTAATTGGAGGTTTAACATACCTGTTTACACTATATAGGTCATTTTGGAGAAGTTGCTTCCAACTTGTGGGACTTTTACCCGACATTGAGATGAAATGACATCTCAAGCCCTGCCACCCAATGAAACCAAATAGGGTCCATGAACATGGAGGTCTGACTTGTAGTTCCTTTAATTGGAGGTTTAACATCACCATCTACACTACAAAGGTCATTCTGGAGGTGTGGAGGCATTTTACCCGATATTGAAATGAAATGACATCTCAAGCCCTGAAGTGACCTCTTGTCCCTTTTATAAAAACTGAAAAACAAAGCAAAACATAAAAAAGTATCCTAATCATCATATCATTGTAACATCAGAAGTGAATCTGGTTAAAACTGATACTTTTTTTCCTACCCAAAACTGATACTTTTTTTCCGATACTTTTTTTCCTGATACTTTCTTTCCGATTACCGGAGTTGCTACCTTGTGATCGCAACTCCTCTTACAGTTCTAGTCAATCCTTTTGAAATTTAACAGGTGTTTTCATATAGGTCTGAAGATGTGCATGTGCTTTTTAGCTCGCCTGTACGAAGTACAAGGAGAGCTGTTGTTGTCACCTCGGATGGCGTGCGCGTGTGCGTTTGCGTTCCCGTCACACTGCGTTAAAGTTTTTCAAATGCTTATATCTCAACAGTCACTCATCACAGACCACTCATATTTGGAACTTAAGTACCTGGGAGGGTCCTCTGATGTTCAAAGAGAACAGACCCCTGGGTTCATGCCCCAAGGTGGGGCTAGGGGTCAAAATCTAGAACACCTTTGTAATTCTGTGTTAAAGTTTTAGAAATGCTTATATCTTAACAGTCACTCATCACAAAGCATTCATATTTACAACTTGGATACCTGGGAGTGTCTTCTGAGATTCAAAGACAACACACCCCTGGGTTCATGCTGGGAGTTGGGCTGGGGTGGGGCTAGGGGTCGAAATCCAGCACACCTTTGTAATTTGTTGTGTACCTTTTTATTATACTAACAAGTTATAGACACAATTGGTTATACATCAGCCAATCAAGTGACATTGGTTCAATTGTAAAAGGGTGAAGGTCATGGTGACCTACATTTCACGGTCCAGTGATTTTGCCTTATATCTTGAAGTCTATTTGTTGGAGAAATGTCATACCTGGGATATTTGTTCCATATGACTCCACGATTGACCTCAAAATATATCTAGGTCACTGTGACCTATATTTCATGGTTCAGCGATTTTGCCTATTATCTCAAATACTATTTGATGGAGAAATGTCATACCTGGATTATTAGTTCCATGTGACCCAATAATTGACCGCAAAATATATCTAGGTCATGGTGACCTACATTTCACGGTTCAGTGATTTTGCCTTATATCTTGAAGTCTATTTGTTGGAGAAATGTCATACCTGGGATATTTGTTCCATATGACTCCACGATTGACCGCAAAATATATCTAGGTCATGGTGACCTACATTTCACGGTCCAGTGAGTTTGTCTATTATCTTGAATACTATTTGAAGGAGAAATGTTATACCTGAGTTATTAGTTGCATGTGACCCCATTATTGACCTCAAAATATATCTAGGTCACTGTGACCTATATTTCATGGTTCAGCGATTTTGCCTATTATCTCAAATACTATTTGATGGAGAAATGTCATACCTGGATTATTAGTTCCATGTGACCCAATAATTGACCGCAAAATACATCTAGGTCATGGTGACCTACATTTCACGGTCCAGTGATTTTGTCTATTATCTTGAATACTATTTGATGGAGAAATGTTATACCTGGGTTATTAGTTGCATGTGACACCATTATTGACCTCAAAATATATCTAGGCCAGTATGACCTATATTTCATGGTTCAGTGATTTTGCCTATTATCTTCAATACTATTTGATAGAGAAATGTCATACCTGGATTATTAGTTCCATGTTACCCGATAATTGACCACAAAATATATCGAGGTCAATGTGACCTATATTTCATGGTTCAGTGATTTTGCCTATTATCTTGAACACTATTTGATGGAGAAATGTCATACCTGGATTATTTATTCCATGTGACCCCATGATTGAGCTTGAATTATATCTAGGTCAGTGTGTCCTATATTTCATGGTTCAGTGATTTTTTCCTATTATGTTGAATACTATTTGATGGAGAAATGTCTCACCTGGATTATTAGTTGCATGTGACCCGATTATTGACATAGAAATATATCTAGGTCCTTGTGACCTATTTTCATGGTTCAATGACTTTGCCTTATAATTCAGACACAATTTGATTCTGAAATGAAATCTCTGGAATATATGTTCCATGTGACCTAATTATTGATCTCAAATATATCAAGGTGAGTGTGACCTATATTTCATGGTTCATAAATTTTACCTTATATCTTGAAGTCGAGAAACAGGCGAGCTATGCTGTCACGCGACAGCTCTTGTTTCATTATCCAAAACCTATTTTTTAACTTTAGACTGTTTTTCAGATCTAATAACGCGAAAAGTCTATAAGGCGTAGGTACCTTGTTTAGGGATTTAACCCTCTCACAAGTCTTTACCTTTAATTCATGAGTCTTTCTCCTCTGACAGGGCTATAGCGGGGCTATAGTCAGATCCTCTGACAGTTCTAGTTTCAGTCAGTTATTTTCAGTATTTTACAAGCTTTGTCAGACCGAATGACAAACCGGCATGAAATTCAAGACAGTGCTTATGTACAATTTTATATGCATAAAGCTGATTTATACCACATACTCGTAGTGCATGTTATTTTTCTTAATTGACAGCCATTTAATTGTTACAACGAGATGATTGCAACAACGATTTTTAGCAATGCTTTTTGTTACTTTTGTACTGTTTTAATATTATATGTATATGTATTTTTATTGTGTGGAAGTGATTTTCTACTGATCTGTATGCAGAATTTTATAAACCCATAGCTACAGTAGTATTTGTTTTGGTTTGTAATTTATAAGGCTATTTTTACACTTTTGAATACAAGCATACAGTTTTCTTCTTTGTTTCTTTAAAATTATGCTCTCTGGGATTTAACCCAGTTTATGTAAGTTTTACAGAATTAATGTTGTCTGTTCATATCACGGAATAATATAGGGTTATTACATTGGTATTGGTGAAAATGTTGTTGCGATGTCCAAATAAACCAGGATTCAAATAAGGGACGATGTAAAATATAAAATGTCATTACAGTAACCCTTTTCGTTATGCCTGCTTTATGCATGGTGCAATAGGGGATTCTTGTTTTCCATCCATTAGTTTGTAGTTTCTTTTTCAAGCCGTCAACATTTTTGCTTACCCTGTCTTTGACTCTTAAATTATGTTCAAGACTATACAGACACGACAGCATTCTGCAGAATTCTTGTATGATATGGTTATGACTATTTTGCATCATTACCATATTTACACACCTCAACACCTTACCATACTTGTTCTAAAATTAATGTTGTGTCTTAAGACAGCTGAATGAGTGGCGAACAGTGTAGACCCTGATGAGAAGCCGCATTCTGCAGGTCTCATCTGGGTTTATACTGTTCAGGCATATCTGTCTAAATATATACAGTAAATACGGTACCTGTAGTGTTTGCTTCAAAATTTGCATTTTCTTAGATTATGTATGTGTGTGTAACAGTTTTTTCACATGATGTCATTGCCATCAACTGCAACATATCCCCTAATGGTAAAATTGAAAGGCATCCAAGTAGAGGTGCAATGTCAAGTAAACATGCTGATATAGAGTGATATCAATATGTTTTTTCCTCAGATTTTGTCGCACATTTCTAATCATTCATTATTTTTAGCTACTGTTAAACCTGTCTTAGTGGCCACCTCTAATAAGCAAGCAACCTATCTTGAGGATATTTTTGATTCCTGAAAAAGGCACATACATTAAAATTCACCTGTATTAAGCAAGCACCTCGATAGCTCAGTGTTTGGCGCGTTTAACTTATGATCGAGAGGTTGTGGGTTCGAATCCGCCCACCAGAGGCAAGGTGTGTCCTTGGGCAAGACACGTTATGCCACTGCCCCACTCCACCAAGGTGTAAATGGGTAGCAGTGGTGTAAAAGTTACTGCCTTTCTCTCGCACACATGATAACATCCGGAATGAGTGTTCGAGAGCGATTCAAATAAGCTTGAAGCTTTCATTGAAATCAAACTAAAATAAATTAGTATAAACTACCACTTGTCTTAATCTTAAACAAGCTCATTTAGATTATCCCTTGTGTGCTTGCAGAATACAATTTGGACTGCATATAATAAAATGGTACATTACTCATTTGTTGCCCTTG
This sequence comes from Lucinisca nassula, assembly GCA_963580285.1. Classification (NCBI taxonomy): domain Eukaryota; kingdom Metazoa; phylum Mollusca; class Bivalvia; order Lucinida; family Lucinidae; genus Lucinisca; species Lucinisca nassula. The sequence goes on along the minus strand of OY757025.1, from coordinate 38,014,110 downwards.
TGTGAGGGGAATATGACGATTTGTTCACCCAAGCAGATAATATTTCGCTCGAGCAATATTACCTGCTCGGGTGAACAAATTGTCATATTTCCTCACACAATGGCAACAAGTGTTTTATTATAACCAATTCTACCAGTGCACCTGACTGCTAGGGTACTTGTACTTTTGAGGGGAATATTACAACGGGACATGCTGTTTTGTTGCCCTGCGCATGGTATGCTTTCAACCAATCAGCATTCTTGAATAGCTCGTGAATATTAATGAGGTATAACAATGTGCATATGACTCTCCGGAGCTACAAGCATGTGACATGATTACTTAGAATAATATAATGAGAACTCATTGACGAAATGCTTACACTGCTGCATGAAATGTTTTGGGTATTGTGTTCATCTGGTCTGCACAGTTATTTTTGATATTCATGTACCAGTAATATCACTGAATATTTTTCCTTGTTTTCACCCACTATATGAACCACACCAAGTGAAATTATATCTGTGAATGTGCACTGAGTGATGACTCAAATCAATCTGTGTACTCAGAATTTGTAGGCGGGGAAGGAACCATTGCAAAAGAGATACTAATTATAGTGCACACTCTTTACAATGACCAAACTTCTGATGTTGAAATTTAGAACAGACTTTACAAAGAATTTGCCATCATAAGAATTATTAAGAGGGTTGTTGTATAACGACAAATGTTGGTACAAGGGAATTGAATGAAAATGGATACATTTTTAAGGATGACTGTTGTTTCAAAATTAGGGGATAACTGTATTGAAAATTAACATTTGGGGAGGTAAGTCAGCGGTTTAATGGTTGGGAATTTCGTTTTATAAATGTTGACATAAAACGGAATTTGCGACCATAAAACCAACAGTTTACCTCATCAAATGACAATTTTCAATACAGTAATCCCCATTCTAATGCATTTATTCGGTTGTTTTATTTAAAATTGTACTATTTTGCACAAAGCAACAGGCTCTTTTAGCTGCGTAAAACCAAATGCCAGCCCAACGAAAAGCTGTGTGTGACATTGGGTTTCGGACAATATATCGCAGAATATACTGTCACAAATTTTTGACATTATCCAATCAGAGTGAAATAAAAGTTTATCTTACATGGAAAAAAAAAATTCTGTTTCTTTTATGCTTTAAACTGTAATCATTGATGCAATTCTAAAGCGTCAGCTGTCACCGCAGACTGCGCAGAGACTACACTTTTTCCATGTTGATTTCGCGTCAATTTAGAGGTGTTCAGCTTGTTAATACGCAAGTGCATTAGAAATAAGGATTTTGTTTCCCTATCAGTGGGGGTCTACTCTTATAGAAAAGAATTTGCTCCTTTAAAGTAGACCCCCTTTTCAAAAAGGGTTGAGTTAATAGGTAAGAAAACAAGCTGTCTTAGCCGGCCTCGGTAGCTCTGTTGGATGTGCGTCTGACTGGTGATCAGGAGGACGCAGGTTTGATACCTGCCTGGGTCGGCAACATTCTTTCGTGGAGACTGATCATGAAATCTTTTCTATGGTCAATTCTCTCCCTTCCGCTGAGTCAAGAAGGGCAGTTGTCAGTTTCTGGCAAAAGAAGGTGTACTGTACTGGTTAACCGCTTACGTATAAGCCTGCCCAGGAAAAGTGTTGATAGGTAAATTGATAGGCTCAAAAATGACCTAAAATAGTGTTGACTGGGCTGTTAAACTCCAATACATACAAACAAGCTGTCTTGGAAATTGTTTCCCTTGTAAAAAAAAAAATGTGGCAGTGGCAAGTTTTACTCATTAATCAAATCTGACATTTATGTCACCGTATTTTTTCTCTTTTTTTCAGGAGTTTGAGGCGTACAAGAAACATACTACAGCCTTATTGAAGAAAGAAAAAGAACTAAATGAAAGATTAAGACACTTATGTGGATGAAGGCAGCGACGATTGTTGTGCAATACTGTGATAACATCATTATCCGTCCTTGCTTAACCCTTTTATATCTGGCAGGAGTCCATTTCAAAATTTAGGGGTGTCAGGTTGTGTTTTCATGAAAATTTATTTGGAAAATGACTGAACATTTAGCAAACAGTGAAGGCCCTGATCAGACACTGTGTTCTGCGGCGTCTGATCTGGGCCTGCACTGTTTGCCAGGGTACCCGTTTTGGGGTTTCTGGTACTAAATGGGTTAAGAGGAATGGGAACACCTTCAGGGGAGGCAACTCTTGCAAAAAGTATTTTTGTCTCCCATGTCTATAGGGGTCAACTCTAAAAGGAAAGAATTTGCTCCTAAGGAGCAAATTCTTTCCTTTAAGAGTTGACCCCTTTTTCCGTGGGGCTGATTCTATAGAAAAGCGAACAGGAAGTCCGGAAAGTTGTCTCCCTTTGAAAAATGGCGGAAAAATATGTCAGGTGTTCACATTCCCCTTAAATTCTATGATTATTTATCTTTCTGTTTGGACTGTAGTCCTTTAAACCTTCAGCTGCTGAGAAAAACTGCATCTAATGAATGGTCTATTTATGCCATCTGCTGAATCTTCTTGCCAAGTTTTCGAACATTTTTGCGAAAAATCAAACAGTGTGCACACTGATCAGACTGGTCCTACAAGACTAGTCTGATCTGGGTCCACATTGTTTGCTACAATGACTTTCAAAGTAACCGGCGGACGACAAATCAGACGACAATTGTTGTGATTGGTAAGGGTTAAACCTGAATATCCCAGAGTTTCTGAAGTGAACTCATTTGGGACTTTGGATACATCTATTGTTGCAAAGAGGTTTTTGAATGACAAATGAGCTGGGCCAAGCATTTCCTACAATGTGCCCCCAGCAAAGAAACAGATCAGCCTGCGCATCCATATAGTCTGACCAGAGACTTTTCTTTCTGCATGAAGGAGGACTGCGCCCTTAGCTGTCCTTAGGGTATACAACAAAGACTGATCAGACTGAACAGATGTGCATGCTGATCTGAGTCTTAGCTGGGCACACATGTAAATTGTAGGAAATGTGGCCCGGTTCAAATAGTGTAGATCCTGATGAGATGGCTCGTGATAAGCTGTCTCATCTGGTTCTGCGCTGTTTGAACATGTATCTGTATCAGTCTACAGGGTTGAAAGGGTTAAAAATATAACACATGTGAGCCCCGAGGTGGGCAAAGACTACAGTACCTGGAGAGGAAAGACTTGAAAATGCAATCAGAAATTAGTTAATTCATAAGTGCCTTACTTTAGACTCAAGAGTGATGAAAACCACAAGAGATTCACCTTAAACAGCAAGGAAAAATCTTGAGCATTATTTTTTTGTGTAGCAAGAATTGCTTTTCACAAGGCTTAGCTTGGCCTCAAGGTCATAAACATTTTTCATGCTCACTGAAATCACTTAGTCCTTATTCTGCTGAATATGACAGCTCCTATCTTTACAAACACTGTAGATCCATATTAGATGCCTTCTTAAGCCATCTCTGGAGCCATCTGATCAGCATCTAAACTGTCATTCATTTTTAGAATTCAAATGAATATATCAAGTAATTTGATTGGTTGATAGTCAGAAATGGGTGTGGCAAAATTAATTATTCAGCAGGATAAGGATTAAGAAATGAATGTAATTAGGGCCCCTCACTGAAAGTGTGGGTGCCCTATAGTAATCACTCTGTCCGTCCGTCTCTCTGTCCGTCTGTCCATCCACAAATTTCTGATAGCGCTGCCGGGGCCCTAGTCAGTTTCACTGACAGCTCTAGTTAGCTCACCTGGGCCGAAGGCTCCAGGGGAGCTTATAGTATAGTGGGTCCTCCGTCATCCGTCCACACTTTTGAGCAGCTATATCTCTGTATCCTGCAGGCTGATCTCAATCATTTCTCACCTGTAGTATGCCTCTGGTGGGGTATTGATGACATAAACTTTTTTTGTAATCGCTCTAAAACTTTGGTTCCTATGGCAACCACAAGGTCCCATAGACTTACTATGGGAAAATGCTTGTCATCACCGTAGCGCCTTTAATTTTGATCGGATCTTTCTGAAACTTATATGTAAGGTGACTGGGGATAAAAACTCGGATGAGTTCGAAAACCGGCCAAGTCGGCCCTTTTATCATAGAGTTACGTCCCTTTGATTGCTGAAAATGCCCATTTTCGACCTTGTCATCACCGTAGCCCCTTCAGTTTTGATCGGATATTTCTGAAACTTATATGTTATGTGGCTGGGGATAAAACCTCGGATGAGTTCGAAAACCGACCAAATCGGCTCTTTTATCGTAGAGTAACGTCCCTTTGATTGCTGAAAATGCTGATTTTTGACCTTGTCATCACTGTAGCCCTTTCAGTTTTGAGCGAATCTTTCTGAAATTTATATGTAAAGTGGCTGGGGATAAAATCTCGGATGAGTTCAAAAACCAGCCAAGTTGGTCCATTTATCACAGAGTAACGTCCCTTTGATTGCTGAAAATGCCGATTTTTTATCTTGTCATCACCGTAGCCCTTTGAGTTTTGATAGGATCTTTCTGAAACTTATATGCAAGGTGGCTGGGGATAAAGCCTCGGATGAGTTCGCATACCGGCAAAGGTGGCCTATTTATCATAGAGTTAGGTCCCTTTGATTGCTGAAAATGTTGATTTTTGACCTTGTCAACACTGCAGCCCCTTCAGTTTTGATCGGATCTTTCTGAAACTTATATGTAAGGTGGCTGGGGATAAAACCTCGGATGCATTCGAAAACCGGCCAAGTTGCCCTATTAACTATATAGTTATGTCCCTTTGATGGCTGAAAATGTCGATTTTTTACCTTGTCATCACCGTAGCCCCTTCAGTTTTGATCGAATCTGTCTGAAACCTATATATAAGGTGACTGGAGATAAAACCTAGGATGAGTTTGAATACTGGCCAAGTTGGCCCATTTATCATTGATTTACGTCCCTTTGATTGCTGAAAATGCCGATTTTTTACCTTGTCATCACCATAGCCCCTTCAGTTTTGATCGGATCTTTCTGAAACTTATATGTAAGGTGGCTGGGGATAAAATCTTGGATGAGTTCGAAAACAGGCCAAGTCAGCCTATTTATCGTAGAGTTTTGTCCCTTTGATGGCTGAAAATGTTGATTTTTGACCTTGTCTTTACCGTAGCCCCTTCAGTTTTGATCGGGTTTTTTTTAAACTTATATGTAAGGTGGCTGGGGATGAAACCTCGGATGAGTTCGAAAACTGGCCAAGTCGGCTCATTTATTTTAGAGTAACATCCCTTTGATTGCTAAAAATGCCAAATTTTGACCTTGTCATCACCGTAGCCCCTTCAGTTTTGATCGGATCTTTCTGAATCTTATACGTGAGGTGGCTGGGAATAAAATCTTGGATGAGTTTGAATACTGGCCAAGTCTGATCAGATCTTTCTGAAACTTACATGTAAGGTGGCTGGGAATAAAACCTCAGGTAAGTTCGAATACCGGCCAAGTCGGCACATTTATCATAGAGTGACGTGCCTTTGATTGCTGAAAATGCCTATTTTCGACATTGTTATCACTGCTGCCCCTTTAGTTTTGAACGGATCTTCATGAAACTTACAAACAAGGAAGTCAGGCAGAAAGCTTGGAGGAGTTTGAAAACTCTTGTTTTTGAACTTGTCATCACCATAGCCACTTCAGTTTAGATCGGATCTTCTTAGCAAGTCAGGAATAAAAGCTTGAATGAGTTTGAAAACCGGTGAGGTCAGCCTGTTTATCATAGAGTTAAATTCTACTTGATTTTCAGAAAATGCTTACCCTGTCACCACCATGTCCTCCCATAAAGCCTTCAGTAAAGGTTGGCACTTCCTTTAACTTTGAATCTGTTAGCTCAGGTGAGCGATACAGCACCAAGCTAGCTTGGTCCTCTTGCTTTTTAAATGTTCGAGAAAAACATTAGATCGCGAGCAAAGGTTCACTTAAGACGAATGGGTACACCTTCAGGGGAGGCAACTCCATTAAAAGTTTTTTTGTCTCCCATGTAAATCGGGGTCAACTCTTAAAGGAAAGAATTTGCTCCTGATGAGCAAATTCTTTCCTTTAAGAGTAGACCCCATTTTCAGTGGGACAGGGCTTACAGAAAAGCGAACAGAAAGTCCCAAAAGTTGTCTCCCTTTGAAAAATGACGGGAAAATCTGCCAGTTGTTCCCATTCCCCTTAAACTTTACTCATGACTTAATGTTATTTTGACTTCAACGAATGTTAAACACATTACCTTCATTACTTAGTCGAACTTTGATGGCTCGAACACGTGTGGGACCATAAAAATCTGTTTGAGATAGGGGTAGTTCGAGCCACAGGGGTTTAGCTAGGAGGCATGAAGGGGTTAATTGTGGGACATCTTCTCGGTGTTCTATAATAAAAATGCTTGCTGTGTGTACTCATTAGAATCGCCTCAATGAGGCGATTCTAATGAGTACACACAGCATAAATTTGCAAGATAAAAGTAAAAAATCTCCTTAATGATCCCGCACTAATTATGTACAGGATTTCCCTAGGGACTCAAGAATGTGTTCCACTCGGCCATGGTAAACTAGCCATCGGTGTTAGAGCCATCGAAGTTCTACTATATTTACACAATATACAATTTTTCAACTATAATAAGACGCAAAATTCTGGTTTGAGGGCTAAAATTGAAACAAAAAAAAACAGTTGGACTCGGTTTTCTTGTGAATAGCCAAGAACTTTGTTGATGTCATAATTCCATCATTGTCCAGTCATATGAACAGTTTATTTTGACATCTTTTAGTGATCATGTGTCAGTGAAGTTACATGAGTCAATGTATTCATTTAAGAAATGAAATTTATTTTTCTGCTGTTCATGAAAGAATGAACGCAGTGGGTCGCATTCAAAGTAAATGAACCCCAAAGGGGTTCATGTAAACTTTTCTAGCAACCTGCTGTCGTTCATACTTTCACGAAAAGCAGAAAAATTAAGTTTATTTTTTATATTTATATTCTTTGTCCCTCATCACTGGGCCAGAAATGCTTATAGGGCAAACTTTAAAAGCTGAAAAACATTTACACGCTGTTTGTCTACAAAGAGCGGAACAGCGTTGACGTCACCAATGCCCATAGAGAACCATGGTTTAGACTGACGTCACTTGACCTCACTGAAAATCATGTGACTCGATGCGTTCATGGAAGTATGAACCACATTGTTTTCTATAGGTTTACATAAGACTTTACACTGGAAATATAAATATTCAGGTATGAACAACATTGCGACCTAGTAGCTTCTGTAAATGCACAGAGAATGTAAATATTTAGACATGAAATTTGTGTTACCAATTAATTTTAAAATGCCAAAAATTGCTGTCATTTTGAAATTTATGGGCAGGACAAATATCCTTCCCTGCTGACCTGAGCAAGAAAAAACCTTATTTGTAAGTAGTTTTACACTTAAGGGGAATGGGAACACCTGGCACATTTTTCTGCCATTTTTCAAAGGGAGACAACTTTCGGGACTTCCTGTGTGGTTTTCTATAAGCCCTGTCCCACTCAAAAAGGGGTCTACTCTTAAAGGAAAGAATTTGCTCCTCAGGAGCAAATTCTTTTACTTTAAGAGTTTACCCCTATTGACATGGGAGACAAAAATACTTTTGCAGGAGTTGCCTCCCCTGAAGGTGTTCCCATTCCCTTAAGAGCAATAGAAATTTCATTTGCAACTGATTGAACATGAAAAAAAGTTTAGAACCTTAATAGAAGACATTTTAGCAGGTCCAGTCATTACATATGCTCATAAATATGGGATACTTTTTTAAAAGCAGGTTGGTATACAAGATAGTTTTTCAAACTTAGCTGGAAAACTTGATTCCAACAATTGCATAAAAGATCTGTCATCTTAAGTTTCATTGAGTGCATACTTTTGTGACATAGTAAGAAGGAAAAATGCAAACTCCGATTGTTCAAAATACATTCGGATATGCATTTTAACCCTAAATAATTTAAACGAAACTATTTGCTTGGACTTTGATCAGTTGTATTTGATCTCTTTTGATGGTAGTTTTGGGATAAATTATCTCCATGAATAATTTAGATATGCATTAGATGTATGCCGTTACAGGGAAATGTAGTTTTTCCAAATAGTGTAACCAGTATCTATATTACCTGGAGCTTAAGGGAAATGAACACACGGCATAGTATATTTTCTGCCATTTTTGAAAGGGAGACAACTTTTAAAATGTCATGTTCACTTTTCAAAAACTAAGCCCCTCTGTAAAAGGAGTCTACTCTTCAAGACAACTTTCATGTTCACTTTCAAAAAGAGAGTGACTGTTTGTGTTTTACGTCCCACCAACAGCTAAGGTCATACGGAGACAGGACCTTGGTTTAATGACTCATCCGAAAGTTTGGAGAAGCCTGGGATCGATCCTGCGACCCCTGGTTTACAAGGCGAGTAGCATAACCACTACATCACGAAGGCTCTAATCACTTTCAAAAACTAAGCCCCTCTGAAAAAGGGTCTACTCTTTGTGACAACTTCCATGCTCACTTTCAAAAACTAAGCCCCTTTAAAAAGGGGTCTACTCTTTTAGGAAAGGATTTGCTCCTGAGGAGCAAATCCTTTCCTTTTAAGAGTAGACCCCTATTGATATTGGGAACACAACAGTGTTGTTGAAAGATTTGCCTCCCCTGAAGGTGTATCTATTCTCAGGTAGTTAATAGTGTAGTAGATATAAACCGACATGCATACAAAACTTATTATAGTACAGTTGTTAACAGAGGGACCAAAATATACATCATGTTGACAAGTTCATGAAATAAAACTGGGGTTTACAAGGGTGTTCATTATTTTGTTAGTTTTGCTCCAAAACAGACTGAGGATACTCGTTAGAACCCCCTCATTGCATTTTATATGAGGCGCTTCTGACAAGCACCCACAATCTATATTTGGAACATCCATAAGAAAAATATGAAAATATTCATCAGAAAAGTCATTCTAATGAACATTGACAACAGCATTATATTGCACGGATATGTTGCCATAATGTTTTGTAACGAAACAAAAATGTGTAGATTTTTCATGCAAAAACTAGAGAAAGTGACCAGTTGGTCACATATACCCCTGGCCAGCGCCATACTCTGATATATCTTTTGAGCTTGTATGTAATTTGAAAGATGTCAAGAAGCTAAAAAATCTATAAATGTGCTTGTAAAAGCTAAACCAAACATAAAATTTCTAAACGGAACCAAGGGAGTGAGGGCATCAGTGTTACTGAAGGGGTGGGGCTATCAGTGTTACTGAAGCAGCAGGGTGGGGTATGCATCAATGAAATCTTTGGACTGGTATGCAAAATCAATGCAAGGATCAATTGAATTCGTCATAGAGTTTAGAACATACAGCGATCTATAAACTTTATCATAAAACTTTTACCAAATGTAAAATTTCTGTCTATGACCTTGAGGTAAAGGTCACCGTGGGTGGGGAAAGGGACATACATCACGAAATATTTGGACTTGTACATTGATGTAAGTATCAACTGAATTTGTCTTGGAGTTTAGAACATACAGGCATCTATAAGCTTTGTCTTAAAACTTTAACCAAAATGTAAAATTTCTCAGTCTGTGACCCTGACCGCCAGGTCACTGTCAAGGTCACTGTGGGGGGTGGGACATGCATAAAATAAATCTTTAGACCGGTATGTAACTTCAGTGTAAGTATCAACTAAATCTATCAAAGGGTTCAGAAGATACAGTCTCTTAGAAACTTTTGACGCAAAACTTTAACCAAAATGTTAACAGACGGACGGACAAACGGCAGGACAAAAACTATATACCCCCATAGCATACTTCGTATGCCAGGGGTATAATTACCAAAGTAACTCAAACCTTTTCAAGCTGTCTCCATTGAAGACAGATTACGAAAAAATGGCCAGTTTGCTTGCTTTTCTTTTGTGGGGAATTAGCCTCCTTATCTTAAAGCTACTTGTTTTAATTATACAAAAAACTTAAGGGGAATGGGAACACCTGGCAGATTTTTCTGCCATTTTACAAAGGGACACAACTTTCGGGACTTCCTGTGCCCTGTCCCACTGAACATGGGGTCTACTTTTAAAGGAAAGAATTTGCTCCTGAGGAGCAAATTCTTTCCTTTAAGAGTTGACCTCTATTGACATGGGAGACAAAAATACTTTTGCAGGAGTTGCCTCCCCTGAAGGTGTATCAATTCCCCATAAGCAAAAATTACAGTTCCTTTGTATTCCAAAGAGAGTTTTAATTGTATGTGCGGAGTTTAACAGCCCAGTCAACACTATGTAGGTCATATCAAGCTGGTCTATTTACACTTTTCCTGGGCAGGCTTATACATATGCATTTAACCAGTGCAGTGTACATTCTTTCACCAGAAACTGAAAACTGCGGTCCCTGAATCTGCAGAAGAGAGAGAATGACTGTAGAAAGGATTTCATGTTCAATCTCAGTGATCAGACCCAGCATGTATCAACCCTTTTTGTACCAAATGGAATCTTTCTCCTTATATAAAGCAGGAGTCCATTTCAAAATTTAGGGGTGACAGGTTGGTTTTTCTTCAAAATTTATTAGGGAAATGGCTGAACCGTTTTGCAAACAGTGTAGGCCCTGATCAGACGCCGCAGAATGGGGCGTCTGATCTGGGCCAGCACTGTTTGCCAAGGTACCCCTTTAGGGGTTTCTGGTACTAAATGGGTTAAACCCACAACATCCTTATCACCATTCAGATGGGCAGTCGACAAAGCCACCAAGGTCAGCTGTTGAGATGGTACTAACGAGAATCCACAATCTATGTTCTTGAAAATAATGTATTCTATAGTAAGCTCCACTTTTCTCTTTACAAGGCTGTTCATTACATGGATTTGTTAGCCCTTGTCCTGTTGAATATTTCAATCTGCCACACCCACTACCTTTTATCAACCAATCAGATTACTTGATTCAAATTGTTGCAACAAATTCACAATCTGAATGAAAAACAATGTAGATCCTGATCAGATGGAAGCCACCTGATCTGGATCTACATTGTTGGAAAGATAAGGCATATCTGGGCTCAGCAGGACAAGGTTTAATGTCATTACGAAAACATGCCTATTCAAATATACTGAAAATTTTACCACCAAATAATGAAAATTTTCAGTTAAAAAATTCTGATATTTTTTATATTTCTGCACAAAACAAAGATTGTGGGTACTGGCTAGAATGGCCTCGGTGAGGTGGCACTAACGAGTACCCACAAGCTATGATTTTGAGCAGAAATAAGAAAAATAATGTATACCCCTGTAACCCCAGTTTTACTGTTAAGAGGGTTGAAATTATAAAGGCGTATTTTCATGTTGTGATGGCCAGTCATGCCATTAGACTGTAGCTTATTTATTTATTGCCAAAAATACAATAAATCTGATACAACAGAATTAGCATTTTAGTATTTCATAAAATCCAAGGTATGAGGGATTGTCTTAAAAACACAGCATACACAAAGAATATAACTCATTAGTTTTAAAACAAAGGATTCAGCCAGTTCTGGAATTCTACAGACAGGTTACCTGCATGTCTGTATGAAATATAAACAAACTACTTGTACCCTAAGAAGTGCTCACTTTATCTTGAGCATTCCAATCTAAGTCTACCTGAATGTGCCTTCATTCTACCCCCGGCATACGAAGTATGCTATGGGGGTATATAGTTTTGCTCCTGCAGTCCATCCTTCCGTTAACATTTTGGTTAAAGTTTTGCATCAAAGTTTCTCAGAGATTGTATCTTCTGAACCCTATGATAGATTTAGTTGAAGTTACATACTGGTCTAAAGATTTCATTGATGCATGTCCCACCCCCACAGTGACCTTGAGGTCAAGGTCACAGACTTAGAAATTTTACATTTGGTAAAAGTTTTATGACAAAGTTTATAGATGCCTGTATGTTCTAAACTCTTAAGACAAATTCAGTTGATACTTGCATTGATGTTGCATACCATTCCAAAGATTTTATTGATGCATACCCCACCCTGCTGCTTCAGTAACATTGATGCCCCCACCCCTTCAGTATGTTTGCTGCTCTCACTCCCTTGGTCCATTTAGAAAGATTATGTTTGGTTTAGCTTTTACAAGCACATTTATAGCTTCTTAAAGCTTGTTGACTTCTTCAGTCATATTACATACAAGCTCGAAAGATATATCAGAGGGTGGCGCTGGGCGGGGGTATATGTGACCCACAAGTCGCTTTCTCTAGTTACTGCCACCATCAGTAGGCCATTGGTGATAGACATTTTGTTGTTCTGTCTGTTATTGTCTGTTACTTTTTTATGCAAGAATTGGCATAACTTGGGTTTCATGAAACAGGTACTACCTGAACTCAACATTCGTGATGCTGAATTCGCCACCGTCCATCTTGTCTTGGAGAAATAGATTGGGCTGCACAGTGCTTCCACTGCAGCCCAAACTGACCACGCACATGAGTGCTGGTAAACCGCTTAGGTCTTAGCCTGCCCAGGCAAAGTGGTGCGAGTCAGACCATCCATGCACATAAACCCATTTGGTTTCATTGGGCGAAAGGGCTTGAGATGTCATTTCATCTCAGTATCGGGTGAAAGTCCCACAAAATTGGAACCAATGTCTCCAAAATGATATTTTTAATGTAAAATTAATTTTAATTAATAATATACCTACCCATCACTACAATTATAGCCTTTTAACCAGACGCAGCTCTGGGACAGTCTGACAAAAAAAATCCACCAGAAATGCCACAGGCATGCCCATCTCCATGAACGCCTCACGTGACCTCCCTAGAGACGCGTCCCGATTGGTTGCCGAGGTCACATGCCTAATACGGCCAATTGGCAGTCGATAACGGGTCACATGACCCTAATCTCGCGCTCAGCTCGAGAACAAAGACATATTTCAATCAGATAATTTAAAATATTTCAGGCGGGGCTGGGAGGTGGGACATGCCATTGTAGTGATGGGTAGGTATTTTATTAATTAAAATTAATTTTACATTAAAAATATCATTTTAATATCAAATATAACTACCCATCACTACAATTATAGCCTGAATTCAAAGCAAGTGGAGGGTTGGATGAAAATGAAAGTTATACATACCCAACTCCTCTGACCTTGGTTGTTTTCCCTTTTTGATCCCTCCATAGATGGTAGCGTAAGAGGGATCCATCATGACTGCCAGTGATCCAAATCCAAAATTCCCATAAGCGAGAAGGTAAATGGAAAGGGACCAGAGTCAAAAAAAGAAGGTTCACACCTATTCAAACAGGCTAACAAACAACCAAGGAAATAAGATCCTACAATTAGTGCTTCTCAGTAATAGACTGAGAAGCTACTAATCTACCCAAGGAATGAGTATCGCTACGAATGGGGGCCAAATTCCTCAGGTAAAAAGATGAAAAAGTGGAATTGGAACGCAAATAAGCTGCACGACAAATGTCCTCAAGAGAAATGGAGTTCCAATAAGCCCAAGATGTAGAAAAAGCCCTGACTTCATGAGCCGAGATCTTCATGAATGTTAACTGAGCAGAAGTGAGATTGGCATAAGCATGCTTAATCACTTTACAAATCCACCTTGAAATAGAGGCAGGAGAAATATCTCCTGACCCCTTGATAGGAATGAAAAGTCGGTCATGATTTGCTCGAATAGATCTAGAAGCTCTGATGTAAAAACGTAAGGCTCGAACTGGACACAAAAGTTTCTCATCAGCATCCGATCCACAAATCCTGGAAATACCAGGAATTAAAATAGGTTCCGGCATAGAAGCAGGAAGCTGATTTTTAGCCAGAAACCCAGGTTGAGTGAGAAGTGAAATAGAGTCATTGTTCTTATCATATCTGAAACAACCCTCTGCATTTGATAATGCATAAATCTCACTCCTTCTACGAGCCGAAGCAAAAGCTAAAAGAAATACAGCCTTATGAGTTAGATGATCAAAAGAGGCTGACTTCAAAGGTTCGTAAGGAGGCTTAGTTAAAGACCACAATACACATGTAAAGTTCCATTTTGGGGTCAAGGACCTGGAAATCGGTCGGCGTAGTGCAAAACCCTTAATTAAGTCGGTGATAATGGGGTTTAATGAAATATCTGAAGCCGCCGAATATTTTAATCTGTTTGAGATAACTGATCTGTACCCTTTAATAGAAGAAATAGACAACTTAAGGGTAGAAAACAGGTAACAAAAGAAATCCACCAAAGCCTCTAAAGAGGGATTGACTGGATTAATTTTCCTTTCCTTACACCAACTGGTAAAAACTTTCCATCTTCCAGAGTAAACCTTGAGCGTGGAGCTCCTTCTAGATTTGGAGATACACTCGGAAGCAAACTCAGAAATGTGTCTACCTCTGATTTGATTCCTGACAACATCCAGGCGTGTAGGTGAAGCATTCCCGGATTGGAATGGAGTGCTTGACCTACATTTTGCGATACTATATCTGGAACTACTGGAAGACGGATTGGAAGTCTTGAGACTAGGCTCAGTATGACTGAAAACCAAGATCTCTGAGGCCATAGAGGCGCAATCAGAATGACTCGGCTTCTGGACGCTTTGATTTTCTCTAGAACTAGAGGGACTATCTTGAATGGTGGAAACGCATATGCAAAAAGGGTCCCCCAATCCAGAGATATTGCGTCTACTGCACATGCTCTGTGATCTGAAACTGGAGATACAAACAATGGAAGTTGTTTGTTGAACCGAGTTGCAAACAGGTCCACAGAAGGTTCTCCCCATTTGAGAAACACACGGGAGAGAACAGATGGATTCAACATCCATTCTGTGGAAAGAACACGATCTGCTCTCGAAAGGCGATCTGCAATTATGTTTAGTCTGCCCGGAATGTGTCTCACTTGAATTGACATACATTCCTGATGACACCAAGTTAGAATCTTCCATGTCAGAGCATACAGGGAGGAGGAATGAGTCCCCCCCTGTTTCCGGAGAAACGATACTACAGTCGAATTGTCCGAAGCAATCATTATGCAACTATTTTCAGATGAAACTTGAAGTGCTGAAGAGCAAGGAAAATTGCCTGAAGTTCCAGATTGTTTATGTGAAGCCCCGCCGTTTCCGGGCCCCAAGAGCCCTGAACAACTAAACCCTGAGGTTCGAGATGGGCCCCCCAACCCGATAGGCTGGCATCCGAAAATAGATGAAACTGGGGTGAAGGATCTCGAAGAGGAATCCCCTTTTTGTAAATGGAGGGATTCATCCACCACTTCAGAGCAACTCGAAACTCTGGTGATAAAGGAATCAATTGCTCTAGATCGTCTCGATGGGGTCTCCAGTAATACAGAAGATAAAACTGGAGAGGTCTGAGGTGAAGTCTGCCCAGAGGAACCAGGTCTGCTGCAGCATTCATAGTTCCTAACAGGGACCACAAACTCCTGGCTGACATGGACCGGAGATTGAAAGACTGGAAAAGGAGGAGAAGTATCTTGTTGATACGCTCCTCCGGGACCTTTACTACCCCCAGATGCGTTAGGAATCTCATTCCCACATAAACGAAATCCTGGGATGGAATTAATTCCGACTTCTTCAAATTTGGAATGAGACCTAGATTCACAATCACCTGCCAAGTTAGGTGAAGATCTGATAAAAGGTCGACTTTGGAAAGATGGTGACAAAGCCAATCGTCGAAATATTGAAAGAGATTGGGGCCCAATTCTCTGATATGAGATGCTACAATTTCCATTAAATTGGTGAACAGGAAAGGGGCCGTTGAGATTCCAAAAGGAAGACAACGGAACTGACACACGACCCCATCCAAGGTGAAACGAAGGTATTTGCGGGATGACCTGTGGATGGGGATGTGTAAGTAAGCGTCCTTTAAATCTATGGAAATCGCCCACGAATTAGGAGGAATGGCCTGACGAATCGAGGACGAGGTTTCCATTTTGAAATGATCGACTCGCATCATCCTGTTTAAGTGTGAGAGGTCGATGATGAGTCGATTTTTCCCATTTTTCTTCTCGACCAGAAAAATCCGACTGTAAAAGCCTGGGGAAAGTGGATCTTTTACCAGCTCTACTGCTTCCTTTCCGAGAAGAACCCTTACCTCTTCCAACAAAAGTTTCTGTTTTTTGATACTGTTTACTGGAAACAGTATTGGAGATTGGGAAAGGGGAGGATTTCGTACAAACGGAATCCTGTGCCCCTTTCTCAAAATTGATAAAGCCCAAACATCTTTGGTGATAGAAGCCCAGGCTTGATGGAACTGAAATAGCCTGGCTCCTACTGGCAGAAGAGGAAGAGGAAGGGAAGAAGACAGTCATTTTGTTGACTTGGATCTTCCTCTGTAGGGAAGTTTCGTTCCAGTCCGACCTCTGGAACGAAAGGACAGTCCCCCTCGATCTGAGAATGATCTATTAGTAGATGTGAACTGATTGAGATCTTCCCGTCGGGGGCTTTTTGCACTTGAACTGTCACGGGAAGTAGTCGAAAAGCGTCTCTTGGTTGCGGCACCTGAGCTTGATACGCTCTCCGAAAACTTAAAAAAAAGACGAGTGCTGACGGTCTTTGAAGTTTGAATCTAAAACATTTGGAAGACATGGTCCGAATGGAGTTTTAGAATCAAGTGGCGCGGCTCTAAGTTTTTGCTTACTATGATCAGTTAAAACTGAACAAGTTTCAAGAGCAGCATTGCGCCTAATATGCAACATGGTAGCAGATAAGGCAATAGCTATAACCATGGCATGTTTGAATGACCGGGAAATAGACAAGAGCATTTGATTAGCAGCTCGAAGGTCGGAATGCTCTTGACTGATGGCAGCGTAGGCAGAATGAGAAAACCAGTCGCCATGAGAACCCACATTAATAAGTAACCTGGTGAGACCCTCCAATGTTTCCAGCGTCGAAACAGGAAGTGATGCCAAATTCCCTGACGTCATATCTACAGAACCTGAATCTGGGTCCAGCTTTGGAACTTCTGAGGGCCAAAATTGGTTGTGTGATTGATAACAACTGAAAGGTATGTGCTTTCTTAGAGTCTTTTAATTAACTGACCACTTCGATTTAAATCTGTCCTTTTCAGAATCCTTGAATAAGGAGGACTTTAGAGAATCAATAATTGATGATTGAGGCAAAGATCTAGGCCCAGATTCAGACTTTAGAAGCAAACACTCTAGGGCTGATTTTACCCTGCCAGTGTTTGCCCCTTCAGTATCTCTTGGACACTGTTCATCTCCCAGGAGAGAATATACCATGCCAAGAGTGGTTGAATATGATTTTGTATCTTCCTCCTGGGAGCTTACAGAATCTATATCTGACATTGCCGAATCAGAATAATACCCATGTAACAAATCTAAAGATGACCCAGTAGGATGTGCACTACCCCGGGTTATGGGGGAATCAGGGGAATAATCACGATGAATGTGATCTGATGCAGAGGAAACTTGAGATCTGGTATGTGTATGAGGAGCCCTTTGCCCTACATGAGAAGGGAGAGATCCAGTAGAAGCTCTAACCTGATTAGCTGAGGATGTAGTATCAGTATGAGCAACAGATTGATGAGATACAGTTGGAAAAGGAGCCCCTGCCGAACCTATAGGATGTGTCAATATAGCCTGGATAGGGGGGGGGGGTCCCATAAAAATACCCCGATGCATCATAACTGTTCCCTTGAGGGTAACCCCAATGAAAGGGATAATTAAACTGATTATGATAATAAAAATTACTATAATCAGTGCCAGAAGTCATAGGAGCACGGTAACCTAAGTACCGAGGGTCAGGAGGGGCACCCGGATAAAAACCGGGATAGGAACCGTAACCTAAATTCGACTGTGACATGGATTCGGCAAAATTTTGGGCATAGGTTCCCCGAGGGTGCCGCGATTTTGCGCAGAACCTCTCGGTGCGGTTGACAAACCTTTCCTAGTCAACCCAGACCCAGTATGGGAGGCGGGGACATGGATAGGTTCATCTTGATTCGGCAATGTTGACCCCCACGAATTGGATGGATTTTGCTTTGAATTACTTTCTAAAGGTTTCAAATGAACCTGATGATTATCCAACTGCATCGTGGGGTTTATACGTGCAGTAGCAGACGAGGACTGGACCTGTACATGACCAGAACTTTTTGAATAAAACTGAGAAGTTAAATCAGCAATAGAATTATCCTCTTCCGACGTAGGAAGGGAGGAGGGAACATGTACAGACCCCGTACTGTTTCTGGTGATTTGAGTTCCCACAACGCCGACCTCAAACCAGTTTGATTTGGAAAATGATTTAGACTATTCACACGGACTAATGCGTGTGCACCCGTGGCAAAATACGCAACCAGAAGTAGGATGGTTATCAAAAGCTAGGAAAGTCTGGCCACAAGATGAACAAAGCTTCATTCTGAAAAAACAAAGATGGCGGCCGATACACGTGTACAAATCGGCAAACAAAAACTGAAATAAATTCAACAAAGAAAATTATTTCGGATAAAAAGAAGCTTTAAAAATCCAGGTACGTTGTGGAAACTATCAAAATAAAAGTAAATATCAAAAAAGAATGAAAAACTTAGCCGTTTTTATTCCTCTGTTCTAAAAGCTGTCGACCACGATGGCGAGTCTGATGAAATATGACTTTGTTCTCGCGAGATTAGGGTCATGTGACCCGTTATCGACTGCCGATTGGCCGTATTAGGCATGTGACCTCGGCAACCAATCGGGACGCGTCTCTAGGGAGGTCACGTGAGGCGTTCATGGAGATGGGCATGCCTGTGGCATTTTCTGGTGGATTTTTTTTGTCAGACTGTCCCAGAGCTACGTCTGGTTAAAAGGCTATAATTGTAGTGATGGGTAGTTATATTTGATATTAAAATGACGTAAACAACGTGATGGGGATGTTTAACCCCAAATCAATCAATCAAATTGTGATGCCGAAAATGTCAACAAGGCTGGTGCCAGACTATAAAAATCTTATATGGGTGTGAGTGGTGGATGGAAAAATCCGTCCTGAGGTTCACTGTCCGGCATCACGAGGCTTGCCGAGTGATGCCGGACAGTGATCCCGAGGGACGGATTTTTCTATCAACCCCTCGCACCCGTATTGGATTCTTTTTCTTGCATACCTTCCATTTCTATTGCCAATTTTTAATGCTGCTGTCACTTCGGTTACCGACGTCCGCCATTTTGTGATGACACAACAGGAAAGTTTAGTGACGTCACGCATGACGACGCCGCGCATGAGGTTGTAATCAACCAGTGCATTTATCAAACACGCGATTATATTCGATCACGGGTGGGAACACCAGGGTCAGAACATAAATTTCTATCCCAGGGTAAAATCACGGATTGGCTTGTCTGGTGTGCAAGAAAGTAATCTCTACCACCCTCCTGCTTGATAAAGAAGTCACGAAAACAAGAAGCAAGAAAGCTTATCTTCTGGATTTATTTACAAAAAAGACAACAAAAATACTGGGGAACAGCAAAACATGTGTAATAACATGGTTATTAAAGGCTCAGATCAGTCTGCACAATCTTCCCCACTTTCCATTATGATAACACATCTGCCTGACATAGGCTCCACAACTGACCTGTTTTTAACCCTTAAGATGCCGAGAAAAACTACATCTGAAAATGTTGTCTTCTGAATCTTTTGGCAAACTTTTTAAAAATATTTTTGCATATGGACCCAGATCAGACTGCTCCTACAGAAGCAGTCTGATCTGGGACCACACTGTTTGCAGGAAAATGACTTTCAAGGTAACTGGCAGACGGCAAAGCAGATGACAATTGTCGTGAATGGCAAGTTGTGGGTTAATGCGAACTTGTGATGTGTTTCTTATTTCTGTTGCAAGCATAGACTGTGTGTACTCATAAGAAGTGAACCCGGGGTTATCGAATTTTTTCCATGCTCAACTCGCATGAGCATGAAATTTGTCCTGCATATAAATTTTAAAATGCCAACATTGTTGGCATTTTAAAATTTATAAGCCAACATTGTTGGCATTTTAAAATTTATAAGCAGGACAAACAACTTTCTTTGTTGGAACATGCAGAAAAAATATTTCTTTGTATTTTGACAATTATGGTCATCACAAATTTCATGCTCAGGTGCGTAGAGCATGAAAAAGTTTTATAAACTCAGGGCCTGGTTTTCACACTGAGGCAGTTTTTGAGCGAAAATAAGAAAACAATATATCGTGACCACAGTAAACCCTAACTCCAGGTGAGGATGTTTATCATATGACGCCGTGTCTGAGATTGGAATAATGCCGTGTATTGAATTTGGTAATCCTTAGTGGATTAAATATGAAAATCAGTACGATACATCCTGTAACATTGCATGTAAGACATCCTTAACAACATCTTGTTTACTAATGGCGGAATATTGGGATTTTCGCACAAAAGTCATGAATTAAATGCCTTTTAAATGTCATATGATAAATAGAACCTTTCATTCATGCTCCTGTAGTATTTAATTTATTAAATTGGTTAAGGAAAAGGGATAAAATGCTCGGCACAACCTCGCATTTTATCCCTTTTCCTAAACTCGTTTAATAAATTCAATAATACATGAACACTTATGTCATATCCTCTATGTAATGAGGATAAATTTGGGTTATTTTTCTTCTTTTCCATAAATAAAGTGTGGGTATTTGTGAGAATCGCCTCATAAAACACCACTTAATATGTGCCATGCCTCCATGTAAAACATAAGATATATTTTATGCTGTAGGTAAGAAAAATAATAATTAAACGTCTATTTTTGATGTAGACAGGGAGATCTTAACCCTAAGATCAACAGATATAGTTGGAAACTAGAACCTTTCCAACAAAATCTGTTATGCCATGGTTTTGGATTTCTTTGTCTGCATCAAAATGAATGTACGATTCTACATGTATTTATCTCATGTTTCGTTCGCCATGATCAAGCGGACAGAACTCCATAGCTCCACAACATCTTATGTTTCCCTGTACCCCAGCTTATATAAGCAACATTTATTTACATTTTGACTGTGCCGAGCAAAAAGTGGTCTTTAAGAATATGCACCGTGCAAAGACAGAGATCAGCCTGCAGATCTGCAGTTTGATCAGTTGTCACTATTTGCTATATGCTTCGCCATTGAAACAAAGCTTGGTCTTGTGGTCAGAGAAGCGAGTACAGACTGATTTGACATTACGAAAACACACCAATACAAATACACTGTAGATTTTACCACCGTAAAAATGAAAAGTTTAAGATGAAAAATTGGAATATTTTTCTTATTTCTGCTCAAAATATGGATTGTGGGTTAACTTTAGAACCGCCTCATCGAGGCGGTTCTATCAAGTACCCACAATTTATATTTTAGAGCAGAAATAACAAAAATAAAGTTTACCCCTGTAAACCCAAGTTTTGCTATATAAAAGTGGGGTTATTTTGTTTTGGATAGTCAATTGGCCATTTTGTGGGCAAGTAACTGTCCTTTTGGCTTTCCGCTATTGATGTTTCCATTAGGGTCTAGTTGTTTCATGTTTGTGTTTCTTTCCCTTTGGTGTCTGATTGGAGCTGTTGGTTTATTGTATCGATTCCTGATCAATGCCTTCACTTCTATTTTTCAAAGGGGTCAAAACTATATAGGCATGTTTGCGTGATGAGACTTTGTCGAGTCCACATGCTCGAAGACCCTTTTTTGCTTGTCAGCACCCATTTTGAGATATGACCTGCACAACCCATTGTATACTGGTGGACTCTTACATTGCTATACGTTGGACAAGTCCATTTGTCGTTTAAGGAGTGTCAGGTCTATTTTTGATTTTTTATTCAATTTTCGATGGAAAACCCTCTTAGCAATCAATGCAGACCCTGATCGGATGCTGCATTCTTTGGCATCTGATCGGTGTCCTGCCTGAAATGGGTTAACATGTTCTTAATCCACAGCAGGCAAAGACACCTATAAGAAGAAAACCTATCTCTCATGGCACTTTTTCAATTGAAAATGTGTCATTTTATTTATGCTCACAAAATGTTAGAAGCATCTCAGTGATGCAGTTGTAACATTACTTTCAAGGCTACAATCTGTGTTTATCATATGACGTCGTTGATAAGTTGTGGATAACGTCATGTAATAAAAATCTTATGACCAGGTGAAATAACACTTTGGCAGGATTAAGTAACTTCATGACGACGTCCATGTCAACTGGATTTTTTATGGAAAAATCGTCAAATTCAAAGGCGATCAAATCCAATTTAAAGTGGTCACATGATAAACAGAATCTTACACTCGTGGTCAATTCATATGAAATTTAAACTCGCCAACGGTGTAAGATCTTTTATTTATCAGCAGAAATAACAAAATTAATGTATACACTTGTAAACCCCGCTTCTCATATAAAGAGGAGTTCCTAGTTCAATGATGTTCATGGAAGCTAAACTGAATTGTTGCACTTGATAATAGAGGTCCTTTTATCAGACCCCTTTTTAATAGGAAAGAGTGTACAGTGAACAAAGTATGAAAACACAAAAATTGTCTCCCTTGTGAAAACAAGAGGCTCAATGAGCCTAAACCGCTCACCTGAGGATCTTAAGTTTTAACAATTCACAGACTTGACTACTAAATCTGCTAATAGAATCCAGCCCATTGACCCTTACAGGATATAAGTCATCATTATTGCATTGCATTCCAAGTTTGAGACTTCTAGCTTCTATAGTTCCTGAGAAATCTTTGGCGAAAATTTAACATTGGTCAAAATGGAAAGAAAGAAGAATGAAAGAACAGATGAACAAATAAGCTGAGAAAGCCCAATGTCTCTTACACAAAATAAGTCATCATTATTCTATTTGAATACCAAATTTGATGCTTCTAGCTTTTATAGTTCCTGAGAAATCTTTGATTAAAAATTTAACATTGGTCTATTATCTCTATATGGAGAGAAAGAAGAATGAAGGAACAAATGAACCAGACTAGCTCCAAAACCTAATGCAGCCTTTCCCCTTGCCCAATGGTGCTACACATAAAATTTAAACAAGATTGGTCGACTGCCTTCTGAGATATGCTTCATTGAAAGTGTGGACGACGGATGGACAGACGACGGACTCCGGAGCCTTGGTATACTATCAGCTCACTGGAGCCTTTGGCTCAGGTGAGCTAAAAATTCAAGTCGCTATTTCTGTCACAACATTTTCCCTACGTTAAGTCTATGGGCAAATTTTTTTGTCTCTCAAGGTCACGTAACTCCGAGGTCAATATTCCGATTCGGCCCAAAATCGAACTTAACCGAGATTTTATGCCTGTCCTCGTTACCTGCAAGTTTGAAGCTGTTATGAATAAAAATAAAGTTGCTATCGTGGTCACAACATATATTTTTATGCTCAAGGGCAGGTAACTCCAAGGCAAATATTCCGATTCGGCCCAAAATCGAACTTAACCGAGATTTTATGTCTGTCCTCGTTACCTGCAAGTTTGAAGCTGATCTGAAAAAAATTCAAGCCGCTATCGTAGTCGCAACATTTTCCCTAATTAAGTCTGTGGGCAAATTTTTTGTCGCTCAAGGTCACGTAACTCCGAGGTCAATATTCCGATTCGGCCCAAAATTGAACTTAACCGAGATTTTATGCCTGTCCTCGTTACCTGCAAGTTTGAAGCTGATATGAATAAAAATAAAGTTGCTATCGTGGTCACAACATATTTTTTTATGCTCAAGGGCAGGTAACTCCAAGGCAAATAATCGGATTCGGCCCAAAATCGAACTTAACCGAGATTTTATGTCTGTCCTCGTTACCTGCAAGTTTGAAGCTGATCTGAAAAAAATTCAAGTCGCTATCATAGTCACAACATTTTCCCTATGTAAAGTCTATGGGCAAATTTTTTTGTCGCTCAAGGTCATGTAACTCCGAGGTCAATATTCCGATTCGAACTTAACTGAGATTTTATGCCTGTCCACGTTACCTGCAAGTTTGAAGCTGATCTGATTAAAAATAAAGTTGCTATCGTGGTCACAACGTATTTTTTTATGCTCAAGGGCAGGTAACTCCAAGGCAAATAATCCGATTCGGCCCAAAGTCTAACTTAACCGAGATTTTATGTCTGTCCTCATTACCTGCAAGTTTGAAGCTGATCTGAAAAAAATTCAAGTCGCTATCGTAGTCACAACATTTTCCCTATGTTAAGTCTATGGGCAAATTTTTTGTCGCTCAAGGTCATGTAACTCCGAGGTCAATATTCCGATTCGGCCCAAAATCGAACTTAACCGGGATTTTATGCCTTTCCTTGTTACCTGCAAGTTTGAAGCTGATCTGAATAAAAATAAAGTTGCTATCGTGATCACAACGTATTTTTTCATGCTCAAGGGCAGGTAACTCCAAGGCAAATAATCCGATTCGGCCCAAAATCGAACTTAACCGTGATTTTATGTCTGTCCTCGTTACCTGCAAGTTTGAAGCTGATCTGAAAAATATTCAAGTCGCTATCTTAGTCACAACATTTTCCCTATGTTAAGTCTATGGGCAAATTTTTTGTCGCTCAAGGTCACGTAACTCCGAGGTCAATATTCCGATTCTGCCCAAAATCGAACTTAACCGAGATTTTATGCCTGTCCTTATTATCTGCAAGAATGAAGTCGATCAGAAAAAAATTGACGGAGCTAGAGTGATGACAAGCTTTTTCCTATGTTAAGTCTATGGGAGCTATATGTTGCCATGGTAACCAGAGTTCCACTCAGATCTGCATGAAAACCTTATGCAGTCTTCCACTTGCCCAATAATGTTACACATGAAATTTGATCAAAGTCGGCCAAGTAGTCTTCAAGATATACATTTTTGAAATTCACATTAACCCTTATGCAAAAATGCACAAGGGCAGGTAACTCCTAAGTGTATGATCCGATTCTGCCAATTATCGAACTTGACCAAGATTTCATGGCTGTGCTGGTTATCTGTAAGAATGAAGCCAATCCGAACAAAATTGAAGCAGCTACAGTGATGACAACATTTTCCCCATGTTAAGTCAATAGGCAATTTTTCTGGCGCTCAAGGGGACGTAACTCTTGAGTGAATGATCTGATTCGGCCCAAAATCGAACTTGACCGAGATTTTATGCCTGTACTGGTTATCTGCAAGAATGAAGTCCATCAGAAAAAAATTGACGGAGCTAGAGTGATGACAAGCTTTTTCCTATGTTCAGTCTATGGGAGCTAGATGTTGCCATGGCAACCAGAATTCCACTCAGATCTGCCTGAAAACCTAATGAAGCCTTTCCACTTGCCCAATAATGCGACACATGAAATTTGATAAAAGTTGGCCAAGTAGTCTTTAAGATATACATTTTTGAAATTCACATTAACCCTAATGCAAAAACACACAAGGGCAGGTAACTCCTAAGTGAATGATCCGATTCTGCCAGTTATCGAACTTGACCGAGATTTCATGGCTGTGCTGGTTATCTGCAAGAATAAAGCCAATCTGAAAATAATTGAAGCAGCTACGGTGATGACACGATCTCCCCATGTTAAGTCAATAGGCAATTTTTTCAACGCTCAAGGGCACGTAACTCCTGAGTGAATAATCCGATTCAGCCCAAAATCGAACTTGATCGAGATTTCATGCCTGTCCTCGTTATCTGCAAGAATGAAGTCGATCAGAAAAAAATTGACGGAGCTAGAGTGATGATAAGCTTTTTCCTATGTTAAGCCTATGGGAGCTCTTTGTTGCTGTGGCAACCAGAGTTCTCATCCGATCTGCACGAAAACCTAATACAGCCTTTCCCCCTACCTGATGATGGTTCATATGAAATTTGATCAAGGCCGGCCCTCTGGTTCCAGAGATATACTTCGTTGAAAGTGTGGACGACGGACGCCGGCTCGTGGTATACTAATACCTCACATGAGCCTTCGGCTCAGGTGAGCTAATAATGCATCCATTCAGCTCAACCCATTTTGTACAGGAAACACTTAAATGGGACATTGGCACACAGTGAAGGCCCAGATCAGATGCCACACAAGTGCGGCATCTGGTCTGGGCCTTCACTGTTTGTTGGCAAACAGTGCAGGTCCAAATCAGATGCTGCAGTGTGGTGTCTGATCTGGGCCTTCATTGTTTGCCAAAAAATTCAGCCAGTTATAAATCCACTGGTTCCCTAAATTTCTAAATGGACTCCTGCTACATATAAGGTGGAAGATTCCATTCAGTACAAAATGGGTTAAAAGCAGCTGAAGTGCCAGTAATGTCTTTGAGGTGGTTCTCCATTTAACACTATCATTATCATCACAGCTTCCAGCTATTCATCTGAAATATAAGCAACAACATGAGCCCAGTCACAAGAAAACGTCTTCAGGGTTAACCCTCATCCTGCTGAATATTTAAAATTAGAAACACCCATTTCTGGCTAGAAGTCTCTGTGGTGTAGTGGTTAAACTACTCACCTTATAAACCAGGGTCATAGGTTCGATCCCGGACTTCTCTAGACTTTCAGATGGGTCTTTAAAATGAGATCCCATCTCTGTATGACCTTAGCTGTTGGTGGAATGTAAAACTCAAATACACTCATACCAATTTCTGACTATCAGTCAATCAGATTACATGATATAATGTTTTCATTCAAATTCACAAACTGAATGACAGTGTAGATTCTGATCAGATGGCTTCTGAAGAAGCCATCTGATCTGGATCTACACTTGTTGCAAAGGTAGGGGTTGTCATGTTCAGCAGGATAAGGGTTCTTCAGAAGCCATTTGATCTGGATCTACACTGTTTGCAAAGGCAGGAGTTGTCGTGAACAGCAGCATGAGGGTTAATACTGGTATTCATTCAGTTAAAACCTTTATCCTACTGAACATGACAACTCCTACCTTTGCAAACAGTGTAGATCCATCATATCAGATGGCTTCTCAAGATCTGGATCTGCGCTGTTTGTCATACAGTTTATTAATTAAAGGAATAAATTATATCAAGTAACTGAATTAGCTGACTCGGAGAAGAGTGTGGCTTAAATCTAATCAGCAAGATAAGGCCCAATCATGGGCTAAAAAATTCTGGTTTTGCAGGTTCGAATGAACCAAAGTTAACAAAGTTTTCCTATCTATAGAGGAACAGTATCTTTGACTTCATATCATCCACATTATCCAAAAAGAACCATGGTTTATCATGACAACCCGACTCCCATCCATGAAAAATGTTGTATTGGCATTTAAAATAAATAATATTAAAACACATCTCAGCAGGGAACCATGTCAGCTGTAATGTCAATTATACAATTCTAAAACACCCATTCTTCTCCTGTCTGCCACCTTGGTCTCTGCAAATGCCTTGTTGGGCGTACCTCGGGTCGTATTTCTGGTTGTGGCCTCGGCGCAGGACTGAAGGGTTTGGTCAAAGGATACTAGGGGATACCGGTGCATCCAGCATATCTGCATGCTCTGTATCTGCAGAGTCTGGTGTATGTGAGGCTGCACCACCTGCCGTTTCACTTGGTACATTAATATCACCGAAGTTGTATCCTCAACTGGTGATGTTTTAAAACTGTTATTTGGTGATATATCTGTATCAAAGGAGCGTGGTTTGGATGCTGGAAGGGCCATACATGGAAGAAGGAGATTCCAGTGCAGCATGTCCACATTTATCGATTAAAGTAAGAACAGCATTACATCCCAAAAGTCAACAAGAGGGCCATGATGGCCCTGGATTGCTCACATGATCCATAAAGTAACAAGTGGGCCCTGGGGAGGGCCATTATATTGACCCAAGGGTTAAAATGTGCATTCTGTTGAGGGAGGTTTAAAAAGGTGAAGCTTCATACCAAATATCAACAAAGGCTATAATTTGAACAATCTTGGCAAAGGTCCACTAGATGAAGCTACATACCAAATATCAAAGACCTGGGCCTTGCGGTTTCAGAGAAGAAGATTTTTTAAGATAGATAAGTCTTATACAAGTCCCTATATAAGTCTATGTAAAACCAAAGGGCCACAAGGCGGGGGGCATTTTTGGTAGAGATCCACAAGCTGAAGCTTCATACCAAATATCAAAGACCTAGGCCTTGTGGTTTCAGATGAGAAGATTTTTCAAGGTTTTCCCTATATAAGTATATGTAAAACCAAAGGGCCCCGGAGCGGGGGCATTTTTGGTCCCAGGTCAATAATTTGAACAATCTTGGTAGAGGTCCACAAGATGAAGCTTCATACCAAATATCAAAGACCTGGGCCTTGCAGTTTCAGAGAAGAAGATTTTTAAAGATTTTCCCTATATAAGCCTATGTAAAACCAAAGGGCCCCAGGGTGGGGGCATTTTGGGCCCCAGCACTATAATTTGAACAATCTTGGTAGGGGTCCACTAGATGAAGCTTCATACCAAATAGCAAGGACCTTGGCCTTGCAGTTTCAGAGAAGAAGATTTTAAAAGATTTTCCCTATATAAGCCCATGTAAAACCTAAGGGCCCCGGAGCGGGGGCATTTTTGGCCCCAGCACTATAATTGGAACAATCTTGGTAGGGGTCTGCTAGATGAAGCTTCATACCAAATATCAAAGACCTGGGCTTTGTGGTTTCAGAGAAGAAGATTTTTAAAGATTTTCCCTTTATAAGCCCATGTAAAACCAAAGGTCCCCGGGGCGGGGGCATTTTTGGCCCCAGCACTATAATTTGAACAATCTTGGTAGGGGTCCACTAGATGAAGCTTCATACCAAATATCAAAGACCTGGGCCTTGTGGTTTCAGAGAAGAAGATTTTTCAAGATTTTCCCTATATAAGCCCATGTAAAACCAAAGGGCCCCGGGGCGGGGGCATTTTTGGCCCCAGCACTATAATTTGAACAATCTTGGTAGGGGTCCACTAGATGAAGCTTCATACCAAATATCAAAGAACTGGGCCTTGCGGTTTCAGAGAAGAAGATTTTTAAAGATTTTCCCTATATA
Source organism: Lucinisca nassula (assembly GCA_963580285.1). Lineage (NCBI taxonomy): Eukaryota > Metazoa > Mollusca > Bivalvia > Lucinida > Lucinidae > Lucinisca > Lucinisca nassula. The sequence continues at coordinate 37,985,367 of OY757025.1, read as the reverse complement.
AGCCCATGTAAAACCAAAGGGCCCCGGGGCGGGGGCATTTTTGGCTCCAGCACTATAATTTGAACAATCTTGGTAGGGGTCTACTAGATGAAGCTTCATACCAAATATCAAAGACCTGTCCTTGCGGTTTCAGAGAAGAAGTTTTTTCAAGTTTTCGATGAAAAAAATCTATTTTTTGGCTCCTGTGACCTATATGTGCAACGGACCGGAACCATTTGAACAACTTTGAAAGGGGACCACCTAAGGATCATTCCTGTGAAGTTTGGTCAAAATCCGATCAGTGGTTTAGGAGGAGATGTCGTTTGAAGAAAAAGTTTACGGACGCACGCACTGATGACGGACGACGGACGAAAAGTGATCACAAAAGCTCACCTTGTCACTACATGACAGGTAAGCTAACAAGATTCTTTCTTTAAATGTCGGAGAATGTAAATATCACCGTAATTTCCCTAAATATTCAGACATCTCGACTCCTTTAATACCATACTTTTTCTTAAATGTGAACATGTACAATTTACTACCCGATGTTGTGTCTGAAACTAGCTGAATGAGTGGCAAACTTTGTAGATCCTGATGAGATGCTAGATTATGCACTGTTTGCTCAGGCCAGTCTGCCCAAATACATACAGTACCATAATGATACTAAGTATTGGGCAGACAGGCCTAAGCCAACAGTGCAGACCCAGATCAGACTGCTCCTGAAGGAGCAGTATGATCAGGGTCTACACTGTTTGCCATTCCATTTGCACCTTTTGGACTCCTTCCAGGATCTTGAAACAAATTTAAAATTAAAGGAGAATTACAGCAAGTCTTAACCCTTATCTTGCTGTTCACGACAACCCCTATCTTTGCAAACAGTGTAGATCCAGATCAGATGGCTTCTGAAGAAGCCATCTGATCAGGATCTCCACTGTTTGGCATTTAGTTTATGAAATTGTAGCAATAAATTACATCAAGTAATTTGATTGGTTGATAGACAGAAATGGGTGTGGCATAAATGAATATTCAGCAAGATAAGGGTTAAAGGTGTTCAACTTTACTATTAATTTTTACTATTAATATGGTATGGATCCTGGATCAACTGGATCCTGTCTGCTTTTTTCATAACAGAACTTACGTTTGGTGTAGGCATAATCAAGGGCACTAGAAATAGTTCTCATATCTGTCTCTATATTCTGGGCCCAGTTTTCTACATCACCAATCTCCTGGAAAATAAATGTGTAAACACTTGAGAAAAGAGCGTTTAACAGTCTCCAATTTACATTCTTCCAATGCCCATGTGCAGACATTGAATTAATAGGATAAAACCCAAGACCTTATGCATGAAGCTACCACAATGCCTCTTCCATGTCTGTGAGCAGCAAAGGTCCTGGCAAGACTGGGCCGTATGCATGGGGACTGCGTGTATGTGCAGGCTCACATGAGGTGCTGGTTGCCTATGCCATAATGACCCTTTTTCCCATTGTCTGGCTCAATTAAAACTTGACATACAACATTCAAGTAAAAGATTTTAATTTTTTTATCAAACGATTTAAACTTCTCAATATCTGCAGCCATGTGACTATCTTTAAACAAGTTTTTACTTAGCCAATTACAATGACTGTCGTCTGCTGGTGACTTTAAAAGTCATTTTGCAAACACTCTGGGCCAAGATCAGACTGATATGGGTCTACAATGTTTGCATGTATACAGAAAGATATATTTGAAAAGTTTGCAAGACTATGCAGCAGATAGCAAAAACAGACAACATTTTCATGTTTTTTTTTTGTCTACTGGTTAACATTAAAATTCATTTTTACAAACAGTGTGGACCCATAAGGAGCAGTCTGATTAGGGTCCACATTATTTTTCTGTATGCAGAAATTTGTTTGAAAAGTTTGCAAAAATATGCAGCAGATGACATAAACAGAATTTTTTCAGATGCAGTTTTTCATAGAATTTGTTGGGTTAAAGGTATGGCATTGTGGCAATGCATGGGTTTGCCTCTACCACAAAATTACATACCAAATGTTTCAAATGTCATATGATAAATAGAATCTTGCATTTGTGCTCATGTATTACTGATGGACCTGTAACATCCGAAACGGGCCACTCCTCTTTTGGGTGATATCATTAATTAAAAGACTCTCAGTTGTGTGATAGATGTATTCTTCAGATGATCACAATGTAACTATGGAACAGTAACTAAGGTCATAAGCGACGTAATGTAATTGACATCACAATTAGATCTATTACTAGGCATCAAATGATAGGCTGATCACATGATATTACAGGACCCTGCCGATCGGGGCTTGAAGAAATAGATGGGCTGCAAGATGCTTCCACGCAGAGCTGAAACAGATCGCACTAGAGTACTGGTAAACTGCTTAGAGCATCTAAGCCTGGCCAGGCAAAGTGGGGAGAGTCAGACCGTCCATGCTTATAAATCCTGTTGGTTTCAATGGGCGGTGGGGCTTGAGATGTCATTTAATCTCAATGTCGGGTAAAAGTCGCACAAAATTGGAACCAAACTCTCCAAAATGACATATACAGTGTTGACAGGGACGTAAACCTCAAATCAAACAAATCAAGTATTACTGAATTTATTAAACTTGTTGAAGAAAAGGGATAAAATGCTTATCACAGCCTCGGATTTTATCCCTTTTCCTCAACTTGTTTAATAAATCCAAAAATACATGAACACTCATGTAAGACCCTCTGTATCCAATTAATCATGCCAGCCTTACCTTCAAGGCAGTATTAAAATCTTCAACAAGCTTCAGCCACTGAACTGTCTGTTTAGAAAATTGGGCAGCATTGGCTTGCAATATCTTTGTTTCTGTGTCGAGTTTCTTCTGATTAACGTAAGCATTGGCAACCCTACAAAAGTACAAGGACTGTTCAAATATGAATGCAAGTAGAACGTTTTCTCATGCACTAATGCGAAAATCACCTGGAAATAAATATCACAGCGTAGAAAAACATTTTACCTATAAATTGATACCAAACCTGTTAAAATCCGTACACTTTAGCCATGTTTATCGGTTGATAAACATTGTCTACTCCTGTATACTAATACAAAACATGGTTGGAAGAAGGTCAGAGTATGCCATTAAATACGGTCCTATATTAAGAATCGTTGTATTCTTGGTATACGGTGCAAAGACATTTTTGATGAAATATGTTCGGTTTATGGGCATAATGAAATGTCTTTTCCGACAGTTTTTCGTTGGTGTAAGAAATTCAGCTGTGGGCTAGACTCAACAGAAGATGCACCACATGATCGTCAGCCGAAAAGAGCAACATCTGCCAAGATGGTTGCTAGAGTGAAAAAAATAGTTGCTACCGATGCACGATACACCACTAGGCAAATAGCTAGTATGGTTGGCATCTCATTAGGAGCAGCTCATACAATTCTGAAATGGGATTTGAAAATGAGAAAGATCTTTGCTAGATAGATTCCCCATCTGTTGACAGATGAGTAGAAAAAGACACGCGTTCAGTGCGCCAAGAAGTTGCTTAAAAAGTTTCCAAATTACAATGCACGGTCTTTCGCTAATGTCGTCACAGGTGACGAGACATGGGTTCACTCTTTTTAACCAAAACGAAAGATTCAGAACAAAATATGGGCAACAAAGTATTGCAAAAGACCATGCATTGCAAAGCGGACCATGAGCGTCAAGAAGGTAATGTATGCCATATTCTTTTCAAATCAGGGCCCTGCTATTCAAGTTGCTGTGCCTAAAGGCAAATCTGTAAATGCGAAGTTTTACAAGAATAAAGTTCTTCGAAAATTGAAGAAATATTTCAAAGAACGAAGACCCGCAACTGGTTTGGCCAATGTCAGATTGCTACATGACAATGCGTCATCGCACAAGGCAAGACTATCTGAAGCAGGAAAAGGTTGTTGAACTCCCTCACCCCCCATATTCCCCTGACCTTGCCCCGTGTGACTTTTTTTTGTTCCCGCGGCTGAAAAAATACCTTTCTGGTCGAAAATGTGTACAGCGCAAACACCTCGGTTCTGCAATATTCCAGTGCCTTCATAGTATACCTCGAAAAGACTACCAAAATGCATTCAATGATTGGATCAGAAGACTGAAAGTTTGTATATCTGTTAAAGGGGAATACTTTGAGGGGACAAAATAAATTTTCCATCGAAATCTATCACGGAATCATTTCTATGTGCTTAGTTGCATTCATATTTGAACAGTCCTCGTAATAGTGGCATGCCAGTCTCCACTTAAACCTAGTCCTTCTGAATAAATTAATTCTGCCGCACTCAGTTCTGACTGTCTCAACCAATCAAATTACTTGATATTTTATATTCATTCAAATTCAACAACTGAATGACAAACAGTATAGATCCTGATCAGATGGCTTCTCCTGCAAAGGTAGGAGTTGTCATGTTCTAAACAGGACAAGCGTTTACCTTCACACTCTATTCAAGACTAAAAGACAGCATTTTTGAAGAACATGTATTTTTTATATTTTTCAGAAAGAAGATTCACATGGAATGCCAAGCCTATTTTTCTCTGAAGAAATAAGAAAACTTGGAAATGTGTTTGCAAAACACTATGCCCCAATCTTTCATTCTTGAAACACTGTTACACAGACTGACAATTCCAACAAATAGTACCCATCGGGGCTTGAAGAAATAGATGGGCTGCATGACGCTTCCATACAGAGCTGTAACCGACCCCACACGAGTACTGCTAAACCGCTTAGAGATCTAAGCCTGCCCAGGAAAAGCGATGCGAGTCGGACTGTCCATGCTTATAAACCCTATTGGTTTCATTGGGCAACAGGGTTTGAGATGTCATTTCATCTCAATGTCGGGCAAAAGTTCCACAAAATTGGAAGCAATGTATCTAAAATGACCTACAGTGTTAACGGGGACGTTAAACCTTAAATCAAACAAACAAACCAACAAGTAGTCTTCAAGTCATAAAGTGAAAATCACTGGACCATGAAATGTACGATGTCCGTCATCATGACCTTGATTCTTTTACACTTGAACCAGTGGCTGATGTATAACCAACTGTGTCTATAACTTGTTAGCAAAAAAATTAAATTGCATATATTACAAAGGTGTCCTAGATTTCGACCCCTAGCCTCAATATCTAAATATGAATGCTGCTCTGTGGTGAGTGACTGTCAAGATATAACCATTTGAAAAACTTAAACGAAGTACAGAGGACCCGCGTTATAACGACATTCGTTATAACGGCAAAACTCGTTATAACGACAATTTCAATGGAATGAATTCTTAACCTAAGGTTTAGCCTCGATTCCGAGCGGCTTGGGCTTCGCTTGGGTTGGAAATACCCAAATCGAATCCATAGTCATGAAAGATCATTGTAATTTAATACTCCAAGAAACAAATGTCATAGATATTTGTTAGAATCGCCTCATCGAGGCGATTCTAACAAATGTCTATGACATTTGTTTCTTGGAGGCATGATGTGGAAAATACCTTTTATAAGCTATCATACGCGTGACTGGGATTCTTTATAACAGCAAATTCATTATAACGGCACAATAATAGGGAACAAATACTGTCGTTATAACGCGGGTCCTCTGTATTACAAAGGTGTCCTAGATTTTGGCCCCTAGCCACACCCCAGCCATGAACCCAGGGCTATGTTCTCTTGCAATTTCAGAAGACCCTCCCAGGTACAAAAGTTCCTAATATGAATGCTCTGATGAGTGACTGTGAAGATAAAGGATTTGAAGAACTTCAACTCAATATGATGAGAATACAAACAAACACAACCGGGGTGACTTCAATAGTTCTCCTTGTACTTTGTAAAGCGAGGTAAAAATGTGCCAAAAATTACACAGATGACAATGCCAAAACTACAAGCCAACCATGATAAAAGGGCCTGCAAAGTTTTAAATTGATTGGCTTAAAACTGCAGGAGTTGCCCGCACAAATTACCCACTAATGATCCACCAAAAATGGCTATGTTCAAAAGTAAGGAAAGTGAAAAAAAAGTTTACTTTCCATTTATGCCAAAATCACATGCATATCTACAGGCAATGACAAAAGGGCCTGCAAAGTTTCAAACTGATTGGTATTAAACTATATGGTACCCCACCATCTGTCACAAAAAGCCCAAAATGAACAGGGGAATAACTCAGGAAGAACCCAGACAGGAAAAAAACTTACCACGGTACTTTTTTTTTTCATCCTGATTCTATATATACATGTATATTAATTTATGGATCCTAGCTGACCGTATGCAAGTGCAATGGACTGACAGATGGATGGACAAGTCTAAACCAACATGCCAACCTCAACTTCTTTGCAGTTGGGCGCATAAAATAACTATTGATGTATATTATTCTATATGATATGATATGCATTTTGCATACAAGCTCATTATTGCATTTTGCATACAAGCTCATTTTTGTCAATGTTTAACCCTAAAGATGTTGAGAAAATTTGCATCAACCGTAAAAATGTCGTCTGTTAATGTCATCTGCTGAATCTTCTTGGAAAGTTTTCAAAAATAATTCTGCATACAGGCAAACAATGTGGACTCTGATCAGACTGTTCCAATGGGAGCAGTCTGATCTGAGTCCACCCTGTTTACAACAATGACTTTTAAAGTAACCAACAGACAACAGAGCAGACAACAACTGATCATCAACCATAAAATCCCACAGAACACATCACACATCCAGGTAACATTGTGAATTCAATAATAACTGAAAAAAAAAAAAAATTCTGAGGAATATTTGTATTTTTTTTTTTATTTCTGCTTCAAACATAGCTTGTGTGTGCTCGTTAGAAGCGGTTCCAAGAAGTATCCACAATCTACTAAGTATGACTAATAGCAAAAATAAGAAAAAATAACGCAGACCCTTATAAAAACCACTATTTTCTCTAGATAAAGTGGAGTTTATACGAGTATTTATTACACATACTTGTTAACATGCTGTGAGCAGCGTCCAACCATTACCTACCCTGCATTAAGATGATCCACCAAAGCATGGGTTAGGGCTGTGGCTGCTACTATTGCTTCCCTCTTCTTTTTCTCTGAAAATACACCATAGAAATTCTTTGCAGCTGGGATAATACACCATAGCTCCAAATAAGGAGATATAACAAGGATAATTTTGGGATAATGTTTCTTATTCCTCCTTAACCCTTTTTGTACCAAATTGAATCTTCCTCCTTTTGTATATCAGGAGTCCATTTCAAAATTTAGGAGTGTCAGGTTGTGTTTTCTACAAAATCTATGTTGGAAAATAGCTAAACTTTTTGCAAACAGTGTAGGCCCTGATCAGACGCTGCATTCTGCGGCATCTGATCTGGGCCTGCACTGTTTGCCATCTACTCGTATTGCGGTTTCCAGTACTAAATGGGTTAACCCTTAAGACACTGAGAAAAACTACCTCTGAAAATGTCGTCTGCTTATGTCGTCTGCTGAATCTTCTTGCTAATGTTTTAAACATCTTAATCGATAGGCTCTGAATGTGGCTTAATTGCTACATTAATTATCTGATTAATCAGGTGATGACTGGAAGATAATTTAGAAAAGCTGTGAACATGCTGTTTGGGACTCATTGCCATCCATGACAACCCCTATCTTTGCAAACAGTGTAGATCCATCTGATCAGGATCTACACTGTTTGACACTCAGTTTATGAATTTGCAGGAATAAATTACATCAAGTAATCTGATTGGTTCAAAGTCAGAGATGGGTGTGGCTAAAATGAATATTCAGCAAGAGAAGGGTTAAATAGATGAAATTTTATTTGGTTTAAACATATTTTATTTCAACAACAATTAAGAGGTTGCAGGCACAGCATTTGTGTAAGCTTATTCTCCCTTGATCCGCCATATTGGAGACACCAGGGGCCAGTTGTTCAAAGCATCGTTAACTTAATGAGCTCGTTAGTGGTCATATTGTTAAGTGTTCTAGCAAGAACAATATTTAAAATTTTGGTATTTTTGTTGGAAAAATGTGAGCAGCTTTTGCATTTGCAAAAGCTGCTCTCATTTTTTCAGCAAAAATATTAGTATATTTGCCATAATAAATGATCAAAGTTTTAACAATATGTTAACTAACGACTTCGTTAGTTTTGAACAACTGGCCCCAGGCAGGTGTTTGTATACAAATTTATTCATTTTTGACCAATTATCCCATAGTGATGAATACACTGAAGGGATTAATATGTGTCTGTGATTGTTCTTAAAGAACATAAGAATAAAATAATCAAGGTTTAGTCATAATTTTCCATCGGACAAGGAAGTTATTTACAAAGAAAGTACATTAAAATTCTGTTGGAAATGAGCCTGGGTGTCTCCAGCAAGAAAGATAACTGTAGGTGTGTGACGTCATCTGCAACCTCTGAGGCTCTCAATATATTACAATACAATATTTACACTAATCAATAGGGTAGGCATGAAAGCAGAGTTCTGCTTATTTTATTTGAAAAAGAAACAAAACAAAAAAACATCTTCATATTTTTTTAGATATACTCCATAAAATATTGATATAAATTTTGTCTTAATCAGTCTTAAAACCCTATTTAGTTGGTCCCTATTTCATTGGTAACTTTAATTTGATCGTTTGTTTTATTACGTAATTGTCATACTCAAGTGAAAATTGGATAACTGTCCCAATCAGCTAATTATGTGCGGAGTTTGTATAGGCCGAGTTAGTCACATGCCGAGTTTGTCATGTGCCAAGTTGTCCCAGAATCATTATAAACCCTACTGGTGTCATTGGGTGACAGCGCTTGAGATGGGTCGGGTATAAAAGCCAAGGCCGGGCCACTGAGCCAAAAAATTATTATGAATAGCATATTTGATAACTAAACGAAGGTTCATCTCTCTACATTGTTTTATTTTCTTCTAATAGCTATTATTCCGAAATCGAGGAGTATAAATGCCAAGGCTGGGAAAAATGGAAATATTTCTTAATTTCTTACGATTTTATTGGTTAAAGAAATTCTTTTTGTCCTGATGATATTTAAATTTGATTATTTTTATCAGGTGTACATAGAAAATATAATAAACATATCAAAATCACCTTAAATGATCAAATTTCTTATTTTCTAATGGTTTCTATTTTTAGATTAACTTTACTAAAGGAAACAACCGAAATGTATCAAAAAGGAAAAAAAAGTATTGTTACTGCAAGCTGGAATAACACAAATATAAGATTGATTGCTATATTAATTTTGTCAACATGTATGTGTATATTAAAATGATAAAGAAAAAAAAGGTATTTTTTTATTTTTCTTTAATTCCAGCTAGAAGTAAACAAAACTTTCTTCCCTTTCGGTCATTTTCTTTAATTAAGTCAATCTAAAAATAGAAACAATGAGAAAATAAGAAAATTGATAATTTAAGGTAGTCTTATATTTTTGTAATATTTTAGAGACAAACCTTCGTGCAGTTATCAAATATGTTATAATAATTTATAATAATTTGATACCCAACTGACTACAAAATACATCTTCATTGTGACAAAGAGACAAAATACACCTCAACCTCGTTATAACACGGAACTCCGGGTCCAACCAACGGACCGTGTTAGTTAACCGAATCGTGTTATAAACGGCGACCGTATTTGTCACAGATCAACCATTGACACAATGGTGATCAATAGTTTCCCAAACAAGATAATGTGCGGTCCGGTTAATGACCGTATTTCCCGACTAAAATGTGTTTAGAACTAATCAATGGCAGTAAATACCATGGCCCATCAAGTCAAACAAGTCACTTTAATCGAAACCAGTGCCCTCAAGATGTAAAAGAGGCAGCATATAAAGGTCTTGTTCGCCCAATCTTGGAATATGGTAGTTGTATCTGGGACCCCAGTGGAGTGGTCCTTAACGATGAAATTGAGAAAGTTCAGAATAGAGCTGCTCGATTTGTAACAGGCAATTACTGCTTTGAAACTGGGAGCATGACTGGAATAAGGACAGTCGGCAAGGAAATATTCTTTACTTTACTTTAGGATGATGGGGGGTATTCAGTAAAATGAAACAAAGAAATGAAACAAAGCACGGTTATCTTTCCCCCCATTTTTCTCATTTGGTGGAGGTGAAAGCTTCGGTTTTTATTGCTAAAATTTGATCATTTTTAAACAATTTTAAAGCAAAATTTGACAGATTTTGTTATCGACAATCATTAGAAATAAAAGGAAATATACGGTGCAATAATATAGAGTAAGTCTTTGTCAGAGTTTGAGACCAATTTAAAATATTTCTTGTGCACACTTGGTAAGGCCATGTAGCAGAATACCTGTTTTCACCTCCGAAAATGGCGGACCTCAGCGGAAGTGACGTCACGCCGATTGTCCTTATATTTGGAAAATTAAAATGGGAGTCTCTCAAGAAAAGGAGAAAAGACAGTAGGCTAATCTTTTTATACAAAGGTCTAAAGGGTGCTGCCAGCATTCCAACAGATGACCTTGTTCCCCCAGGTAGACACTGTAGAAATCATCATTCGTTGGCGTTTCAGACCCTTACTGCACAGTCGTTCTTCCCCAGAACCATTAGAGATTGGAGGGTGCATTTACTAACCGGAACGGACCCAATAACCGGAACGGACCTTTTTTTCATCTCCCCGTTCTATTTACTATTAAAAATGTTTATGGAAGCTCCCCAAAACACCATATATTACTTTTGGACTCTGTATTTGACATTTTTGTCAAGGAAATTAGCCCATGTTTTTATAGAAGAAAACGGTACCAGTATATAGCGCAATAGGTCTCTTAAAAGCTTTATTTATCAAAAGAGATCTGAGAACAGTGCCTAACTATTATAGCACCAGGCCAGACAGCGTATAACCTCTCAGCTAATTCTACAACAGTTGAATAGTCTATACCATTTTTAAGCTTTTATGCTTAAAATATACAACAATATTATACCTGCTGCGATATTTACTCTATCAATGGTATGATATGTCGCATCATCACGAACACACACCTATGTAGTTTTACCCACTTAAGCCCCACTTTTAAATAGTAAAACTGGGGATCCATATGGAAAACGATATTTTTCTTATTTCTGTTTAAAATCATAGAATGTGAGTTCTCGCCGAGGCTGTTCTAACAAGTACCAACAATCTATGTTTTGACCAGAAAAAAACGTACGATTTTATATTCAGAAAAGTACCACTTTTGTTTTATATTTGGTGGTATTTTTTTTCAATATAATTGAATAGGCGTGTTTTCATAATGCGGCGATACTCCTTTTGCGACAAGAATTTTAATGGGTTGTATTTAAAAAGAACAGAATTCATATTCTATCAATTTAATATTCCTTCTTTAACCTATCCTCTGTAATACATCAAAACCAGCACTAAAAGTATCATTTCATGAACATAGACATAATGAAGTTAGAGAAAGCACATAATTGAGAAAGTTCAAAAAACAATATTAAAGCACGTAATAAAGATGGAGACCGTGTGTTTCCCCGGCATATAAGGGAATATGACATGCCCGCCCCTACCCCGCCGGGCATCCCAACATTGAGAAACAGTACACGCTTCATGTCATATTCCTTCACATACAAGAGAAATACATCAAAAACAACACTAAAACATGTAATGAACACGGAGATGGTGTGTTTCCCCGGCATATAAAGGAATACGACATGACAGCCCCTACCCCACCGGGCATCCCAACATTGAGAAACGGTACTTGCTTCATGTCATATCCCTTTACATACGAGAGAAATATGTCAAAAACAACACTAAACTGAACATGTAATGATCACGGAGATAAGGCCCCCGCCAATCGGGGCTTGAAGAAATATATGGGCTGCATGATGCTTCCACGCAGAGCTGAATCTGACCCACCCACGAGTACTGCTAAACTGCTCAGAGGATCTAAGCCTGCCCAGGCAAAGCGGTGTGAGTGTCGGACCCTCCATGCTTATAAACCCTATTGGTTTCATTGGGCGACAGGGCTTGAGATGTCATTTCATCTCAATGTCGGGTAAAAGTCCCACAAAATTGGAAGTAACGTCTCCAAAATGACCTTTACAGTGTTGACGGGGACGTTAAACCTCAAATCAAACAAACAGACAAACACGGAGATAATGAACATAGAGATAGCATATAATTGATAAACTGTTCAAAAACAACATTGAAACATGTATTGAACACGGAGATGGTGCGTTTCCCCGGCATATAAAAGAATATGACATGGCCGCCCCTACCCCGACGGGCATCCCAACAATGAGAAACGGTACACGCATCATGTCATATTCCTTCACATATGGGAGAAATACATCAAAATCAACACTAAACTGAACATGAATAAGCCCCCGCCCACAGGGGCTTGAAGAAATATATGGGCTGCATGATGCTTCCACACAGAGCTGAATCCGGCCCGCACACTAGTACTGGTGAATAGCTTAGAGGATCTAAGACTGTCCAGGAATCGCGATGCGACCGTCCATGCTGAAAACCCCTATTGGTTTCATTGGGCGACAGGGCTTGAGATGTCATTTCATCTCAATGTCGGGTAAAAGTCCCACAAAATTGGAAGACTTGTATCCGACTTTTAGATGAAATGACATCTCAAGCCCTATCGTCCAATGAACACGGAGATGGTGCGTTTCCAGGCATATAAAGGAATATGACATGACTGCCCCTACCCCGCCGGGCATCCCAAAAAGACCAAAATCAACACTGACTGAATGGTAGCAAGTGTCTGTTTCTTCTCATCTAAGGTTTAACGTCCCAGTCATCACTTTGTCATTTTGGGGACTTTGCTTTGCTATCCGACTTTGAGATGAAATGACATCTCAAGCCCTATCGCCCAATGAACACGAAGATGGTGCGTTTCCCCGGCATATAAAGGAATATGACATGACCGCCCCTACCCCGCCGGGCATCCCAACATTGAGAAACGGTACACGCTTCATGTCATATTCCTTTACATACGGATGAAAAAGACCAAAATAAACACTGACTGAACGGTAGGAAGTATCTGTTTCTTTTCATCTAAGGTTTAACTTCCCAGTCATCACTTTAGGTCATTTTGGGGACTTTGCTTTGCTATCCGACTTTGAGATGAAATGACATCTTTTATAAACATCTGGTCGTCCTGTTGCTGATGCTGTACGGGTATCTAATTTATTATTATTGTGGTCATGAATTGTGTCTTTTAACCTGAGCGGCCCAATAGGAATTGTCTAATATTTCCGTGAGAATAGAATACAATATTTCGGCAGGGTTTTCATCGCTTCCCTTGATGTGAAACCAATTAACTTTATGTATGGATATAATATTTATATGAATATTGGGAATCGGATGCGAAAAAATACTTAGAAAAATTAAAATTTGGCCGAAAATACGTCCATTCCGGTTATTGCAGGTCCGTTCCGGTTATTGCAGGTCCGTTCCGGTTATTGGGTCCGTTCCGGTTATTCAACGCACCGGAGATTGGAATGCCCTTCCCGATTCGATTATTTTGACTGCTGAAGGTGCTGTTGGTTGTGTAGCTAAATTTACCTCTTTGGTTAGAGCTAGGGACTAACTTCCCACATCACAGGTCCTTGTGTATGAATGTCATTTGACGCGTCACCAGTAACAATTCCGATTCTGGCTTTCATACCTGACCCTTGAGATGTCATTTCATCTCAATGTCGGGTTAGAGTCTCATAAAATTGGAAGTAATGTCTCCAAAATCGACTATACAGTGTTGACGGGGACGTTAAACCTCAAATCATACAAATAAACATATACAATTGTGAATTTGTGCGATACTGACTCGCGAAAACTAATGATATGACGATAATATCCAAAATTACCCTGCCTTTCTTTCCTGACTGATTGTTTTGCATGATGGACCTTCACGAGATTTGATAACATTTTGTTACAAAAGTGTCAGGGGCCCAGTGTCAGCAAAATTATAAAACTACATTCTGTCCCCGAGACTCTGATAAACCAAACCGAAAGTATCCGCCTCCTCCTGTCAATGTCTGGTACATCTAAATACAGAAATGTGGGTGCACACTAATTTCCGGAAATTGGTGGTATGTACGGAGATGGTTTATGGAACCAGTAACCATGCCAGTCACCATGCAATACGCATGCGCCGACTGGAGTGCTGGCTCCACGTTTTGCGTTTCCGGCCTGATTTTCTACTTTCGATTTATTATTTACGACCAACTGACTGACAACCTGTTCAGCTGAGAATACTAAGTCATAGGTTTATCAAAGTAATAATTAATTCTCATGATCCACACACACTAGAAATAAGACTGTGCCATATGTTAATTTTTACACAATTTGTACTTGTAATCATACATCCTCTATCAGCTGAATTGTCCGCTGGAGAGAAAATTGTCAATAAATTCGTCATGGTCCTAGTACGGCAAATGTCACTGTGAACGTAGGGTATTGTATCCCGTGGTGACTGGGAAGTATGGCAAGCCATTTTAGTATTTATTATGGAGTGTGTGTGTGTGAATTCTGGTTTAATGTCCCTTTCAACAATTTTTCAGTCACATCACGACGGTGTCTGGTTTCGACAGGGAGCTCAATGCTCACTTTTATAGTGCTGCCTCACTGAAGTATCATGTCCCTGACACATTACATGATACCACACCCAGTCACATTAACCTGACACTGGGTCGACCAGTCCTAGCTCTACCCCGTAAATCTGAGTGCCGAGCGAGGAGCAGCTAGTACCATTCTTAACGACTTTGGTATGTCGCGACCCGGGATCGAACCTGTGACCTCCCGTTCCCCGGAGCGGACACTCTACCAACTGAGCCAATGGGGCCGGTCTATTTATTATGGATTGTAGATATCTTATTTATTATATAAGATATCTTATATATTATATAAGATATCTTATTTATTATATAAGATATCTTATATATATATGTATATATATCTAATATAATAAATAGGATATCTTATATAGCATATAAGATATCTGATATGTTATATAAGATATCTTATATGCTATATTAGATATCTTATTTAGGATATACGATATCTAATATAGGATATAAGATATCTTGTATGATATATAAGATATCTTATTTACCAAAATATATAAGCTATCTCGTATGCTAAATAAGATATCTAATATAGCATATAAGATATCTTATATAACATATCAGATATCTTATATATTATATAAGATATCTTATGTAATATATAAGATATCTTATGTAATAATGGAAATAAGATAACTTATATGATATATAAGATATCTCATATATTATATAAGATATCTTATATGTTATATTAGATATCTTATTTGGTATATTAGATATCTTATTTAGCATATCAGATATATATTCCAGTAAATAAGATATCTTATATCCTATATCAGATGTCTTATTTAATATATTAGATATCTTATATAGCATAATAGATATCTTATATAATATATAAGATATCTTATTTACCTAACTATTTAAGATATCTTATATGACAAATAAGATATCTAATATATTTTACCAAAAAAATAATGAAGTCTCCCCGAAACTGCCAACGAAAGACTACCCCCATTTATGCCTAACATTCCATAACCCATTTTGTACCAGAAACCCTGGCAAACAGTGCAGGCCCAGATCAGATCGGGGCCTACACTATTATTAAAATGTTCATCTATATTCAGATTACACAACCTCTCATCATGTGCCATACCTAATTTTCGAAATGGGCTCCTGTCATAAATAAGCAGGAAGATTCCATTTGGTAAAAAAAAGGATAAAAGGGACAAAGAAAAATTGAACTAATTATGCGAAAAGTAGAGGCAGATACCAGGCTGAATATATGGACAGTCTGGTGAGAGTCTTTGTTTTTTGTTTCTGTCAAAATACATGCAACGAGCAGTGCTTGGCATAACTCAAGTTTGAAGTTAATTAATACTTCCACTATCTTGTAAAGGAGGGTTATTAAATTAAACAAACAAAAGCAAGCTGGATTTATTCTCTCTATCAAAAAAAAAAAAAAAAAAAAAAGAAAGAAAAAGATGTAGTCTTTAATCTGATCGCACCTGTTTGGGAACCCCGTTTTATTTATAAACACATATGTACAATTACAGTTTATAATTAATAATTAAAATTTCTCCAGTCCTCTGCAGCAGTCTAATGGAGAGAGGTAGTGACTATTATTTGTCATTCATTTCCAATTTATATAAGATATCTTATATGTTAATTAAGATATCTTATTTATCAAAAGTATATAAGATATCTTATATGTTAAATAAGATATCTGATATGCCGATTAAGATATCTTATATACAAATATAAATAAGATATCTGATATAATATATCAGATATCTGATATGTTATATAAGATATTTATATGCTATATAAGATATCTTATATAGTATATTAGATATCTTATACAGCATATAAGATATCTTATATGTTTTAGTAAACAAGATATCTTATATGTTATATAAGATATCTTATTTAACATATAAGATATCTTATAAATCATATCAGATATCTGAATTGCAGAATTAAATAAGATATCTCATATAGGATATAAGATATCTACTTTAGGATATAAGATATCTTAATTGTTATATCAGATATCTTATATAGGATATAAGATATCTTATATCCAATATAAGATATCTTATATCCTATATAAGATATCTGATATAATATATCAGATATCTACATTCCCTAATAAATAGTAAAATTGCTTGCCAAAGGGAAGGAACGTTGCATTCATAATTTCTTTGCATCAAACAAAGTATCCTTTAACAAATCCTTACCTACCTTCATTTATGAGGTGCCATTTTACTATTTAATTGAAATTCAAGATTTTTTTTGTTTTGGATATTTTGTTTGTTTTGGAGTTTAACGGCCCAGTCCTAACTATTTAGGTCATTTTTAAGCTGGTCAGTTTACCATTCCATACTTTTCGTGGGCAAGCTTATACGTAAGCTGTTAACCACATTTCGAAAACACTGCCAATACAAATACATCGTAAAGTTTATCGCCACAAAAAGGAAACTTTTAAGATGAAAAATTGTGATATTTTTCTTATTTCTGCTTAAAATAGAGATTCTGGTTACACGTTAGAACCGCTTCACCGAGGCAGTTCTAACGAGTACCCACAATCTATATTTTGGAGCAGAAATAAGAAAAAAGAGGTTTACCCCTGCCAACCCAAGTTTTACTATATAAAGTGGGGTTCAAGAGGGTCAAAAGCTTTATAGACGCGTTTCATGATTAGTACAGTGCACATTCTTTCACAGAAACGGACAACTGCCCTTCTTGAATCAGCAGAATGGAGAAAATGACTGTAAAAAAGATTTCATGATCCATGTCCAGGAAAGAATGTTGCCGACACGGACAGGACTCGAACACGTGTCCTCTTGATCACCAGTCAGACCTAAATCTCACTGAGCTACCGAGGTCAGCTTGAATTTCAAGATAGTTATTAATAAAATTTCTGATATCTATAATAAACCTTTGGATTGCAATAAATATTATTAGATATGTATAAATAATATAAGATATCTATTATCTATTTTATGATATACATAATACATTTAGGGACATCTATAATTCGAATTATAGACATCTGTTATTCGATGGAAAGATGTTATATATTTAAGAAAATATAATTACATTTATTGATATCAATAATATAGTTTCTTTTATTCATTATTGACAATTGTGACATCTATAATTAAGCCTTTTAAATGATATGCATAATTTGATTTTTAGATATCTATATATGCAAAGGAATTATATATGTATATATCTATAAATTGAAAAATAGATATCTATAATTTGAACATATATTAGATATCATTATTATAGATATTATTTATAGATATCATTATTATAGATATTATTTATTGATATCATTATTAAAGATATTATTTATTGATATCTAACAATAATTATTGATATAATATAGTTTATTACAGATATCTATAAATCAAATTATAATTATCAATAAATCAAATTATAGATATGAACAATTAACGTTATTGATATCTATAATTATCTGTATTTTTTGCTATCATAAAATGAAATTCATGATATATTATATATATTTCTTGATATCAATAGATTTGTTATCTGATATCAATAATTTCTTTGCATATATAAATATCTAAAAATCAAATTATAGAGATCATTTAAAAGGCTGAATCATAGATATCACAATTTTCAATAATGGATATCATAAAATACATTTTGGTCATGAATAAATGAAACTATTGATATTTTATAATGCTCTCCAATATTTGGTATCCATATATTAAAATAAAAGAAATCTACTATTGAAATAATTGATAACCATTTACTTGCTATGGATATCATGAAAAAAATAATAAATATCTAATATCAGTAATGTTAATTATCTATAATTTGATTTAAAGATATCTATAAACTGATTTATAGATGTCATTATTATAGATATTATTTATCGATATCTGACAATAATTATTGATAAACTGTAGTTTAGTTCAGATAACCATAAATCAAATTATAGATATCAATTAATCAAATTATAGATATGTATAATTAACATTATTGATATCTATAATTATCTGTATGTTTTGCTTTCATAAATGAAATCCGTGATATGTAATATATATGTCTTGATACCAATAGATTTGTTTCCTGATATCAATAATTTCTTTGCATATATACATATCTAAAAATCAAATTAAAGAGATCATTTAAAAGGCTGAATTATAGATATCACAATTTTCAATAATAGATATCATAAAATATTTTATGGTCATGAATACATGAAACTATTGATATTTCAAAATGCTCTTCAATATTTGTTATCCATATATCAAAATAATAGATATCTACTATTGAAATTATTGATAACCCTTTACTTATTATGGATATCATGAAATAAATAATAAATATCTAATATCAATAATGTTAATTATCTATAATTTGATTTATAGATATCTACAAATTGATTTATAGATGTCTATAACAAAGATATAGGATATCAATAAATATAATTACATGCCTTTAAATAATATTAGATATGTATTATTTATTTCATTATATCCATAATGTGTTAAGGGATATCTATAGTTCCTATTATAGATATCTTTTATTCGATATAGAGATATCAAATATTGATGAACATTTCAGGATATCAAGAATTACATTAATTGATATCCTTCATATATTTTCTGATATCCATTATTGAAAACTTTGATATCTATTATCCAGCCTTGAAATGGTATCTGTAATTTGATTTTATGATATCTATATATGTAAAGGAATCATGGATATCATTAGACAAATTTATAGATATCAAGAAATATATATTACATATCATTGGTTACATTTTATGATGTCAAAATATTGATAATAATGTTAATCATACATATCTATAATTTGATTTATAGATATCTATAATTTGATTTATAAATATCTAAAATACAATTACAGATTTCTCTGAATTGTATTAAATAGTAGTATCACATCATGCCTCATACACTTGTCATGATGACTCATACCGCTATCACTATGACTCGCAAAGCTGCCATGATGACTCATACACCTTTAGTCCTGACTCAAACACATGCCACTCTCTATCACTATGAGTCGTTTAGCTCTTGCTACGACTCACATTGACCCATACAGCTGTCACGGTGACTCATACGTCTGTAACCATGACTTATAATGCTGTCACGAGTTGCATACAGCATGGATCATACAGCTGTAACGACTACTTAAACACTTGTCAGCATAACTTATAAAGCTAATGACTAATACTGCTATCACCATGAATCATACGTCACCATAAATCAAACAGCCGTCATCTTGACTCATACAGCTGTCAGTGATGCATGCATCTGGCATCATGGCTTTTACAGCTGACACCATTACTCATAGAGCTGTCACAATGACTTATATAGCTATAACCGTGACCGGAAGCACAAAGCAGTAAATATTAACATTACCACAGTTATGTTTTAACAATCTAATTAAAAATAGTACTGTTGCTCTTCACAAACAATTATATTAAAAAAAAAAGAGTTCAAATAATAGCTATATGAGTCCTAGTCGTAGCTTTATAAGTCATCGTAAAACATGTATGAGTCATATTGACAGCTGTGGTAGTCATGGTGACAGTTGTAGTAGTCACGGTGGCAGCTGTAGGAATCATGATATGAGTCATGTTGACAGGTGTATAAGTGATGTTAACACTTTCTGTTCTAATTGGTTTCATATACACATGTAAACTGATTTACTATGTTATTTTTCATATATATTGTGTATGTCATGTATACTTTGCAATGTATGATTCCACTGATATTGTAATCAGTATTTCATAAATATAAAAAAAGAATTATCAACAGGACTCACATAGCAAAAAACATTCATTCCGACAGCTTTCACCATGAATCCCAAAGCTATCTGAATGACTCATATAACTGTCATCATGATTCGTGCATCTCTAAGCGAGATTCCTAAAACTATCCCCTTGATGAAAGCAGCTGTCACCATGGCACATATATCTGTCTCCGTGATTCATACAGCCATCAGTATGTCTCATCCAGCTATAAGCATGACTCATATAGCTGTCGCCAGGGGTCAGTGACACCCACAGCTGTCTCCAAGGTTCATACAGCTATCACAATGACCCATATAGCTGTCATAATGACTCTCATACTGCTGTCACAATGACTCATGCATATGTAACAATAGCTCATACAGCTGTCTACATGGCTCATACAACTATCACCATGACTCATTCAACTATCATCATGACTCGTACTGTTGCCACCATGACTGATAAAGCTGTCATCATCACTCATACAGCTATCGCCATGACGTATGCGGACAGCACTTTCATAGCTGTTATCATGGCTCTTCCAGCTGTCTCTGTGGTTCTTACAGTAATCACCATGACTCATACCGCTGTCACCATTACTAATTCAGCGATTTTCACGACCTATTCAGCTATCACCATGAATACAGCAAACATCTATCTCCATATCTACTGTAGATATTGCAATGACTCATACAACAATTAGATCACTCACACAGCTGTTACCATAACTCATACAGCCATCAGCACGACTTCTACAGCTATCACCAGGAATCATACAGCGCACACAATGACGCAGATATCTTAATTTCACATACAACTGCCACCGAGATTTATTGTATCTCCAATAGCTATCAGCATGAACTATGCATTCGTAGCCATTGTTCATACAGCTGTCACGACGACTTATATGACTGTCACGATGTCTTTCAGCTGTAACAATGACTCATAGAACAGTCGACATGTCACATACAGCTGTCACCATGATCCGTACAACTCTTATCACTGAGTATATACAGATATCAACATGTTTCATACAGCTATCGGCATGGCTTGAACAGCTGTCACGATGACACATACAGCTGCATGCCATGATGACTCATGCATCTGTCACAAATCATGACTCATATACAGTCATGACTATGACTGCCACTACCATGATGCATACAGCTATCACAATGACTGATTCAGCTGTCAGCGGGGATCATACAGGTCTCATCATGCCACATACACTTGTCATGATGACTCATACGTCTGTCATTATGACTCACACAGCTGTCATTATGATTCATACACCTGTCATCATGACTCAAACACATGTCACTCCCTGTCACTTTGACTCGTTTACTATTGCTATGACCTACACAACTGTCAAATTGCCCCATTCGGCTGTCATGATGACTCGTACGTTTGTAACCATGACTCATCACGTTGCCACGAGTTGCATACAGCATGGCTCCTACAACTGTGACAACGCCTCACAGTTGTCAGCAAAACCCATGAAGCTAATGACTAACACTGCTGTCACCATGAAATGAACGACACCGTAAATCAAACAGCAGTCATCTTGACTCATACGGCTGGCACCATGTATTTTACAGCTGACACAATGATTCATAGAGCTATCATAATGACTTATATAGCTTTAACCGTGACTAATACAGCTATTACATTGACAAATACAGCTCTCTCGGTGACCCATATCATTACAAATACAGCTGTGAAGATGGCTGACTCATGTAGCTGTCACCATGACGCACATAGCTATAACCATACAGCTGTGACCATGACGCCTATATCTATTAGCACAGTAGAAGTAAAACAAAGATCAGGAATTGATACAATTAACTTACTCCACCCATAAAAGACACCAAAGGGAAAGAAATACAAACATTAAGCGACCAGACCATAATGGAAACCTAAACAAAGGAAGGCCATAAGGACAGTTACTTTCCCACGACTTATGTAGCTTTCACCAAGGCTCTTATTGCTACTGTCATGACTTCTACAGCTGTAAACACGACTCCTATAACTACCGCCATGACCTATACAGCTGTCATCAGTACCAATGTGGCTGTTAACATCACTTATACACTTGTCAACATGACTCACACAGCTATCACCATGACTCCTTCAGCTGTCACCATGACTACTACAACTGTCACCATGACTGCAACAGCTGTCCGTATGACTTATACATCTATGACAATGACTAATAAAGCTGTAACTAGGACTCATATAGCTATTATTTTAAATATTTTTATAAAATATAAATATGTCCATGAAGAGCAACAGTACTATTTGTAATTAGAATGTTAGAAATATCTTCATTACTATTAACATATAATATTTACAACATTGTGCTACTTTGGCCCATTGTATTTAAAATAGTCTTTCTGTGCTAATTGGTTGCACATACACATGTCACTGATTTACTATTTTATTATTTCTTATATATTGTGTATCCCTTGTATGCTTTGCAGTGTATGATACTACTGATATTGTTTTCAGTATTTCATTTATAAATAACAGAAATATCAAGCTGACTAACACTGCTAATACCTTCATTCATACAGCTTTTACTATGACTACGATAGCCATCACAATGACTCATATAACTGTCATCATGATTCATGCATCTCTAAGCGTGATTCCTACAGCTTTCACCATGATGAAAGCAGCTGTCACCATTGCATATACTTCTGTCTCCGTGACTCTTACAGCCATAAGTATGTCTCATACAGCTGTATGCCAGACTCATATTGCTGTCATCAGGAATCATTGAGCTTTCACTTTGACACTTACAGCTGTCTCCAAGGCTCATGCAGCTATCATAATGACCCAAACAGCTGTCACAATGACTCTCATACTGCTGTCATCATGACTGATACAGTTGTAACCATGGCTCATACAACTATCACCATGACACATACAACTATCGTCATGACTCGTTCTGCTGCCAGCATGACTGATAAAGTCGTCATCGTCACCCATACAGCTATCGCCGTGACGATGCTGACAACACTGTCCTAGTGCTGTAAGCAAAACACATGGAGCTGTCATCATGGATCATACAGCTGTCTCTGTGGTTCTTACAACAATCACCATGACTCATACTGCTGTCGCTATTTCTACAGTAAAGTAATTATCATGCCCCATTCAGCTGTTACCATGACTAACACAATGTCTTGGATATCTTAATTTCACATACAGCTGCCACCAATACTTATTCTGTTTTCAACAGTTATAGCTTCTATAGCCATCAGCATGGAATATGCAGCTGTATCCATTGGTCATACATCACCTTAAAGGCTGTCACAATGACTCAAACAGCTTTCTTTACGATTTCTATAGCTCTTACAATCACTACTCCAGGTGTCAGCATGAATCTTACGAAGGTAACCATGACACCTTGTCACCATGACTCATACAGTTACCACCATGGCTCGCATCCCTTCCACTAAGTAGAAGTAAAACAAAGATCAGGAATTGATACAATTAACTTACTCCACCCATAAAAGACACCAAAGGGAAAGAAATACAAACATTAAGCGACCAGACCATAATGGAAACCTAAACAAAGGAAGGCCATAAGGACAGTTACTTTCCCACAAAATGGCCATATGGCCATCCAAAACCAAAAGACACACGTGATACACACAGTAAGTAACAAACAACAACATAAATAAATCGCCACAGAAGAGCCGCCTTGGAACGGTCAGTGGAAGATTTCCACTGGGGGGCTTAAATCGATTTTACGTGGCCACAATCCTCGCCCTTACTTCCGTCGCGATTTAGACAAATAATTTGTTCAGTCCGCATGAAGGCCTCCTAACTCATCAGTGCAACATCTCCGTCAACACAAAAATCACAGAGGTGAGACAACGGTGAGGACTCGACAGCAAGAAACCACTGATATGCTGGAGCAAGACTTATATAACTTTCATCGTATCTAATACAGCAATCACTATAACTAATATAGCTGTCACGACGACTCATAGCATAACTCATACGGCAATCACGATAACTCGTACAGCTATCAACACGACACAAACAGCTATTACAATAACTCATAGAGCTATTTCCATGACTCGGATATCTCTCAGCACGACCTTTAAAGCTTTCACCAGGACACCTATAGCTACCACCTTTACTCATTCAGGTGTTACTTTGACTTTTTAGCTATCGCAAACACCTATACGGCTGTAACCATTACCAATACAGCTGTTAACATCACATATACAGCTGTCACCATGACTCACTAATCTATCATGATGACTACTGCTACGAGTGTCAGTATAACTACTACAGCTATCAATATGACTAATGCATCTTTAAAAATGGCTCATACGATTGTCATCATGGCTTATATAGCTATCGCCAATGCTTACAGCTTCCACAGTGACTCTTACAACTGTCACCATAATTCATGCAGCTCTAAACGTGATCCCAATAGCTATCACCATGGCGAATGCAGCTGTCACCACAGCTCATATAGCTATCTCAATGACTCATAGAGCCACCAGTCTGTGCTCATACAGCTTAAAGCATCGCTCATATTGCTGTCGGCAGGGTTCATACAGCAAACACTATGTCTAATACAGCTGTAACAATGAACCAGATGACTACGCCTAAAGCTGTCTTCATGCCTCATACAGCTGTCAGGATGACTCGAACGGCTGTCACAGTCACTCATTCATTGACCACCATGGCCCATAAAGCTATCATAATGACTAATACAGCAAGCTCACGCCCATCGGGACTTTGAGAAATAAATCGGTATGCAAAGTGCTTCCACGCAGAGCTGAAACCGACCGCACGTGAGTACTGGTATGCAGCATAGGTCTAAGCCTGTTCAGGCAAAACGGTGCGAGTCGGACCGTCCATGCATATAAACATTTTGATTTCATAGGGCGACAGGGCTTGGGATTTCATTTCATCTCAATGTCGGGTAAAAGTCCCACAAAATTGAAAGCAACGTTTCGAAAATGACCTAAATAGTGTTGACAGGGACTTTAAACCTCTATTCAAACAAACAAACAAACAAAAGACTAATAGAGCTATCTCAATCACTCAAACAGCTATCACCATGAGGGTTGTAGCTATTACCATAACCCATACAGCAATTAAGATGACTCATACAGCTGTCACCAGGACTCACATAGCTATCACCACGACTTCTATAACTATCACCATGAATTATACAGCTACCGCCATGATTCATACAGATATATTTATTCACATACAGCTGTCACCACGACACACAGCGCTTTCAATAGCCATATCTCCAAAACTGTCACAAAGAACCATGCAGCTGAAACCAATCGCTCATACAGCTGTCCATATCAACATGACTCACACAGCTTTCCTCACGACTCCTACAGCTGTCACCATGACTTCTTCAGATGTCATCATGTCTCATACAGCGGTCCCCATGACACATACAGCTGCCATCATGACGCATACAGCTGCCGGCACGACTTCTACACGAATCATACGGCGCCCAAAATGACTCGGATATCTTAATTTCATATACAGCTGCCATAAAGACTTATTCCTTTTCAACAGTTGTATCTCCTGTAGCTATAAATTATGCAGCTGTAACCATTGTTCATGTAGCTATCAACATCGCTTATAAGGCTGTCAACATGACTCACACGGCTTTCTTTATGACTTCTACAGCTGACACTATGACTACTTCACTTGTCATCATGACTCTAACAATGGTACCCATGACACCTATAGCTGTCGCCATGACTCAAACAGCTGTAAACGTTGCTCGCATCCCTCTCACTAAGACTGATATAGCTTTTATCGTGTCTAATTCAGCGATCACTATAACTTATACAGCTGACACGACGAGTCATATCATGACTAATACAGCCATCACGATGACTCATACAGCTGTCAACACGCCACCACGACACATGCAGCTATTACCATAACTCATACAGCTTTTACCATGACTCCGATATCTATTAGCACGCCTTTTAAGCTTTCACCAAGACACATACAGATATCGCAATTACACATTCAGATGTCACATTGACTTGTATAGCTATTGTTATGGCCCATTACCAATTCAGCTGTTAACATCACACATACCATGACTCACAAATCTGTCATCATGGCAACTGCTGCTTTCAGTATGACTACTACAGCTGTCAATACATCTTCAAAATGGCTCATACGGCTGCCATCATGACTTTTACAGCTATCACATAACAACAGCTTTCACCGTGACACTTAGAACTGTTACTATAATTCATGCAGCTCTCATCTTGATCACTACAGCTGTCACCATGATGAATACAGCTGCCATCTTAGTTCATGCAGCTATCTCCGTTACTCATACAGCCATCACTCCGTGCTCATACAGCTATGAGAATCGCTCATATTGCTTTCGTCAGGGGCCATAAAGCTTACACAGCTGTAACAATGAACCACATGACTATGCCTAAAGCTGTCTTCATGCCTCATACAGCTATCAGCATGAATCAAACAGCTGTCGCAGTGACTCATTTAGTGACCACTATGACCAATATAGCTATCACTATGACTAATACAGCAAGCCCCGTAAACCTCTATTCAAATAAACAAAGGGAAGACAAATACAGCTATCACAATTACTCGTACATATATCACTTTGATTCTTGTAGCTATTTCCATAACGCATACAGCCATTAAGATGACTCATACAGCTTTCACCGTGACTCACACAGCTATCACCACGACTTCTATCACTATCACCATGATTCATACAGCTACCAACATGACTCATACAGATATCTTAATTTCAAACACAGCTGTCACCAAGACCCATAACACTTTCATCAGCCATATTATCTATTGTACTGTCACTATGATTTGTGCAGCTGCAACCATTGTTCATACAGCTGTCCATATCAACATGACTCACACAGCTGTCCTCACGACTCCTACAGCTGTCACCATAACTGCTTCAGATGCCATTATGTCTCACACAGCGGTTGCCATGGCATATACAGCTGTCATCATGACGCATACAGCTATCAACATGACTCGCATATGTCTTCACAGTTGCTCACACAACTGTCAACATGACTAATACAGCTAGCCCCATGACTTACAATGCTATCATCATGACTCATTGAGCTGTGACCACCATTAAAGCCTCCGCGGGTGTAGTGGTTAAACTACTCGTCTTTGAAACCATGTATCTTGGGGGTTCGATTTGAGCAGATAATGTTATCGTAGTGCAGATTATATTTTCCTTTCCTTTATGCTATACGCCTTGCAAACTATATTGCTGTGTATGAAGATACTCAATAAAACCGAGTCTCCGATTTTCGTTCTTTATGTGTTCTTTGTTTCCAAAGGCAACCTTTACCTCACTGCAGCTGTTGTTAAGTGCCGTGTGGCGGCCGTAAAAGTCTCCCTGTGCTTCATCATAGGGCAGATTATATTTTCTTTTCCTCTTGGATCATTGAGCCTATTTTGTTTACTTTGAAAATCGAATATCGCTTAAGCCGGTGCTAGGCATATGCAGCCTTGCAAACTATATTGCTGTGTATGAAGAGCCCCAATAAAACCGAGTCTCCAGTTTTCGTTCTTGTATGTGTTCTTTGTTTCAAAAGGCAACCGTTTAGCTTTTTATTCTCCAGACTTTTGGATAAGTCTTTAAACTGAGGTCCACTTTCTATATGATCTTAGTTGTTGGTGGGACGAAACATGCCCCAGCACGCATGCACGCACACACACAAACACGCACACAAAGCTGTCACCATGACTTACATGTATACTGCTTCCACCATGACGACTACAGCTATAACTACGACTGATAAATGTACGTATCACTACCACAGGGACACATTCATTTATTACCATGGCTCTTATAGCTATTACTTAAAGCTAGGACTTAAACAGCTTCCACCATGACTCCTAAAGCTATTACCATTACTCATACTGATATTACTGTGACTAATACAGCAATCACCACGACTCACACTGCTAGCGCATTGACGACTAAAGTTATCACCATGATTCATACAGCTGCCACTATGATTCATACAACTGTCCCTATGACGTATAAAGCTGCCAGAAGACCAATACAGTTGTCACAATGACTCTTTCAGCTCCTGTCATAATTCAGAGGTTGGTGCTATTGTCATGACTATACTACTGCTGTCACCATGACTCCTTCATGGGCCAGTCTGGCTTATACCACCATGACTCATACAGCTGTCCCTATGACGTATAAAGCTGCCACAAGACCTATACAGTTGTCACAATGACTCTTACAGCTGCTGTCATAATACAGAGGTTGCTGCTATCGCTATGACTACACTATAGCTGTCACCATGACTCCTTCATCGGCCAATATGGCTCATATCACCATGACTCATACTGCTGTCCCTATGGCGTATAAAGCTGCCACAAGACCCATACAATTGTCACAATGACTCTTACAGCTGCTAAGCCCCGCCCATAGGGGCTTGAAGAAATATATGGGCTGCATGATGCTTTCACGCAGAGCTGAATCCGGCCCGCACACTAGTACTGGTAAACCGCTTAGAGGATCTAAGCCTGTCCAGGAACCGCGGTGCGAGGCGGACCGTCCATGCTAATAAACCCTATTGGTTTGATTGGGCGACAGGGCTTGAGATATCATTTCATCTCAATGTCGGGTAAAAGTCCCACAAAATTGGAAGCTACGTCTCCAAAATGACCTTTAGAGTGGTGACGGGGACGTTGAACCTCAAATCAAAGAAACGAACTTACAGCTGCTGTCATAATTCAGAGGTTGCTGCTATCGCTATGTCTACACTATAGTTGTCACCATAACTCCTTCATCGGCAACATTGGCTCATATCACCATGACACTTGCAGATGTCAATATGGTCTAAAAGCTATCATAGACTCATAGAGCTATCATCATGTCGCCTTAAGCTGTCACCATGGCTAATAAACTATCATCCTGATTCACACACCTTTCATCATGACTCACACAGTTATAAGCATGGCTCATATAGCTTTCACCATAGGTCATACAACTATCACTATGACTATCCCCAAGAATCACATAGCCCAGATAATCCTGCACACTACGATTTTCTGTTCCATGTTGTAGTACTTGCTTCCAAAAGATTATCCCTTATATATGACATTTTAACTTCACCACAGCTGGTGTTTAGGGAATGTGTGGCGGCTGTCAAAAGTCTCCCTGCCCTTCGGCATAGTTTGGGTTATATGTTCTAGTCCTTTTCGATCATTGATTCCACTGCTTAAATTTTAGAATATTTGAGGGT
Organism: Lucinisca nassula; assembly: GCA_963580285.1. NCBI lineage: Eukaryota > Metazoa > Mollusca > Bivalvia > Lucinida > Lucinidae > Lucinisca > Lucinisca nassula. The sequence continues at coordinate 37,955,820 of OY757025.1, read as the reverse complement.
CACTGGCTAGGCCTAAATGCGGAAACTAGCTAGTCCGTCCCATAAAAACTTGTACACTACGGTTTTCGGTTCCGTATTGAGGCCTTGGTTGCTTTCAAATGATTACCCATTATATAAAACATCATACAGTTATTAACCATGTATCAAATGGCTATCACCATGTCACCCGCAGCTGACTTCCTGACTCATACAGCTATTATCATGATTCATTTAGCTATCATCATGACTCATTCAGCTATCCCTAGAAATCATATTGCTATCACTGTTACGCCTGTATTACCTTGGCACATACAACTATCACCATGACTCATACAGCTGTCACCATGACTAATACAGCTACCACAAATACTCCTGCAGCTGTCAAGATTATTCATCAATGATTCACATTCTGTCTCATGAATGAATCAGTGAAATTTGTTCAAACTTGGGACAATATATCATTGTGACCGACCTTAGATTTGATTAGTTTTTGATGACATTGACCTTATTTCTAAGGTCAAAGGTCCCGAAAACTGTCAATTTTGGCTTATCTGCACCGGTGTCTTGAATGAATAGCTGACATTTGGCCAGACTTTCTAGAACATTATTTGTACAATATGTCATTGTAACCTGCCAACAATTTGGTTTGCTTTTGGTGACCTTGACCTTTTTTCAAGGTCACAGGCCCTCCAAAACTGTAAATTTTAGGTCAGAAATGGCTTACCAGCGCCCTTACGCGAATTGTGATATACTTTTATCTACTCTGTAAACAGTAGATATTTACCGTAAACTTCGCATAAATGTTACGCACCATGAGTGGGTCTACAGAAAATAGGATTTTTTTTTGTAATTCTGGTTTACTTCCTTTCGGAGATATGGCCCTTTGAACATTGGAAATAGTCACCTTATTCATGTATTAATGTCAACTTTATTAAGGGAAAGACTAATGCACCTTCACTTTGAATTCATTTCAGTGTTTATGGCCGCCCATCGGGGCTTGAAGAAATAGATGGGCTGCATGATGCTTCCAGAGCTGAAATCGACCACACATGAGTACTTGTAAACCGCTTAGAGGATCTAAGCCTGCCCAGGCAAGGCGGGGCGAGTGGACCCATCCAAGGTTATAAACCGTATGGGTTTCATTGAGAAGTCATTTCATTTCAGTTTTGGGTAAAAGTCCCACATAATTGGAAGCAACTTCTCGAGAATGACCTATACAGTGTTGACGGGGATGCTTAACCTCAGATCAAACACAAAGTGTTATGGCACTTGCTTGATGAATATTAGTGGCAAGGCATAATGCATTGCTTTTATTTTTCTAATGGCATACTGTACTTTTTTTTATTTGAGGTTTATCATCCCCATCAACATTGTAAAGGTCATTGTTGGAGATGTTGCTTCTAGTTTTGTGGGACTTTTACCAGACATTGAGATGAAATGACCTCAGGCCCTGCCACCCAATGAAACCAATATAGTTTATATGTATGACGGGCCCAACTCGCACCACTTTTTCCTGGTCAGGCTTAGAACCTCTAAGCAGTTTACCAGTACTCATGTGCGGTCTGTTTCAGCTCTGCGTGTAAGGATCATGAAGCCCAGTCTATTTCTTCAAGCCCCCATGTGTTTGGGCCAGTATACATTTTGATTGTTTTCATACAGCATGCCTTTTTGATCTAATTTGTATAATTTCTACATTTAGGTATGATATAGTGAAGCTGGAGACTAAAGATCGCTGCCATGAGGAAGGTACAGTACAATATTTGAGAAACCAAAGGAATTTTGTAAGAACATTTTTACACGAAATTAGGAAAGCTTTGAGTGAGTTGACTTATGATTACAGTTTGCCAATTAGACAGACGTGTGCCATTAATTGTTGTAGTCTCAAATATGTTATGCTATCCAATTGATAGGAGTTGTTTAGATGATTCCATTTAAATGCCAGTTAAAGTTAATGGGGCTTGACCAGAAAATATGCCAAAATAGGATTGGTTCAGCCGTTACATATTTTAGGTGAAGCTTAAGACCTATGCTATAAAATAAAAGTGAAGTCATTGATCTGGAATCGATACAATTACCTCACACCTCCCATCAAGAAAGTGATGTTCCATGTATCATGTACTTGTAATTACATGATTATACTAAATCGTTAAATACAGGTATAAAATCAGACTAAAGATTTTTTGCTCACCAGAGCCGAAGGCTGTGGCAGATCTTATAGATAGGCAGTTGTCCGTCGTCTGCGTAGTATATCTGGCATCAACACTTACAGACAACATCCCTTCTGAAGCCACTGGTCCGATTGAGATCAGATTGTATCTGTAGCATCCTTTGGTTGTAGGATTTAAAGTTTATGTTTTTTATGAAATAAGTGTGGTTGCTATAGCAACTTTGAGTTTCCCTAGACTTCTGATGGGGAAAATTGAAAAATTGCATTAACTGCCAAGCTTTTGCAGATATTTTGACAAAACTTATGTTCCTCGTGTAGTCTAGCATGTGCCAACTGATTTTTGGCATAATGCTCCTTTTTAGCTCGCCTGTACTAAGTACATGGAGAGCTATTGTTGTCACCTCGGTCATCTACGTGCGCGTTTGCATTTGTATTTGTGGGATCCTTCCCGTCACACTGCGTTAAAGTTATTCAAATGCTTAAATCTCAACAGCCACTCATATTTGGAGCTTAAGTACCTTGGAGGGTCTTCTGATGTTCAAAGAGAACAGATCGCTGGGTTTATGCCCCTGAGTGGGCCTAGGGGTCAAAATCTAGAACACCAATGTAATTCTATGTTTAAAGTTTTTGAAATGCTTATATCTCAACAGTCACTCATCACAAAACATTCATACTTTCAACTTGGATACCTGGGAGTGTCTTCTGAGATTCCAAGACAACACACCCCTGTGTTCATGCCTGGGGATGGGGTGGGGCTAGGGGTCAAAATCTAGGACACCTTTGTAATTTGTTGTATACGTTTCTATTATGCTAACGAGTTTTAGACACAATTGGTTATACATCAACCAATCAAGTGACATTGGTTAACGTGTAAAAGGGTGAGGGAGATGATGACCTACATTACAGGGTCCAGTGATTTTGCCTTATACCTTGAAGACTATTAGTAGGAGAAATGTCAAACCTGGGATATTAGTTCCATGTGACTCCATGATTGACCTCAAAATATATCTACGCCACTGTTACCTATATATTTAATGGTTCAGCGATTTTGCCTATTATCTCGAATACTATTTGATGTAAAAATGTCATACCTGGGTTATTAGTTCCCAGTGACCTGCTGATTGACCTCAACATATATCTACATCAGTGTGACCTATATGTCATGGTTCAGTGATTTTGCCTATTATCTTTAATACTATCTGATGGAGAAATGTCATACGTGGATTATTAGTTCCATGTGACCCGATAATTGACCGCAAAATATATCTAGGTCATGGTGACATACATTTCATGGTCTAGTGATTTTGCCTATTACTTTTAATATTATTTGATGGAGAAATGTCCAACCTGGGTTATTAGTTCCATGTGACCCCATTATTGACCGCAAATATATCTAGGTCAGTGTGACCTATATTTCATGGTTCAGTGATTTTGCCTATTATCTTGAATACTTTTTGATGGAGAAATGTCATACCTGGATTATAATTTCCATGTGACCCGATAATTGACCGCAAAATATATCCAGGTCAGTGTGACCTATATTTCATGGTTCAGTGATTTTGTCTATTATCTTCCATGTGACCCCATAATTGAGCTTGAATTATATCAAGGTAAGTGTGACCTGTGTTTCATGGTTCAGTGATTTTGCCTATTATCTTGAATACGATTTGATCGAGAAATGTCTCACCTGGATTATTGGTTCCATGTGACCAGATGATTGACTTAGAAATATATGTAGGTCATTGTGAGCTATTTTCATGGTTCAATGATTTTGCCTTATAATCAGACACAATTTAATTCGAAATGTAATATATGGAATTATGTTCCATGCATCCCAGTTATTGATCTCAGAATATATCTAGGTGAGTGTGACCTATATTTCATGGTTCAGCAATTTTACCTTATATCTTGAAGGCGCGAAACAGGCGAGCTATGCTGTCATGCGACAGCTCTTGTTATTTTTTGCCAAACCAAAATGCCCAAAAGAACAACTAAAAAAATCATCTCCCCAGAAACTATATGCTCTATGAGGCTGATGCTCAATGGACATATTCACCATTTTTTCCCTTACAGGTTTAGTGCTTTTCTTTTGTTTTTATTTTTCATGAAATTCTGCTCATTATTTTGGTTGCTATGGCATCTTAGAGGTTACATAGCCTTATAATGGTGAAAATAGAAGAATGGTATTTACTGCCGAGTCTTGCAGATATATTGACAAAACTTTCATATTAATATCCTTTATGCTGTCATCTATCTGATTTCAGGCCTAATGATCACTTTTATTTGTTGCTTGGCTGCCATGGAAACCGAAATGCCAGAAAAAAATACTTAAAAAAAAAAACAAAACAACATCTTCTCAGAAACCATATGGGACTGAGACTTTATGGAAATATTTACAGAATTTGCCATATCATGTTTGATATATTTTATGAAATTCGGCTCTTTAGTTTGGTTGTTATGTCAACTTAGAAGTTCAATAGACTTGTAATGTGGAAAATTGAAAACTGGTACTGACTGCCAAAATATAAGTGAAGGCAATGATCAGGAATAGATGCAATCAACCCACAGCTCCCATCAGAGACACCAAAGGGAAAGAAACACAAACATGAAACAACAGACCCTAATGGAAACATCAACTGCAGAAAGCCAAAACGGACAGTTACTTTCTCACAAAAGTGCCAACTGGCTATCCAAAACCAAATAATATACGCGACACAAACACTTGAGTCAAAGCATAACAAAAATAAACTGCGACAGAAGAACCACCTTGGAACGGTCAGTAAAATGAACTCCGCTCCGCTGGGGGAGGGGGGGGGGCTTAAATCAACTTTTCACGGCCACAATCCTCGCGATTACTTCCGTCGCGATTTAGACAAATAATTTGTTCAGTCCGCATGAAGGCTTTCTAACTCATCAGTGCAACATCTCATACCTATATTGGTATTATTTGAAAGTACATCAAGTACATGCTTTTGATGAAAAGTCATTCTTGAAAGGGGCCCCGGGATGTGGCCAGTTTAGACCCAAGGGACATGATTGGCACAGTTTATGTACGGGGACCACTTGACATTGCTACATGCTTAATATATATGCTCTGCGCCTAGTGGTTTCAGAGAAGAAGAATTTTTCAGCTTTTTTTCCATTATAAGTCTATGAGGGCTAAGGGGCCCGGGGAGTGGCCAGTTTAGACCCCAGAGGCATGAATGGCACAATTTATGTAGGGGACCACTTGACATAGCTAAATGCTTAATATGTAAGCTCTGGGCTTAGTGGTTTCAGAGAAGAAGATTTTTAAAGCTTTTTTCCATTATAAATATATGGGGGCTAAGGGGCCCCGGGGCTTGGTCAGTTTAGACCCCAGGGGAATGACTGGCACAATTTATGTAGGGGACCACTTGACATTGCTACATGCTTAATATATATGCTCTGGTCCTAGTGGTTTCAGAGAAGAAGAATTTTTAAGCTTTTTTTCATTATAAGTCTATGGGGGCTAAGGGGCCCGGAGAGTGGCCAGTTTAGACCCCAGAGGCATGAATGGCACAATTTATGTAGGGGAGTACTTGACATAGCTACATGCTTAATATGTAAGTTCTGGGCCTAGTGGTTCCAGAGAAGAAGATTTTTTAAGCTTCCTTTCCATTATAAATCTATGGGGGCTAAGGGGCCCCGGGGCCTGGCCAGTTTAGGCCCCAGGGGCATGATTGGCACAATTTATGAAGGGGAACCACTTGACATTGCTACATGCTTAATATGTAAGCTCTGTGCCTAGCGGTTTCAGAGAAGAAGAGTTTTTAAGCTTTTTTCCATTATAAGTCTATGGGGGCTAAGGGGCCCCACGGCGTGGCCAGTTTAGAACCCAGGGGCATGATTGGCAAAATTTATGTAGGGGACCACTTGACATTGCTACATGCTTAATATGTAAGCTCTGGGCCTAGTGGTTTCAGAGAAGAAGATTTTTTTTTATTTTTAGTTCCATTTTAAGTCTATGGGGGCTAAGGGGCCCCGGGGCGTGGCCAGTTTAGATCCCAGGGGCATGATTGGTTAAATTTATGTAGAGGACCACTTGGCATTGCTACATGCTTTATATGTAAGCTCTGTGCCTAACGGTTTCAGAGAAGATTATTTTAAGCTTTTTTTCGTTATAAGTCTATTAGGGCTAAGGGGCCCCACGGCGTGGCCAGTTTAGACCCCCAGGGGCATGATTGGCACAATTTATGTAGAGGACCACTTGACATTGCTACATTCTTAATATGTAAGCTCTTTGCCTAGCAGTTTCAGAGAGGAAGATCTTTTAAGCATTTTTTATTATAAGTCTATGGGGGATAAGGGACCCCGGGCGTGGCCAGTTTAGAATCCAGGGGCATGATTGGCATAATTATTATGTAGGGGACCACTTGACATTGCTACATGCTTCATATGTAAGCTCTGAGCCTAGTGGTTTCAGAGAAGAAGATTTTTTAAATTTTTCCCATTGTAAGTCTATGCAAGGTTGGGCGGTCAAAACCAGGGGCGGTTTTAACCAGTGGTTTTAACCGGTTAAAACCGTCCCGGTCAATACTCCCAAAGTGGCCAATACTGGTCGATTGAAATATTGAGTGGTCAACTGAATAATTTTAGTGTTAAAAAAGCAAAGCTACTGAAACTATTTTGAAGTTTTGCTCTCTCTGCTGGAGGCTGATCATTTGACAGAGTTTCAGGTTCACATGTTATTTCTTCAAGTGGCCTCTTAGCAATACTTTCTGGCCTTTTTAGCCCTATGCATTTTTGTCTATGACTCCTCAGTCTTAAGACCTTAGCACAAACTTCAACACCTTGCACTGTTTTTTTTTTTTTTTGTTTGTTTCTTTTTTTGTTGTTATCTTCCAAAATAGTGAAGAAGTTCCAAACTGGGTCTTTAGGTTTCATTCATTTTTGACACCTTCAGTAATAGCTTGATGATAAGATTGTCCATATTGCATATAATCAAAATTTCACACATTATGAATAAAGCCTGGTGTCAATTTATAATACCCCTATTAGGGACATGTAATTGGTCAATTTAGCAATCAGATCTTTGCCACACCCACTGCTGTGGCATGGGTTAGTCTGTTTTGACAGCAATTTACAGGTGTTGCAGATACTTTTAAATATTCAAAGACATCATTGAATCTTCAAATATTGTTTGGTTAATAAATAAAGGACCTTTCATAAATCCTTCAAAATCCATGATACATTTAGCTTATTCATATTCCTGTAAATCAAAATATGAACAATCAATCTAACCTATAAAGGAAAAAAGAATAATTATAAGGATTGTTTGATTGAAAAGAACAGGCCTGTCTGCAGTTCAGTGAGTCAATCGACCAGCAATAATGTCTTTTGACTTTTGATGAAATAAAAGATACCTCAAATAATTACTGTTATTAATAAAACCTTTTTTGTCTTGTTCAGTGATGAAAATATAGTCTAACATCATGTACATGATGTAGGGGGAAAGCTTTTAAGACCAGTTTAGCAACAGGACAGAGGTATATACTCCAGTGATTTAATCAACCACCAATCGACCAGTATTGACCAGTATTGACCGGTTAAAACCGATTTTAACCACCGGCCCGGTCAATACTCATATTGACCGGCTTTTTGCCAACCTTGAGTCTATGGGAGCTATATGTTGCCATGGCAACAATAGTTTCCATCTGATCTGCCCCAAAACATAATTCATCTTTTCCCCCACCTTTTATCCTTGTCTTGCTGAATAAATAATGCCACACCCATTTTTGACCATCAACCAATAAAAGTACTTGATACAAGAAGTTCAATGAGCCTAACCACTCACCTGAGGAACGTTTTAGTTAGCTGTTTGTCTCATGGTCTTTGAGCATATTTTTTTTGAAGTTCTTCCTTATGGGACACGACATTGTCAGTTTGGACCCTAGGGGCATGTTTAGTAGGATTAATGTAGGTGACCACTTAATGCTGCAAAATACTAAATATTTAAGCTTTTGACCTTTGGTTTCAGAGAAGAAATTCCAACCTCCGTAGCTCAGTCAGATGCGCATCTAACTGGTGATCAGTTTAGACCCCAGGGGCATGATTGGCACATTTTATGTAGGCGACCACTTGACATTGCTACATGCTTTATATGTAAGCTCTGGGCCTAGTGGTTTCAGAGGAGAAGATTTTTTAAGTTTTTCCCATTGTAAGTCTAAGGGAGCTATATGTTGCAATGGCAACACCAGTTTCAATCTGAATTGCCCCAAAACATACTGCATCTTTCCCCCAATCGGATAATGCTTCCCATGAAATTTAATCATGATTGGCTAAGTGGATTTAAAGATATACTTATTTGAAAATATGAACGGACGCCGGACCATTAGCATACTAATACCTAACATGAGCCCTTGGCTCAGGTGAGCTAATAATACTAGCGGTTACAGAGAAGATTATTTTTTAAGCCTTTCTTTACATTATAAGTCTATGTGGGCTAAGGGGCACCAGGGTGTGGCCATGATTGGCACAATTTATGGAGGGGACCACGGTGTGGCCAGTTTAGATCCCAGGTGCATGATTTGCACAATTTATGTAGAGGACCACTTGACAATACTACATGCTTATATGTAAGCTCTGTGCCTAGCGGTTTCAGAGAAGAAGATTTTTTAAGCTTTTTTTCATTATAAGTCTATGGGGGTTGAGGGACCCCGGTGTGGCCAGTTTAGACCCCAGGGACATGATTGGCACAATTATGTAGGGGACCACTTGACATTGCTACATGCTTAATATGTAAGCTCTGGGCCTAGTGGTTTCAGAGTAGAAGATGTTTTAAGCTTTTTTCCATTATAAGTCTATGGGGGCTAAGGGGACCCGGGCCGTGGCCAATTTAGACCCCAGGGGCAAGATTGGCACAAGTTATGTAGAGGACCACTTGACATTGCTACATGCTTAAATGTAAGCTCTGTGCCTAGCGGTTTCAGAGATGAAGATTTTTAAGCTTTTTTTTTATTATAAGTCTATGGGGGCTTAGGGACCCCGGGACGTGGCCAGTTTAGAACCCAGGAGCATGATTGGCACAATTTATGTAGGGGACCACTTGACATTGCTACATGCTTCATATGTAAGCTCTGGGCCTAGTGGTTTCAGAGAAGAAGTTTTTTTCCCATTGTAAGTCTATGGGAGCTATATGTTGCCATGCCAACAAGAGTTTCCATCTGATCTTTTTTTTTTTGGGGGGGGGGGGGGTTTACGGCCCTTTCAAGATTATTTCACTCATATCGAGCCGATCATAGGTGGGCGAAAACCGGAGTACCCGGAGAAAAACCACCTGACCTTCCGTTGCAGAACTTGGCGTCTCACACGTGACCCGAGCGAGGCTCGAACCCACGGCGGTGAGAGACCTAATGACTAAGAGTCAGCGCTCTTATCCATTAGGCCACGGAGGCCCGTTCCATCTGATCTGCCCCAAAACATACTGCATCTTTTCCCCCAACCTAATTGAAATTTAATCATGATTAACCAACTGGCTTTAAAGATATACTTTGTTGAACATGTGAACGGACGACGGACGACTGATACATGTACGTATCACTCATACAGGGACACATTCATTTATTACCATGAATCTTATACTATTACCAGAGGACTTAAACAGCTTCCACCATGACTCTTAAGGCTATTACCATTACTCATACTGGTATTACTATGACTAATACAGCAATCACCACGACTCACACAGCTAGCACATTGACTCATAAAGTTACCACTATGACTCCTACAGCTGCCATGATTCATACAGCTGTCCCTATGACGTATAAAGCTGCCACAAGACCCATACAGTTGTAACAATGACTCTTAAAGCTGCTGTCATAATTCAAAGGTTGCTACTACCGCTATGTCTACACTACATCTGTCACCATGACTCCTTCATCGGCCACTCTGGCTCATATCACCATGTCTCGTGCATATGTCACTATGGTTCATAAAGCAATCACCATGACTCATAGAGCTATCATTATGTCGCCTTAAGCTGTCACCATGGCTAATAAACTATCATCCTGATTCACACAGCTTTCATACTGACTCACACAGCAATAAGCATGGCTCATAAAGCTTTCCCCATAGGTCATGCAACTATCACTATGACTATCCCTAAGAATCACATAGCCCAGAAAATCCTGTACACTACTACAACCGGCCCGATAGCTCTGTTGGTAGAGTGTCCGCTCCGGGGAACGGGAGGTCACGGGTTCGATCCCGGGCCGCGACATACCAAAGTCGTTAAAATGGTACTAGCTGCTCCACGCTTGGCACTCAGATTTACGGGGTAGAGCTAGGACTGGTCGACCCATTGTCAGGATAATGTGACTGGGTGTGGTATCATGTAATGTGTCTGGGACATGATACTTCAGTGAGGCAGCACTATAAAAAGTGAGAATTGAGCTCCCTCTCGCAACCAGACACCGTCGTGATATGACTGAAAATTTGTTGAAAGCGACGGCAAACCCGAAATCACACACACACTACGATTTTCGGTTCTGTGTTGTAGTCCTTGCTTCCAAAGGATTATCCCTTATATATGCTATTTTAACTTCACCACAGCTAGTGTTAAGGGAATGTGTGGCGGCCGTAAAACGTCTCCCTGGCCTTCATCATAGTGTGGGTTATATTTTCTAGTCCTTTTGGATCATGGATTCCACTGCGAATGTTTGAGAACATTTGTGGGTCACTGGCTAGGCCTAATTGCGGAAACTAGCTAGTCTGTCCCAGAAAGACTTGTACACTACGTTGCTATCACCATGTCAACCGCAGCTGTCTTCATGACTCATACAGCTTTCATCATGATTCAGTTAGCTGTCATCATGACTCATGGAACTGTCACCATGAGTTAAACAGCTGTCATCATGACACATACAGCTATCCCCACGAATCATATAGCTATCTCGGATACGCCTGTATTACCTTGGCCCATACAGCAATCACCATGACTTATACAGCTATCAGCACGACGAATACAGCTACCACAACTACTCATGCAGCTGTCAAGATAAATCATCGAGTTCTCACTATAGCTCACACAGCTATCACACAGCTTTCACCATGAATCATATTTTAGAATAATTACTCTTATAGCTATCACCATTTGTTATACAGCTATCACCATGATTCGTACTGCTGTAATTATGTGCCATACAGCTGTCCCCATGATTCATATACCGTAGCTACCATCATGAATCATATAACTACTCTTACAGCTGCCATCTTGGCTTATACAGATATCAGAGTGACCCATGTAACTGTCAACAAGGCCATTAAACTGTAAAAATTGACTTATACAGCTATTACTATGACCAGTAAGTGTACTACATGTATCTAACAATCTTCAAGCCAAAAATGCATGTTGTAGAGGTACAGATAAACTCCTCGTTTTTCATCACTATAAGAATATAAAAATATGCAAGTGTATATATATATGACTGCGGCCTCTGCATTCATCTTGTGGAAGGAAGTTCATTCAAATTTAACTGTGGAATTGACTTCACGGTGCATGAAAACATGACCTGCGAAGTCAAAAACGTTATCTACGTGATGATGTGCAGGGGCTGTGGGGAGGAATACATTGGGGAAACAGGCAATTTTCTGCGTACGCGAGTCACTATCCATAACCAGCAGATTAGAGACCCCCGTACCAGAATGCTGCAAGTCAGTGGGCACATCGATGAATGCGCTGGCGACTTGAACCCTAAATACTACATCTTCCCCTTTTATAAGATGTACTCAGAAAGTACAACACTACGACGGGCTAAGGAAAACGCATTCATCAACAGTTTAAAACCCAAATTAAACAGGGCTAGTTAGTATGTAAAGGAATTTGATAATTTAGATAGATATGATGCCATCAGGGTATTCAATTTTGTATGCATTTATATTTTGTTATGCATGTATTTTGAAATCGCAGCTTGAAGTTAAAACAGTTTCTAAAGATATAATTACATAAAAACATTGTATGTTCATATACACACGGGCAGATATGTGGTTATACATTGAATCTCATTTATGTTATTCAACTACCGGAAACGTTATTAACATCAGGCGGAAACGTTACTTATGACGTGACGTTCGTTGCTAGGTTATTCAATGTCTTCTTGAAAATCTGCAAAGCAGTGAAACCGCGGTAGAAGCAAATCAATTATAGTGTTTTTGGACATCGGAATAGTTTATTTCTCTCTCTCTCTCTCTCCCTCTCTCTCTCTCCCTCTCTCTCTCTCTCTCTCTCTCTCTCTCTCTTGAGATAAATGTTACAATTTTTAAAATGTCTGCAAAATGTACATATCTGTCCATGTTCACTAAAGAAGTTGGAGGGGCATATTGCTACTGCTTCGGTCGTCCGTCTGTCTGTCCGTTTTGATGCGTAACATATCATAAGAACCGCGTATGCTAGCATTTTGAAATTTTATATATGGATTCCTCATCCCCTTTCGAGAGTTATTGCCACTTGATTTTTTTTGTTGGGGGGTGGATAAAATCTTGTCAGCAAAATATCTCAAAATTCATTGGAGCTAGAACCTTGAAAGTCAGTGAATAGATTTGTGGTGATGAGTTATGACCCTTTGTCACTTTGGGTATTTGTACATTGTACCTCTGTATATTTTGTGATGCAAAGCATAATTTAAGAACCGCGTGTGGTAGGGTTTTGAAATTTCATATATGATCTTGTCCGGAGTATATACCTTTTCAGGAGTTATTGCGCTTTGAATTTTTTCTTATAAAATCTTGTCAGCAAAATATCTCAAAGACTATAAGAGCTAGAGCCTTGAAAGTTGGTAAATAGATTGGTTGTGATGAGTAGATGACCTGATGAACTTTTGATTAAATTCCGAAAAATACTTCATGAGTTATGGCCTTTTGTCACTTTACGTATTTGTACATTGTATGTTTTGTGATGCATGACATAACTTAAGAATCGTGTGCCAGTGTAGTGGATAGAGTGCTGGACTACGAATCAGATTGTCGATTATGAATCAGAGGGTTCAAATGTTCAAGAGTTCAAATGCCGGTGGAGGAATGGAAATTTGTTCTCTTTTGTTCTTATTTTCTTTTTTCTTCATATATACACATTAACAGTTATCATCTCCCTCGCACAGTGAGTGAGTGTTTGGGTTTTACGTCTCACCAACAGCTTAGGTCATACTGAGACGGGACCTCGGTTTAAAGACTCATCCGAAAGCCCGGGATCGATCCAATCTCTCTCCCTCGCACTACCAAATTAGAAGTGGAGGCAATGATCAGGAATCGATTAAATCAACCCACAGCTCCCATCAGAGACACCGATGGGAAAGAAACACAAACATACAACAACAGATCCCGATAGAAACATCAATAGCGGAAAGCCAAAAGGACAGTTACTTTCCCGCAACACGGGCAATAGGCTATCCAAAATAAAATAATATAAGCGGCACAAACACCCAAAGACAAACCATAACAAAAATAAACGGCGACAGAAGAACCGCCTTGGAACGTTCAGCGGAAACGAATTCCACTGGTGGGGGTGGGAGGATTAAATCGATTTTACGTGGCAACAATCCTCGCCCTTACTCCCGTCGCGATTAAGACATAATTTGTTCAGTCCGCATGAAGGCCTCCTAACTTATCAGTGCAACATCTCCGTGAACACAAAAAATCAAACAGCCACAGAGATGAAACAACGGTGAGGACTCACAGCAAGAAACCACTGAAATGCTGGAGCAAAAGAAAACCAACAGTTACATTCTGATGGCCAAGTTGTTAGGGGATGGGGATATTGGATTTATACTTGCATGCATGAGTGTGTGTGTGTGCATGCATGCATATGTGTGTGCATGTATGCATGCATGTGTGAGTGCATGCATGCATGTATGTGTGCATGCAAGTCTACATTAGTGTGTGTGTGTGTGCATGCTTGCATGAGTGTGTGTGCATGCATGTGTGCTTGCATGCATGCTTGCGTGTGTGCACACGCATATGCATTCATGTATGTATGTGTGCATGCATGATGGCATACATGTGTGTGTGCACATGCAAACGTGTATGTGCATGCATGTGTATGTACATGCATGCATGTGTGTGAGTGTACATGCATATGTGCATGTCTGCATGTGTGCATGTGTGCATGTTTGTATGACTCGCATCCCTCTAAAAATGTCCATAAGTATCTGTCAATCTTTTATATTTAAATTGTGATGAACTTTTCCTTGTGTTTCAGAATCAACATGGAGGGGAAGAAGAACAGTGACAGACGCTAAAAGCAGGAAGAAGTGAAATGAATTATAAATAAAAATTAAATGAAATACTGTCTGCAAACAAAATTCAGTTGTTTTCTTGCTTACTATCAGTTTTTTTTTTTTTTTTTTTTTTTTTTTTTTTTTGACATGCCTGCTTTTAACATGGTACGACGTAGGGACTTATTTTTCTGTCCATTTGTTTGTTCACCCATCAGCCATCAAAATAGATGTGAAGGCATTGATCAGGAATCGATAAATAAAACCACAGCTCCCACTATCTAGAGACACCAAAGGGAACGAAACACAAACATGAAACAACTAGACCCTAATTGAAACATCAATTAACACAGAATGGCCAATTGGCTATCCAAAATAAAATAATATAAGCGACACAAACACTCAAAGACAAGCCATAATAAAATAAACCGCGACAGAAGAACCGCTTTGGAACGGTCAGCGAAACGAATTTCACTGGGGGTTTAAACTGTGTTTTGTACAAATAATTTTGCAGTGGAACTTTCTTATAGAATTGGGACATAGCGAGTTCACAGGACTCATAAGAAAAAAAAAATGTCAATAGATCACCAATATGCTGATAACCAGTGCAAGTATAGTGCACATTCAGCTTTTAGAAACGGACAAGCAGAAGAGGGCGAAATACCATAGAATATAGTCCGTGATCATTCTCACTCGCAAGAAATATCCTCAGTCTAGAGATGACCAATCCCTTTGCTTGCGCATTCAATTGAGCCACTGGGATACTTTTTGGACACAAAGCTGCTGTTGAAATAAATTATGCCTATACTGTTAAAACAAATTAACAAGTCCGGGAAATACATACCCATTTAGACCCCACTTCATACATATGAAAGTAGGGTTGGCAAGGCTGCCCCCGCCCATAGGGGCTTGAAGAAATATATGGGCTGCATGATGCTTCCACGCAGAGCTTAATCCGGCCCGCACACTAGTACTGGTAAACCGCTTAGAGGATCTAAGCCTGTCCAGGAACCGCGGTGCGAGGCGGACCGCCAATGCTAATAAACCCTATTGGTTTCATTTGGCGACAGGGCTTGGGATGTCGTTTCATCTCAATGTCGGGTACAAGTCCAACAAAATTGGAAGCAACGTCTCCAAAATGACCTTTACAGTGTTGACGGGGACGTTAAACCTCAAATCAAACAAACAAAGGGTTGGCAAGGGTATACATTTTAACCATATTCTTACCCAGCAAGACGTATATACTCATTAAAATTGCTTCGAACAGTCTGTTATAATGAGCACTAACAATCTAAATTTGAACCAGAAATAGGAAAAGTGCCACAAACTTCAATAGATGAATAAAAACTGACAGAAAGCAGTGTAAGATGTGTGTGTTATAATGGGTCCCATTGACAGAAGTACTGAATTGAAGAGCTTATACATTTTCCAATGTTTTACAATGTAATTAACATGGTGATTAAAGCATCAAAAATAACATTGATGAACGTATTCGGAAATGTAAGCAGAGAAACGTTTGTTAAATGCATTGCCAAAATATTCGCACAATAAATGACGTCTGTAAACGATCAGGAATCGATACAATTACGGCTTACAGCTTATAAGATCTAAGCCTTCCCAGGAAAAGTGGTGCGAGACGAACCGTTTTTAGTTCACCTGAGCCAATGGCTCAGGTTGAGCTATTGTGATCATTCACCATCCGACGACGTCGGCGTCGTCGTCCGTCCGTCCGTCCGTTTACAATTTCTTTAAACATCATCTCCTCCTAAACCACTGAACAGATTCTGACCAAACTTGGCAGAAATGATCCTTATGTGGTCCTCTCTCAAAGTTGTTCAAAGAATTCATTTCCATGCAGAACTCTGGTTGCCATGGCAACGAAAAAAGGAAAATAAGAAAAAAATCTTTAAAAATCTTCTTCTCTGAAACCAGAAGGCCTAGGTCTTTGATATTTGGTATGAAGCTTCATCTAGTGGACCTCTACCAAGATTGTTCAAATTATAGCCCTTGGGCCAAAAATGCCTCCATGCCGTGGCCCACTGTTTTTACATAGGCTTATATAAGGAAAACCTTTAAAAACCTTCTTATCTGAAACCCAAAAGCCCAGGTCTTTGATATTTGGTATGAAGCTTCATCTAGTGGATCTCTACCAAGATTGTTCAAATTATAGCCCTGGGACCAAAAGTGGCCCCGTCCCGGGGCACACTGGTTTTATAAAGGCTGATATAAAAATCTTCTTGTCTGAAACCAGAAGGCCCAGGTACTGAACCTCTACCAAGATTGTTCAAATAATAGCCCTGGAACCAAAAACGCCCCCCCCCCCCGCGCCGGGGCCCACTGGTTTTATAAACGCTGATATAGGGAAAACATATAAAATCTTTTTGTCTGAAACCAGAAGGCCCAGGTCTTTGATATTTGGTATGAAGCTTCATCTAGTGAACCTCCAGCAAGATTGTTCAAATTATAGCCCTGGGGCCAAAAACGCCCCCGCACCGGGGCCCACTCGTTTCACATATGCTTATATAGGGAAAACATATAAAAATCTTCTTGTCTGAAACCAGAAGGTCCAGGTCTTTGATATTTAGTATGAAGCTTCATCTAGTGAACCTCTACCAAAAATTGTTCAAATTATAGCCATGTGGCCAAAAACGCCCCCGCACCGGAGCCCACTCGTTTTACATAGGCTTATTTAGGGAAAACATATACAAATCTTCTTGTCTGAAACCAGATAGGCCAGGTCTTTGATATTTAGTAAGAAGCTTCATCTAGTGAACCTCTACCATGATTTTCAAATTATAGCCTTGAGGCCAAAAACGCCCCCCCCCCCCCCCGCGCCGGGTCCACTGGTTTTATATATGCTTATATAGGGAACATTTTAGAAATCTTCTTCTCTGAAATCAGAAGGCCAAAGTCTTTGATATTTGGTATGAAGCTCTATCTAGTGGACCTCTACCTAGATTGTTCAAATTATAGCCCTGGGGCCAAAAACGACCCTGCCCCGTGGCCAACTGGTTTTACATAGGCTTATATAGGGAAAACCTATAAAAAATCTTCTTCTCTGAAACCAGAAGGCCCAGGTCTTAGATAATTGGTATGAAGCATCATCAAATGGACCTATACCAAGATTGTTCAAATTATAGACCTGAGGCAAATAATGCCCCTGCGCCGGGGCCCACTTGTTTTACCTAGGCTTATAAGGGAAAACCTTTAAAAATTTTCTTGCCTGAAACCAGAAGGCCCAGGTCTTTGATATTTGGTATGAAGCTTCATCTAGTGAATCTCTACCAAGATTGTTCAAATTAATACCCTGAGGCCAATCATGCCCCCATGCCGGGGCCCACTGGTTTAACATAGGCTAATATAGGGAAAACATATAAAAATCTTCTTCTGTGAAACCAGCTGGTCGAGGTCTTTGATATTTAGTATGAAGCTTCATCTAGTGAACCTGTACCACGATTGTTCAAATTATAGCCCTTGGGCTAAAAATGCCCCCTCGCTGGTGTTCACTGGTTTTACATAAGCTTATATTAGGAAAACCTTTAAAAATCTTATTGTCTGAAACCAGAAAGCTCAGGTCTTTTGATACTTGATATGAAGCTTCATTTAGTGGACCTCTTCCAAGATTGTTCAAATTATAGCCCTGTGGCCAAAAATGCTCCCGCGCCGGGGCCCACTGGTTTTACATAGGCTAATAGAGGGAAAACCTTTAAAAATTTTCTTGTGTGAAACCAGAAGGCCCAGGTCTTTGATATTTGGTTTGAAGCTTCATCTAATGGACCTCAACCATGATCGTTCCAATCATAGCATGGGGGCCAAAAATGGCCCCGCCCTTGGGTCCACTGGTTTTACATAGACTTCAACCATAGTGCAGTTTATTTTTTACTTTTGGTCCTTTGAGATCAGCGTGAATATTCTGAGAAATCAAAAATAAATTATTAGTTTAGACTCAAATTCTAGACAGGTTTTTAATTATTTGGACCTCATTTTTTTTTATTTATATCAGTCTTTGAATCGACTGCCTATTCGAAATTCGCTATTCCTCTGGCTTTCGTTGCCGGATCATAACAGGGTGACTGATGAGGCTTTATTAGCCGAAACTACGTAGTATGACCCATCTTCTTTCTTATGAATATTTTCATTGCTCTTAAAAGAACTCTTTTTTTAATTTTATTTGCCGTCACTGCAGCTGGTGTTGTGCCGTGTGGCGGCCGTAAAACGTCTCTCCGTACATCAACCATAGTGCAGTTTATATTTTACTTTTGGTCCTTTGAGATCAGGGTGAATATTCTGAGAAATCAGAAATAAATTATTGGTTAAGACTCAAATTCTAGACAGGTTTTTAATTATTTGGACCTCATTTTTTTTATTTATATCAGTCTTTGAATCGACTGCCTATTCGAAATTCGCTAAATTGCAGTATGCTTCCTCTGGCTTTCTGCTGGATCATTACAGGGTCACTGATGAGGCTTTATTAGCCGAAACTACGTAGTATGACCCATCTTCTTTCTTATGAATATTTTCATTGCTCTTAAAGGAACTCTTTTTTTTAATTTTATTTGCCTTCACTGCAGCTGGTGTTGTGCCGTGTGGCGGCCGTAAAACGTCTCCCCGTACATCAACCATAGTGCAGTTTATATTTTACTTTTGGTCCTTTGAGATCAGCGTGAATATTCTGAGAAATCAGAAATAAATTATCAGTTTAGACTCAAATTCTAGACAGGTTTTTAATTATTTGGACCTCATTTTTTTTATTTATATCAGTCTTTGAATCGACTGCTTATTCGAAATTCGCTAAATTGCAGTATGCTTCCTCTGGCTTTCGTTGCCGGATCATTACAGGGTCACTGATGAGGCTTTATTAGCCGAAACTACGTAGTATGACCCATATTCTTTCTTATGAATATTTTCATTGCTCTTAAAGGAACTCTTTTTTTTTAATTTTATTATAAAGAGAAAACTTTTGAAAAATCTTATTGTTCAAAACCAGAAGGCCGATGCCTTTTATATTCGATGTTTAGCTTCATTCAGTGGACCTCTGCTTAGGTTGTTCAAATTGTAGACCTGGGTCCAAAAATTGCACCGCCCTGGGGCCTACATGTTAATCTCTTAGCTCAGGTGAGCGATATAGGACCATCATGGTCCTCTTGGTTAAACCCTTGCAGTTTCTTTGGGTGGTAGGCCTTGAGATGTCAGTTTATCTCAGTGTCGGGTAAAAGTCCCTCAAAATCGAAAGCAACCTCCAAATATCCTAAATGGTATTGCCTGGGAAGTAAAAACTATTGACAAACAAATCTTAGCTATCACCACAGTTAATATGGCTGTCATCTTAGTAGCACAGCTATCATCACAGGAAGAACGACTGTCAACTGAGTCATATATGTCTACACGGGTAAGTTTCACACATATCACCACAGGTAATGAGGCTGTTACCTGAGTTATACGACTGTCACCACAGGTTGAATTGCCAGGTAGAATGGCTATCACAACTGATGCCGCACACAGCTTTTACCATTAATATTTTGGCTTGTATGGCTTTGAACTTATAGCTTTTACCATTAATATTTTGGCTTGTATGGCTTTGAACTTATTCTCACAGATATCACCACAGGTAATATGGCGATCACCTAAGTTTCACTGCTATCACCACATGTAGTATGGCTAACTCTTAAGTTTTACAACTGTCACCACGGGTTGTTAATCAATGACCTCTGTCTCACAAAAGTCACAATAAGTAGTATGGTTACAAGAGTTTCACAACAATCAACAAGGTCAATATTGGTATCACCCGAAGTTTTCAGCTATCTCCACAAACCGCAGTTAATATTGCTATCACCTCAGTTTCACAGCTGTCACCACATACATTATAGCAATCACTTCAGTTTCACCGCTGTCACTATA
This sequence comes from Lucinisca nassula, assembly GCA_963580285.1. NCBI lineage: Eukaryota > Metazoa > Mollusca > Bivalvia > Lucinida > Lucinidae > Lucinisca > Lucinisca nassula. The sequence continues at coordinate 37,935,549 of OY757025.1, read as the reverse complement.
GGTATTATGATTATCACCTTAGTTTCACAGCTATCACCACAATATGGCTTACACCCGACTTTATCAGCTTTACTTCACAGCAGGTAATATGGCTATCACCAGAATATTCACATATAACACCAAAGGTTATTTCGCTATCACCTCAGGTTTACATCTGTCACCATAGGTAATAATTATAGCAATCAACTATGCTTCACAATTGTCACAACAGGCAGTATGATTATCGAACGAGTTTCAAAGCTATCACTGCAGGTAACATGGCTATCACCTCAGTTTGACAGCTGTCACCACAGTTAATATTGTTTTCAACAGAGTTTCACAGCTATCACCATAGGTAATATGGCTATCACCTCCGTTTCATAGCGGTCATCTCAGGAAATATGGCTATCGCCCGAGCTTCACAACAAGAAATATGACTATCACCTGATTTTCACAGCTATCATCGCAGGTAATACGGTTCTTGCCTGTATTTTACAGCTGTCAACAATACAGCAATCGCCTCTGTTTCATAGCTATTACTAAATTGAGTATGGATATCACCTGAGTTTCTCAGCTGTCACCACAGGTAGTAAGGCTATCATCTGAGCAGGTAATATAACTTTAACAGCTACCACCACAGGTAATATGGCTGCCACCTCAGTTTCATATCTTTCACCTCAGGCAATATGGCTGTCACCTGTATTTCACAAGAAGTAGTATGACTATCATCTGATTTTTACACCTAGCATTATTGGTAATATACATATCACCTCGGTTTAGCAGCTGTCACCACAGGTAATGCAGCAGTCACCTCTATCACCGCAGGCTATATAGGGCCACCTCCTGAATAACAGTTGCCACTATATATAACATGGCTATCACCTCAGTTTCACAGCTGCCAGTCCAGGTAATAAAGCAGAAGTGGAGGCAATGATCAGGAATCGATACAATTAACCCACAGCTCCCATCAGAGACACCAAAGAGAAAGAAACACAAACATGAAACAACAGACCCCAATGGAAACATCAACAGCGGAAAACCAAACGGACAGATACTTTCCCACAAAATGGCCAATAGGCTATCCAAAATAAAATAATATGAGCGACGCAAACACCCAGAAACAGTTCATAACAAAAATAAACCGCGACAGAAGAATTGGAAAGGTCAGCGGAAACGAATTCCACCTGTGTGTGTGTGTGTGTGTGTGTGTGGGGGGGGGGGCTTAAAATGATTTTACGTGGTCACAATACTCGCCCTTCCGTCGCGATTTACACAAATAATTTGTTCAGCCCGCATGAAGGCCTCCTTACTCATCAGTGCAACATCTCTGTGAACACAAAAACTCAAACAACCATTGAGATGAAACCGGTGAGGATTCGAAAGCTATAAACCAATGAAATGCCGGAGCAAAAGAAAACCAACAGTTAGACTCCGGGGTAAGGCTTTCAAATTAGTCTTATAGAGATCGCCACGGGTAATATGGCTATCTCCTGAGTTTCCAGTTTTACAACTGTCAACACATGTGATGTGACTTTATGCGGACTTTAACAATAATTTGTCTAAACCATAAAAGAACCAAGGACGAGGACTGAGACCATGTAAAATCGATTTAAGCCCCCGAGTGGAATACTTTTTGCTGACCATTCCAAGGCGGTTCTTGTGTTGTATTTTATTATTGTTACAGTGCGTCTTTGCATGTATGTATTGCTTTTGTCTTTTTATTTTCGATCGCTGTTTGGCCATTTTTGTGGAAAGTAAATGTCCTTTTGGCTATCCGCTTGTGGTGTTTTCATTAGGGTTTAGTTATTTCAATTTCGTTTTTTTCCCATTGTTGTCTCTGTTAGGAGATTAGGGGTAATTGAATCCATTCCTGATCATTGTCTTCACCTCTATTTTTAAACCCTGTTTCACAGCTATCACCAAAGGTGGTATGACAAACACCTCAGTTTCACAACTGTCACCTCAGGTTATTAAGCAATGACCTCCGTTTCACAAATGTCAGAACAGGTAGTTTGTTTATCACCAGAGTTTCACAGCTTTCAGCAGGTAATATCGCCATTACCTCAGTTTCTTAGCTATCATCACATCACCACAGGTAATATGGCTATCACATCAATTTCACAGCTGTCATAACATAATATATAGCAATCATTTTACCATGTATGGTAGTATGGCTGTCGCCTTAGTTTCACAGCTATCACCACAAGTAATATGGTATCATCTGCTTTCCTTCACAGCAGGTAGTATGGTTATCACCTGACTTTAACATCTGTCACCAAAGATCATATTGCTATCACCTCAGACTGACAGCTGTCACCACAAGTAATACAGCAATCCACTATGTTTCACACTTGTCACAACAGGTAGCATGGTTATCAACTGAGTTTCACAGCTATCACTACAGGTAACATGGCTGTCACCTCAGTTTGACAGCTGTAACCACAGGTTATATTGCTATCAACTGAGTTTCACAGCTATCACCAGAGCTAATATGGATATCACCTCCATTTCACAGCTGTCACCACAGGAAGTATAGCTATCATCTGAGCTTCCCACAAAACATAATCACCTGAATTTCAGAGCTATCATTACAGATAATACGGCTGTCATCTTGGTTGACAACTGTCACAACAGGTAATACAACAATCACCTCTGTTTCACAACAGTCACTAAAACTCGTACGGTTAAGGCCATTTTTCCCCAGCTGTCACCACAGGTAGTAATGCTATCACATGAGTACACAGGTTTTTGCTTTCATTGATTGCAGTTTAATGGCCCAGTCAACACTATGTATTTTTTGAGCTTGTCAGTTTACCTATCCACACGTTTCCTGGGCTGGCTTGTACATAAGTGGTTAACCAGTAAAGTGTACATTCTTTCGCCGGAAACTGACAACTGCCCTTCTTGAATCAGCGGAAGGGAAAGAATGATGATAGAAACGATTTCATGATCAATCTCCACGAAAAAATACTGCCAACCCCGGCAAGTATTGAATCCGCGTACTTCTGATCACCAGTCAGACGCATCACCGCCGGTAATATGGCTATAACCTCAGTTTTACAGCTACCACCACAGGTAATATGGTTGTCACCTCAGTTTCGCATTTTACACCTCAGATCATATGGTTATCACCTGAGTTTCACAAGAAGCAGTATGACTATCATCTGTAATATGCCTGTCACCTCGGTTTGACAGCTGCCACAGGTAATACAGCAATCAAGTCTGTTTCACAGATATTCCCATAGCTTGTTTGGCTATCCCCTTAGCTTGACAGCTATCACTACAGGCTATATGGCCATCACCTGAGTAGTATGGTAATCACCAGAGTTTAACAGCCATCGCCAAAGGTAATATCGTCATTACCTCAGTTTTACAGCTGTCACCATATATTATATAGCAATCGTTTAACTATAGGTAGTATGGCTATCATTTTAGTTTCACAGCTATCACAAGTAATATGGCTATCACCTGACTTTCTCGGCTTTCCTTCACAAAAGTTAGATTGCTATCACCTCAGTTTGACAGTCGTTACCACAGATAATATAGCAGTCAACTATGATTCATACTTGTCAAACAGTTAGTATGGTTATCACCCGAGTTTCAGAGTTATCCCTACAGGTAACAACGATATCCCCTCAGGTTATATTGCTATCATCTGGGTTCCATAGCTATAAAAGTATGTAATATGGCTATCACCTCCATTTCACAGCTGTCACCTCAGGAAATATGGCTATCACTTGAGCTTCACAACAAGAAATAGGACTATGACTTGAATTTCGCAGCTATAATCACAAGTAAAACGGTTATGACATCGGCTGACAGCTGTCACAAGAGGTATTTGCAGAAATCACATCTGTTTTACAACTGTCGCTACAACTAGTATGGTTATCACCTGGCTTCATTGCTATCACAGAAGGTAATGTGACTATAACCTCAATTTTACAGCTACCACCACAGGTAATATGGCTGTCACCTCAGCTTCACATATTTCGCCTGAGTTTCACTATGCTTAGTATAACTATCATCTGAATTCCACAACTATCAGTATAGGTAATATGCCTATCGCTTCGGCTTGACATCTGTCACCACCGGTAGTACAGCTGTCACCTCTGTTTCACAGCTGTTACCAGAGTTAGTATGGCTATCCCCATAGTTTCCAGTTATCGCCACAGTTTATATGGCCATTACTTGAGTAACAGTTGCCCAAATATGTAATAAAGCTATCAACTAAGTTTCACAGTCTATCACCTGAATTTCACAACTATCTCCAAAGGTATTATGGCTATCACCTTAATTTGACAGCTGTCACCACAGTCTTTCACCTACATTTTATAGCTATCACCACAGGTAATATGGCTATCACCACAGGTAATATGGCTATCACCACGGGTAGTATGGCTATCATCGCATATCTGCTAACTTGAGAGAGGGCTGATTGTTCCGTTTCATAAACACTCGTATTTTTCTTGTTTTGTGTATGTTTCCTCTTCCTGTCGTGAGTGGGCTGTGTCTTGTGACTGTGGCGCTCCCTGGGTCTTTCTTTTAAATTTTCACAGCTGTCGCTAAAGATAGTATTTAGCACCCAATTTCGTAAAATCATTCTTCGATATAAAAAGATAGGGTACAACATGGATATTATACGACAGACTGCATGCATGGTAGTCAACCCAATCACAGTTGGCAACTTTGCTTCCCTCTTAATTGCACGCCGGTGGATCAGGCCTCAGATTCTATGACGGTTCCAACGTAAAGGCTTATTGAGAGTTAGAGAGCTCTAATTCAAGGTAATGTTGGTTGGTGCCTGATGCTCTGTCTCTCGTCGGGCCCATCGGAGTCTAACTGTTGGTTTTCTTTTGCTCCAGCATTTCAGTGGTTTCTTGCTGTCGAGTCCTCACCGTTGTATCACCTCTGAGGTTCTATGATTATTTGTGTTCACGGAGATGTTGCACTGATGAGTTAGGAGGCCTTCATGCGGACTGAACAAATAATTGTCTAAATCGCGACGGAAGTAAGGGCGAGGATTGTGGCCACGTAAAATCGATTTAAGCCCCCCCCCCCCCCCCCCCCCCACCCCAGTGGAAATCTTTCCACTGACCGTTCCAAGGCGGTTCTTCTGTGGCGATTTATTTATGTTGTTGTTTGTTACTCACTGTGTGTATCAGTTGTGTCTTTTTATTTTGGATGGCCATATGGCCATTTTGTGGGAAAGTAACTGTCCTTATGACCTTCCTTTGTTTAGGTTTCCATTATGGTCTGGTCGCTTAATGTTTGTGTTTCTTTCCCTTTGGTGTCTTTGATGGATGGAGTAAGTTAATTGCATCTATTCCTGATCTTTGTTTTACTTCTACTTTGCTGTCAACCCAGTTTCACACACAAAACCTATCATCTCAGTTTTCACAACTGTCGTAAAAGAAAGGTAAAACAGTAAACACCTCTTATTTACAGCTGTCACCAGAAGTAGTCACAGCTATCACAACAGGTAATATGGCTGCCACTGAGGTGCACAGCTGTCATCACAGGTTATATAACAATCACCTCAGTTTCACAGCTGGCAATATAGGTAGTATGGCTATCACATGATTTTCATAGCAATCAAATCAGGTAACATGGCTGTCGCCTTAGTTTTACAGCTACTACCACAGATTATATCATTTTTAGCTGAGTTTCTCAGCTTTCTTAATTGATAGTTTGATATTCACAGGTAATATGGCTATCACATTACTTTCTCAGCTGTCACCAAAGATGGAATAGATATCACATCAGACTTACAGCTGTTACCACAAGATATATGGCTATCATCTGTGTTTCACATCTGCCGTCCATAGGTAATATAGCAATCACCTGTGTTTCATCATTGTCACCAGAGGTAGTATGGCTATTACTTGAGTTTCACAGCTATCACCTCAGCATCACACTTATTACCACAGGTAGTATGGCTATAGATTCAGTTTCACAGACGTCACCACGGGTAATCTCGCTATAATCTGACATTTACAGTTGTCACCTCGGGTGATATGCTATCACCTCGTATTCAAAGCTATCACCACAGGAAAACAGCTTTCACCACATGTAATATAGCATTCACCTGTGTTTCACAATTGTCACCACATGTAGAATGGTTATCACCTGGGTTTCAAAGCTACCACCACAGGGAATATAGCTATCACATTAGTTTAACAGCTGGATTTCACATCAGAGTTACAGCTGTCACCACAGAAATATGTCTATCACCTCATTTTTACAGCTATCGCCAGAGACAGAATAGCAATCACCTGTGTTTCACATTTTTCACCAGAGGTAGTATGGCTATCACTTGAGTTTCACAGCTATCACCTCAGCATTACATTTATCATCAAATGTAGAATGGCTATCGCATCGTTTCACGGCTTTCAACATTGGTAATATGACTACAATCTGAGTTTTACTTTATCACTGCATGTAAGATGCTATCACCTCGGTGTCATAGCTATCACCATAGGACATCAGTTTCACAGGTGTCATCAATGATATATAGCAGTGACCCGTGTTTCTCCATTATCGCAACAGGTAGAATGTCCATCAACTGAGTGAGTGGGTGTTTGAGTTATACGTCCCACCAACAGCTAAGGTCATACGGAGACGAGACCTCGGTTTAAGACACATCCGAAAGTCTGGAGAAGCCCGGGATCGATCCTGCGATCCCTGGTTTACAAGGCGACTAGCGTAACCACTTCAACACGGAGGCTTCTATCCATCACTTGAGTCTCACAGCTAACAGCACATATGACATGACAATCACTTCACTTAAGAAATAGATCAGCTCTAGCTGTGATTTGTTGTGTAATAAATCACAGTTTGGAGGTCAGTTGTAAAGTAGACAAATCACAAGCGCGTAGCGCGCGTGATTTGTCTACTTACAACTGACCGACAAACTGTGATTTATTACCCAACAAATCACAGCTAGAGCTGATCTATTTCGATTCTAACAGGCTGAAAATCGGCAATAATGTTGTTGTTTCCTTCAAAATCTCACAACTTTTCGCCATTGTTAGAAGAAATCCCGCTAAAATTGTCGACTGGAACACATGCATTTATATCCTTTTCTAACGTTTTCGATGCGAGAAAATGACGTTACACCGTCTAACGTCAAGGAAATCGACTAGTGACGTAATAAATTTGGAGTTTTTAATGACGTCACCTATCACGCTCTTCTGAGGTGTGATTTGTTGCATAATAATTCACAGTTCCTTTCCATTGCCTATATAGGCGCGCTGTGTTAGAATTTCAAATCTGTTAGCACGATAAATTAAAACTCTTCAGATAATAAGGCTATAACGTGAGTTTCTCAGCTATAACCACAGGTAGTATAGCTATCACATCCGTTTAATAGATATCACCACGGGTAATATGGCTATCCCCTAAGATTTTAAAGTGGTCACCACAGATTATATAGCAGTAATATTAGTTTCACAGCTGTCACCATAGGTGGTATGGCTATCACATGGGTTTCGAAGCAAACAAAACAGGTAAAACAGGTAAAATGGCTTTCACATTAGTTTCGCAGCTATCACCATAGCTAATATGGCTATCGTATGGCTTTCAGAGCTTTCCCTACTGGTAGTATGGCTATCTCCTCGGTTTCACAGCGGTCACCACAGGTATTATGGCCCTCGTGTGAATTTCACAGCGTTCACCACAGATTATATAGCGTGAGTTAAACAGCAATCATAACAGGTTACATGGTTTCACCTCAGTTTAGCTGTCACCACAAATAATATGGTTATCACCTGGGATATATACTATAGGAAATATGGCTATGACATTAGTTTCACATTTGTAATCACAGGTAGTGCGGATATCACATCAGACTTGCAGCTGTCGCAACAGGTCTTTTGGCTTTCACCCCAGTCTAACAGCTTTCAACACAGGAAGTATAGATACACCTTACTTTTACAGCCTTTCACCAAAGGGCATACGGCTATCACCTCATTTTCACAGCTGTCCCAACAGGTTATATAGCAAACATCTCTGTTTCACATATGTCACCTGAATTTCTCAGCTATCACCAAAGGTTATATCGCTATCACCGCAGTTTCACAGATGGCGGTTAAACATTAAAATTGATCTTTAGTTAAACGCTGCAGCATATATACAAGCGAAAGTTACATGACGTCCCTTCCGACGTTATGAAAACTTTTATAAAACACAACTGTTAGCTGGGTATCACCACAATTTCACAGCTGTCACCACAAAATAGAAGTGAAGGCAATCATCAGGAATCGATACAATTATCTCACACCTCCCATCCAAGACTCCAAAGAGAAAGAAACATAATCAAAAAACAACTTCACCACAATAAAAACGCCACAATCGGAAAGCCCAAAGGGCAATTACTCTACCACAGAATGACTGTCCAAAATAAAAAGATACTGTAACAATAACAAACCACAGCAGAAGAATCGCCTTGGAACGGTCAGTATTTTAACTGGAGGGTGAAATCGAGTCTAACTGTTGGTTTTCTTTTGTTCAGGCATTTCAGTGGTTTCTTGCTGTCGAGTCCTCAGCGTTGTTTCATCTCTGTGCTTGTTTGATTATTTGTGTTCACGGAAATGTTGCACTGATGAGTTAGGAGGCCTTCATGCGGACTGAACAAACTATTTGTCTTAATCGCGACGGAAGTAATGGCGAGGATTGTAGCCACGTAAAATTGATTTAAGCCCCCCAGTGGAATTCGTTTCTGCTGACCGTTCCAAGGTGGTTCTTCTGTCGTGGTTTATTTTTGTTATGGTTTGTCTTTGGGTGTTTGTGTAGCTTATGTTATTTATTTTGGATAGCGTATTGGTCATTTTGTGGGAAAGTAACTGTCCTTTTGGCTTTCCGCTGTTGGTGTTTCCATTAGGGTCTGTTGTTTCATGTGTGTTTATCTTTCTCTTTGGTGTCTCTGGTGGGAGCTGTGGGTTGATTGTGTCGATTCCTGATTATTGCCTCCACTTCTATTTTACATGGCTATCGAATGTTTTGCAGCTGTTTTTTTCATGAATTATGGTTATCAACACAGTTTACCAAATATCACCACAGGTTATATGCCTATGTACAGTTTCACAGCTATCACCACATACTATGTGGATGCCACTACAATTTCGCAGCTATTGATTGGTTATGTTGGGGTTTAACGACATGTCAACCCTTGTGGGTCATTTTGTGTCGTCTCCCAGATAAAAAGGAGAAAAGAGAAAGAAGAAGTAGAGGAGGTGAATGAGAGTGGGCAGAGACAGCGCTAAATAAATGAAAGTGAAGAAATAAAAGAAATACCAACGTTACCTTCTATCCTTAATTGCTGCTAGGCCAGCAAGCCTTGCCTAACTGTAAGCCAATATCAGTTGGCGCCCAGTTGATGCATCCAACCCCCCCCCCCCCTATTTTGCAGCTATATGTAATCTGTCACGACAAGTTATGTGGCCAACTCTTACTTCACAGCTGCCACCACAAGATATTTGGCTATAACACGACATGTTTACTTTACTATCACTACTATGTCCAGCGGTCACCTTAAGAGATATGGCTATTATAACAGTTTCAAGGCAGTCACATCGGGAATATGAAATTAACTCGATTACAAAACTGTTTAAGGTTATCATCACAGCTTTACAGCACAATCTCAGGTTAAAAATACGATAATTTCTAATCTGTCACTACACGTTATATTACTATCACTGCAGTTTCTCATATGCAACCACATTTTATATGACTTTCGCAACACATTCACTACTATCACCATGCACTAAATATCTATTACCACAGCTTCATAACTGTCTCCACATAGTGTAGTGGTTTTGCTACCCGCCTCATAAACCAGGGATCGCAGCTTATAAACGTGTCGCCACCGTTTCAGTTGTCGCCATATCAACATAGGCTATATAGCTATTTACACAGTTTCAGCGCTGTCACCACTGGTTATTTTGATAATCAGCACAGTTTCCATGACTATCACCACAGGTCACATGTGTAATAAAACTTTCACAACAGTTTCACGGCTATAACCATAGGTAATAAATAACGACACTATCACAGCGCTCACGACAGATTACATGGCTATTACAGCAGCTTCACGGTTATCCCCGACGCTATATTGCTATGTTTTGCTCTTTCACCACCCGTTATATGGTTATCACGCCAATATCACAGCTAAAATCAAACGGTTATTTAGATTTAAACACAGTCTCATACGTGGCTTTCGCCACAGTTTAACAACTATCAGCACATGTTTATTAGGTTTCAGCACCTTTTTACAGCAGCTGTCACCATTGGGCTATTTAAATTTCATTACACTTGCACCTTTACCATAGGTTGCGTCGCTATAACCACAAATTCGAAGCTATGACCACAGGTTATATGGATTTCAGCACAGCTTCACAGCTGCCACCGAGGGTTATGTGGCTATCACCGCAGTTTTACAGATATCACCACATGTAATTTAGATTTTAGCACAATTTCACAGCTGACATCACAGTTTCACAGTTATCACCGCAAAATATATAGATTTGTTTGTGTTTCTTTCCCTTTGGTGTCTCTAATGGGAGCTGTGAGTTAATTGTATCGATTCCTGGTCAATGCCTTCACTTCTATTGAGCACATTTACATGGATGTCGCAGCCCATAAAGTTTATTTGGCTATCACCACAGTTTCATAGCTGTCGACGTAGGTTACGTTGGTGTCACCACAGTGTTACAGCTATCACTACATATTATTTAGAATTCATCATAGTTTGACAGCTGTCTCTGGTCGGGCTCATCGGAGTCTAACTGTTGGTTTTCTTTTGCTCCAGCATTTCTGTGGTTTCTTGCTGTCGAGTCCTCACCGTTGTCTCACCTCCGTGGTTCTTTGATTTTTGTGTTCACGGAGATGTTGCACTGATGAGTTAGGAGGCCTTCATGCGGACTGAACAAATTATTTGTCTAAATCGCGACGGAAGTAAGGGCGAGGATTGTGGCCACGTAAAATCGATTTAAGCCCCCCAGTGGAAATCTTCCACTGACCGTTCCAAGGCGGCTCTTCTGTGGCGATTTATTTATGTTGTTGTTTGTTACTTACTGTGTGTATCACTTGTGTCTTTTGGTTTTGGATGGCCATATGGCCATTTTGTGGGAAAGTAACTGTCCTTATGCCCTTCCTTTGTTTAGGTTTCCATTATGGTCTGGTCGCTTAATGTTTGTATTTCTTTCCCTTTGGTGTCTTTTATGGGTGGAGTAAGTTAATTGTATCAATTCCTGATCTTTGTTTTACTTCTACTTCACTATTGGTAATGTGATAATCCCTGCAGTACCACGGTTCATTAAGGTTTTAGCACAGTTCCAAAGCTGACATCACAGCTTACATGGCCATCATCACAGTTTCACAGATATCACCACAGAATTTAAAGATTTCAGCACAGTTTCACAGCTAACACCAAAAGCTTTTATAGATTTCAGCACAGTTTCAGAGCTTTTACCAAAGGTAACGTAATAATCAGCACAGAGCAAAGCTTTCCTCACACGTTGTTGAGTTTTTAGCTCAGATTCATAGCTGTCATAACACGTTATGTGGGTGTCATCACCGTTTAACAGCTATGACTACAGATCATATAGGTTTTAGCAGCACAATTTCACAGCTGTCACCATCGGTTACATGGCTATCACCACAATTCCACAGCTTTCACCACAAATTATATAGATTTCAGCAGTTTCATAGCTGTCACATGTGCACAGGTAATGTGTATATCGCCAAAGCTTCACAGCTATTACCACGGGTTATTTATAGATTTCAGCGCAGTTCATAGCTGTCACTTCACGTTACGTGGCTATCACCACAGTTTAACAGCTATCACCATAGGTTATCTCGATTTCAGCACAGTTTGACCTCATCATCACAGGTTATTTGGATTTCAAAACAGCTTCACGGTAGTCACCACAGGTTACGTGGCTATCGCGGCAGTTTTACAGCTTTCACCACAGGTAATTTATATTTCAGCACAGTTTCACAGCCCCCACCACAAATAATATTGGTTTCAGCACACTTTCACAGCTGTCACCACTCGCAAAGGTTATTTGGCTATAACAATAGTTTCACAGCTGTTGTCGCCATAGATTACATGACTTTTACGACAGGGTCACAGCTATCACCACAGGTAAATTATATTTCAGCACAGATTCACAGCTGTAATCACCTCATAGTTTCACAGCTCCCATCATAGATAATATAGATTTCACAGCTTTCGCAACTCTCAAAGTTTATTTGGCTATAACTATAGTTTCACAACTGTTGTCGCCACATATTATATGTTTTTTTACGACAGTGTCACAGCTATCACCACAGTGAAGAGCTTATAAGAGGAGAGCACCAAACCCCTCTATTAACTACATATGGACAGTTGTTTCTGTGGATTTGTATCTGCTTGTTTAAAAGGCAGCCAGTTTCTGCCAAGGGCCATAAGTGTCAGATGCTGAAACCACAAAGTGTTTTATTACCCAGTAATCTGGAGTTTATATCACAGCCAGTGAATCAGACAATGTAGTTGAAATGTATTGATGATCAGTTTATTTAAAAGTGCTTTAGTGTTATGCAGTTAATGGTCAGTTCTTCATTTATATATATGTGTTTTTTTTTCAAGGAATGAATCGTATTTTATTAAATGCACTGGCGGTAAGTTTTTACCTGATGCGACTTCAGTTTGAAGTAAACATTGACATAGATAAGAGGGTATTTGATTATACGATTAAAGGATAATTAATTAAAGGATAATTTTCTCCATACTTGGATATTCATTATAATCGCGAAGGCGATTCTAAAGAGTGCATGGGAAACAAGGACAATTATCCCTTTCAACAAATACTCAATGGAAAAAGGAAAATGTCCCTTGTAGGGACAATGTTCCAGATAAGGCCGGTTGCTTTAGTTAATTTTCAAAATGTTTTTACTCCTTAAGTTTTTTTTTTTTTTTTTTTTTTTTGTTGCTGTATTTTTTGTGCCAAGACATTTCAACTTTTCCTTTAATTTTGACGACATCCTTAGCTATCAACAAGAATAAAGACTGTGTAAATTCAAGAAAGCATAGCCTATCTGCATCTCGGTTTCAAATGTTAAAGCTCGTTAACAGAAATATGACTTCTGACATTAAAGTCTCACCACAATGTTATGATAACTAAAGATCAGATTTGAACTTTTCTGTTTGAACCTAACCAATCAGATCAGTTTTCCCGAAATGACAGGCTGAAGAGTTAACAGCTCTAGTATTATGTGCCACTTGCCACATGTTATTTAGATTTCTGCATAGTTTCACAGCTTTCACCACAGGCAACATAATAATCACTGTAGTTTCACAGCTGTCACCACAGGTTTAGTTTCAAGCATAGTTCCATAGCTGTCATAACAGGGTACGGGGTCATCACCACATTTTCACAGCTATCACCACATATTTTGGAGATTACAGCACAGTTTCACAACTGTCATCGCAGATTACGTGGCTATCACACCAGCTGCAGAGCTATAACAACAGTTTCCCATCTATCACCACAGGTTATCTAGATTTCAGTACAGTTTCACAGCTCTAACGCCAGGTTATTTAGCACAGATCACAGCTGTCACCACTGATTACGTGACCATCGCCAGTTTCACAGTTATTATTACAATATTTCAGACTCCTGATGCGATAATTGGTCGAAACTAGAAAGTTTGGCCAAAACGTGTACTTTCCATGCTTTTCAGTTCTGTTGTTTTGCTCTTCCAAATGATAAACCTTTCATAAAACATATTTGATGTGACTATAGCAGGCGTTAAGGGAGTGCGTGGCGGTCGTAAAATGTCTCCCCGCCTTTCGTCATAATGTAGTTTATATTTTCTTGTCCTTCGGGATCATTGGTGTATTGTGGAATTTTGAAAATATTTCAGGGCCACTGATGAGGCCTTATTGGCCGAAACTAGCTGCTCTGGCCAAGTAACCTTTTGTGCTCCATGCTTTTCGGATTTATTGTTTATTCCTTGCTTTCAAAGGATAACTCTTTTATAGAACATATTTCACAGTAGGTTATTTTGAATTCAACAGTTCCACAGCCGTCACCATAGGCTACATGACTAGCACCACAGTTTTACAGCTATCACCACAGGTTATTTATAATTCAGCATCGTTTCATAGCTGCCATCATAGGTCAAATTGCCATCACCGATGTTTCACAGATACCACCACAGGTTATTTAGTCTTCAGTATAGTTTTATAGCTGTCCCAACAGAAAACTCGCAGTCACAACAGGCAAATCGGCATCACAAGAGTTCCACAGCTTTCACAATATGTTATTTTGATTTCAGCACAGTTTCACAGCTTCACAACAAATAACATAGTTGTCACCACAGTTTCACAGCTGTCACTATAAATTATACAGATTTCAGTATATGTTCACAGCTGTAACACAGATACTTGGCTCTCAACAAACTTTCGCAGGTATCACCACAGGTCATTCCGATTTCATCACAGTTTTACATCTGTCACCACAGGTTATGTGGTTATCACCACAGTTTCGCAGGTATCACCACAGGTTATTCAGAATTCAGCACAGTTTCACATCTGTCACCACAGGTTATGTGGTTCTGCTGTCACCACATATTACGTGGCTATCGCAACAGCTGCAGAGCTAAAACCACAATTTCCCATCTATCACCACAGGTGATTTTGATGTCTGTAGAGTTTCACAACTCTTACACCAGGTTATTTATCCCAGATCACAGCTGTCACCAGGGGTTACGTGACCATCGCCATTATCACAGTTTTTATATAATATTTCTGAGTCCTGATGTGATAATTGGTCGAAACTAGAAAGTTTGACCAAAACATTTACACTCCATGCTTTTCAGTTCGAATGGTACTATAGCTGGCGTTAATGGAGTGTGTGGCGGCCGTAAATTGTCTCCCCACCTTTCGTCATAATGTAGTTTTATATTTTCTTGTCCTTCGGGATCATTGGTTTATTGTGGAATATTGAAAATATTTCAGGCCTTATTGACCAAAACTAGCTGCTCTGGCCCAGTAAACGTTTGTACTCAAAGCTTTTCGGGTCTATTATTTATGCCTTGCTACCAAAGGATAACTCTTATAGAACATACTATTTTGAATTCAGCAGTTTCACAGCTGTCACCATAGGGCACGTGACTATCACCACAGTTTCACAGTTATGACCACTGGTTATTTATAATTTAGCACTGTTTCACAGCTGTCACCATAGTGTAAAATAGCCATCACCGCTGTTTCATAGATATCACCACAGGTCATTTAGTTTTCAGTATAGTTTTTTAGCTGTCACGACAGACAACTCGGCATCACAACAGGTAACTCGGCATCACCACAGTTTCACAGCTTTCTCAATATGTTATTTTGATTTCAGCACAGTTTCACAGCTTCACAACAAATAACATAGCTGTCACCACAGTTTCACAGCTGTCACCATAAATTATACAGATTTCCGTAGATTTACACAGCTGTCACACAGATACTTGGCTATCACAAAACTTGCGCAGGTATCACCACAGGTTATTCCGATTTCATCACAGTTTCATCTGTCTAAACAGGTTATGTGGTTATCACCACAGTTTGCCATCAATTCCTACAGGCTTTTAGATTTCAGTGCAGTTTCACAGCTGTCGCCCATGTTATTTAGATTTTAGTACAGGTCACAGCTGTCACCACTGGTTGCCTGGCCATCGCAACAGTTTCACTGTTTGTTTTACTATATAAGGGTCATGATGAGGCTCATTGGACGAAACTAGTTAGTTTGGCCCAAGAAAACTTGTACCCTCCATGCTTTTAAGCTCTGTTGTATATTCCTTGCTTCCAAATGATAAGCCTTTCATAGAACATATTTGCTGTGACTATAGCTAGCGTTAATGGAGTGTGTGGCGGCCGTAAACTGTCTCCCCGTCTTTCGTCACAATGTAGTTTATATTTTTTTGTCCTTCGGGATCATTGGTGGAATTTCGAAAATATTTCAGGGCCACTGATGAGACCTATTTGGCCGAAACTAGCTGCTCTGGCCTAGAAAACTTGTGCACTCCATGCTTTACGGATATCTTGTTTATTCCTTGCTTCCAAAGGATAACTCTTTTATGAAACATATATCACAGTAAGTTATTTTGAATTCAGCAGTTTCACTGCTGCCACCACAGGCTATGTGACTAGCACCACTGTTTCACAGCTATCATCACAGGTTATTTATAATTCAGCATCGCTTCATAGCTGTCACCATAGGTAAAATGGCCATCATCGCTGTTTCACATATATCACCACAGGACATTTAGTTTTCAGTATAGTTTTATAGCTGTTACAACAGACAACTCGGCATCACAACAGTTAAATCGGCATCACCACAGTTTCACAGCTTTCTCAATATGTTATTTTGATTTCAACACAGTTTTACAGCTTCACATCAGATAACATAGCTGTCACCACAGTTTCACAGCTGTCACCACAAATTATACAGATTTCAGTACATTTTCACAGCTGTCACACAGATACTTGGCTATTACCAAACTTTGGCAGGTATCACCACAGGTTATTCAGATTTCAGCACAGTTTCACAGCTGTCACCACAGGTTAAGTGGCTTACCCCACAGTGTGCTATCAGTCACCACGGACTTGTACATTCCATGCTTTTAGGCTCTGTTGTATATTCCCTGCTTCCAAATAAGCCTTTCATAGAGCATATTTGCTGTGACTATAGCTGGCGTTAATGGAGTGTGTGGCGGTCGAAATCTGTCTCCCCGCCTTTCGTCACAATGTATCTTATATTTTCTTGTCCTACGGGATCATTGGTGGAATTTTGAAAATATTTCAGGGCCACTGATGAGACTTATTTGGCCGAAACTAGCTGTTCTGGCCCAGAAAACTTGTGCATTCCATGCTTTACGGATTAGTCTTTATTCCTTGCTTTCAAAGGATAACTCTTTTATGGAACAATTTATTTTCAATTCAGCAGTTTCACTGCTGTCACCACAAGATACGTGACTAGCACCACTGTGTCACAGCTATCATCACAGGTTATTTATAATTCAGCATCGCTTCATAGCTGTCACCATAGGTTAAATGGCCATCATCGCTGTTTCACAGATATCACCACAGGTCATTTAGTTTCCAGTATAGTTTTATAGCTGTCACAACAGACAACTCGGCATTACAACAGGTAAATCGGCATCACCACAGTTTCACAGCTTCCTCTATTTTGATTTCAACACAGTTTTACAGCTTCACATCAGATAACAAAGCTTCCATCACAGTTTCACAGCTGTCACCACAAAATTATACAGATTTCAGTACATTTCCACAGCTGTCACACAGATACTTGGCTATCACCAAACTTCTGCAGGTATCACCACAGGTTATTCCGATTTCAGCGCAGTTTCACAGCTGTCACCACAGGTTAAGTGGCTATCACCACAGTTTGCCATCAATCACCACGGACTTGTACATTTCATGCTTTTAGCCTCTGTTGTATATTCCTTGCTTACAAATGATAAACCTTTCATAGAACACATTTGATGTGAATATAGCTGGCGTTAAGGGGGTCTTTGGCTGCCGTAAAATGTCTCTCCGCCTTTCGTTATCATGTTTTCCATAATTTCTTGTCCTTCGGGATCATTGGTTTATTGTGGAATTCTCAAAATATTTCAGGGTCAATAATGAGGCTGAATTGACCGAAACCAGCTGCTCTGGTCCAGAAAACTTGTGCACTCCATGCTTTTCTGATCTGTTGTTTATGCCTTGCTTCAAAAGAATAACTCCTTTATAGAACATATTTCATAGTAGGCTATTTGAATTCAGCAGTTTCACAGTTGTCACCATAAGCTACGTAACTAACACCCACTCTCATAGCTATCACCAAAGATATGCATAATTCTGCCTCATTTCACAGCTGTCACCATAGGTTAAATGTCCATCACCGCTGTTTCACAGATATAACCACAGGTTATTTAGTTTTCAGTATAGTTTTATAGCTGTCACAACAGACAACTCAGCATCACAACAGGAAACTCGGTATCAGAGCTTTCTCAATGTGTTATTTTAATTTCAGCTCAGTTTTACAGCTTCAGAACAGATAACACAGCTGTCAACATAGTTTCAAAGCTATCACCACAAATTATACAGATTTCAGCACAGTTTTACAGGTCAACACAGTTTTACAGCTTTTCATCAGATAACATAGCTGTCATCACAGTTTAATAGCTGTCACCACAAATTATACAGATTTCAGTACATTTTCACAGCTGTCACACAGATACTTGGCCATCACCAAACTTTGGCAGGTATCACCACCGGTTATTCAGATTTCAGCACAGTTTCACAGCTGTCACCACAGGTTAAGTGGCTATCCCCACAGTTTGCCATCAATCACCACGGACTTGTACATTCCAATATGCTATTTTGATTTCAACACAGTTTTACAGCTTCACATCAGATAACATATCTTCCACCATAGTTTCATAGCTGGCACAACAAATTATACAGATTTCAGTACATTTCCACAGCTGTCACACAGATACTTGGTTATCACCAAACTTTCGCAGGTATCACCGCAGGTTATTCCGATTTCAGCACAGTTTCATAGCTGTCACCACAGGTTAAGTGGCTATCACCACAGTTTGCCATCAATCACCACGGACTTGTACATTCCATGCTTTTAGGCTCTGTTGTATATTCCTTGCTTACAAATGATAAACCTTTCATAGAACATATTTGATGTGAATATAGCTGGCGTTAAGGGAGTCTTTGGCTGCCGTAAAATGTCTCTCCGCCTTTCATAATAATGTTGTCTATAATTTCTTGTCCTTCGGGATCATTGGTTTCTTGTGGAATTTCTAAAATATTTCAGGGCCAATGATGAGGCTGAATTGGCCAAAACCAGCTGCTCTGGTCCAGAACACTTGTGCACTCCATGCTTTTCTGATCTGTTGTTTATGTTTTGCATCCAAAGGGTACCTCCTTTATAGAACATATTTCATAGTAGGCTATTTGAATTCAGCAGTTTCACAGCTGTCGCCACAAGATAGGTAACTAACACCCATCATAGCTATCACCACAGGTATTCATAATTCTGCCTCATTTCACAGCTGTCACCATAGGTTAAATGGCCATCTCCGCTGTTTCACAGATATCACCACAGGTTATTTAGTTTTCAGTATAGTTTTATAGCTGTCACAACAGACAACTCAGCATTACAACAGGAAACTCGGTATCACAGCTTTCTCAATGTGATATTTTGATTTCAGCACAGTTTTACAACAGATAACATAGCTGTATACATAGTTTCACAGCTGTCACCACAAATTATACAAATTTCAGTACATTTTCACAGCTGTCACACAGATACTTGGCTATCACCAAACTTTGGCAGGTATCACCACAGGTTATTCAGATTTCTGCACAGTTTCACCGCTGTCACCACAGGTTAAGTGATTATCCCCACGGTTTGCCATCAATCACCACGGACTTGTACATTCAATGCTTTTAGGTTCTGTTGTATATTCCCTGCTTCCAAATGATAAGCCTTTCATAGAACATATTTGCTGTGACTATAGCTGGCGTTAATGGAGTGTGTGGCGGCCGTTAACTGTCTCCCCGCCTTAACCTTCGGGATCATTGGTGGAATTTTGAAAATATTTCAGGGCCACTGATGAGATCTATTTGGCCGAAACTAGCTGTTCTGACCCAGAAACTTTGTGCATTCCATGCTTTACGGATCTGTTATTTATTCCTTGCTTCCAAATGATAACTCTTTCATGGAACATTTTTCAAAGCAAGTTATTTTGAATTCAGCAGTTTCACTGCTGTCACCACAGGCTACGTGACTAGCACCACTGTTTCACAGCTATCATCACAGGTTATTAATAATTCAGCATCACTTCATAGCTGTCACCATAGGTTAAATGGCCATCATCGCTGTTTCACAGATATCACCACAGGTCATTTAGTTTTCAGTATAGTTTTATAGCTGTCACAACAGACAACTCGGCATCACAACAGGTAAATCGGCATCACCACAGTTTCGCAGCTTTCAGCGTAAATATTCTGGAAATCATATATAATTATTGGTTTAGACTCATATTCGAGACAGGTTTTTTATTATTTGGACCCCATTTTGATTTATATCAGTCTTTGAATCGACTGCCTATTCGAAATTCGAAAAATTTCAGTATGTTTCCTCTGGCTTTCGTTGCCGGATCACTGATGAGGCTTTATTAGCCGAAACTACGTAGTATGACCCATCTTCTTTCTTATGAATGTTTTCATTGCTCTTAAAGGAACTCATTTTTGATTTTTATTTGCCTTCACTGCAGCTGGTGTTGTGCCGTGTGGCGGCCGTAAAACGTCTTCCCGTACATCAACCATAGTGCAGTTTATATATTACTTTTTGTCCTTTGAGATCAGCGTAAATATTCTGGAAAATCATATATTATTATTGGTTTAGACTCATATTCTAGACAGGTTTTTAATTATTTGGACACTATTTTGATTTATATCACTCTTTGAATCGACTGCCTATTCGAAATTCGATAAATTGCAGTATGTTTCCTCTGGCTTTCGTAGCCGGATCATTACAGGGTCACTGATGAGGCTTTATTAGCCGAAACTACGTAGTATGACCCATCTTCTTTCTTATGAATGTTTTCATTGCTCTTAAAGGAACTCATTTTTTATTTTTATTTCTCAATATGTTATTTTGATTTCAACACAGTTTTACAGCTTCACATCAGATAACATAGCTTCCGCCACAGTTTCACAGCTGTCCCCACAAATTATACAGATTTCAGTAAATTTCCACAGCTGTCACACAGATACTTGGTTATCACCAAACTTTCGCAGGTATCACCACATGTTATTCCGATTTCAACACAGTTTCACAGCTGTCACCACAGGTTAAGTGGCTATCACCACAGTTTGCCATCAATCACCACGGACTTGTACATTCCATTCTTTTAGGCTCTGTTGTATATTTCATGCTTACAAATGATAAACCTTTCATAAAACATATTTGATGTGAATATAGCTGGCGTTAAGGGAGTCTTTGGCTGCCGTAAAATGTCTCTCCGCCTTTCGTCATAATCTTGTCTATAATTTTTTGTCCTTCGGGATCATTGGTTTATTGAGGAATTTTTAAAATATGTCAGGGCCAATGATGAGGCTGAATTGGCCGAAACCAGCTGCTCTGGTCCAGAAAACTTGTGCACTCCATGCTTTTCTGATCTGTTGTTTATGCCTTGCTTCCAAAGGATAACTCCTTTATAGAACATATTTCACACTAGGCTATTTGAATTCAACAATTTCACAGCTGTCGCCACAAGATAGGTAACTAACACCCACTATCATAGCTATCGCCACAGGTATTCATAATTCTGACTCATTTCACAGCTGTCACCATAGGTTAAATGGCCATCACCGCTGTTTCACAGATATCACCACAGGTTATTTAGTTTTCAGTAAAGTTTTATAGCTGTCACAACAGTCAACTCAGCATAACAACAGGAAACTCGGTATCACAGCTTTCTCAATGTGTTATTTTGTTTTTAGCACAGTTTTACAGCTTAACAACAGATAACATAGCTGTCAACATAGTTTCACAGCTATCACCACAAATTATACAGATTTCAGCACAGTTTACAGCTTCACAACAGATAACATAGCTGTCAACACAGTTTTACAGCTTCACATCAGATAACATAGCTGTCACCACAATTTCACAGCTGTCACCACAATTTATACAGATTTCAGTACATTTTCACAGCTGTCACACAGATACTTGGCTATCACCAAACTTTGGCAGGTATCACCACAGGTCATTCAGATTTCAGCACAGATTCACAGCTGTCACCACAAGTTAAGTGGCTATCCCCACAGTGTGCCATCAATCACCACGGACTTGTACATTCCATGCTTTTAGGCTCTGTTGTATATTCCCTGCTTCCAAATGATAAGCCTTTCGTAGAACATATTTGCTTTGACTATAGCTGGCGTTAATGGAGTGTGTGGCGGCCGTTAACTGTCTCTCCGCCTTTCGTCACAATGTAGTTTATATTTTCTTGTCCTTCGGGATCATTGGTGGAATTTTGAAAATATTTCAGCGCCACTGATGAGACCTATTTGGCCGAAACTAGCTGCTCTGGCCGAGAAAACTTGTGCACTCCATGCTTCACGGATCTGTTGTTTATTCCTTGCTTCCAAAGGATAACTCTTTTATGGAACATATTTCATAGTAGGTTATTTTGAATTCAGCAGTTTCACTGCTGTCACCACAGGCTACGTGACTAGCACCACTGTTTCACAGCTATCATCACAGATTATTTATAATTCAGCATCACTTCATAGCTGTCGCCATAGGTTAAATGGCCATCATCGCTGTTTCACAGATATCACCACAGGTCATTTAGTTTTCAGTATAGTTTTATAGCTGTCACAACAGACAACTCGGCATCACAACAGGTAAATCGGCATCACCACAGTTTCGCAGCTTTCAGCGTAAATATTCTGCAAATCATATATAATTACTGGTTTAGACTCATATTCTAGACAGGTTTTTAATTATTTGGACCCCATTTTGATTTATATCAGTCTTTGAATCGACTGCCTATTCGAAATTCGAAAAATTGCAGTATGTTTCCTCTGGCTTTCGTTGCCGGATCATTACAGGGTCACTGATGAGGCTTATTTAGCCGAAACTACGTAGTATGACCCATCTTCTTTCTTATGAATGTTTTCATTGCTCTTAAAGGAACTCATTTTTGATTTTTATTTGCCTTCACTGCAGCTGGTGTTGTGCCGTGTGGCGGCCGTAAAACGTCTCCCCGTACATCAACCATAGTGCAGTTTATATTTTACTTTTTGTCCTTTGAGATCAGCGCAAATATTCTGGTAAATCATATATTATTATTGGTTTAGACTCATATTCTAGACAGGTTTTTAATTATTTGGACACTATTTTGATTTATATCACTCTTTGAATCGACTGCCTATTCGAAATTCGAAAAATTGCAGTATGTTTCCTCTGGCTTTCGTAGCCGGATCATTACAGGGTCACTGATGAGGCTTTATTAGCCGAAACTACGTAGTATGACCCATCTTCTTTCTTATGAATGTTTTCAATGCTCTTAAAGGAACTCATTTTTGATTTTTATTTCTGAATGTTATTTTGATTTCAAGACAGTTTTACAGCTTCACATCAGATAACATAGCTTCCGCCACAGTTTCACAGCTGTCCCCACAAATTATACAGATTTCAGTACATTTCCACAGCTGTCACACAGATACTTGGTTATCACCAAACTTTCGCAGGTATCACCACATGTTATTCCGATTTCAACACAGTTTCACAGCTGTCACCACAGGTTAAGTGGCTATCACCACAGTTTGCCATCAATCACCACGGACTTGTACATTCCATTCTTTTAGGCTCTGTTGTATATTCCATGCTTACAAATGATAAACCTTTCATAAAACATATTTGATGTGAATATAGCTGGCGTTAAGGGAGTCTTTGGCTGCCGTAAAATGTCTCTCCGCCTTTCGTCATAATCTTGTCTATAATTTTTTGTCCTTCGGGATCATTGGTTTATTGTGGAATTTTTAAAATATGTCAGGGCCAATGATGAGGCTGAATTGGCCGAAACCAGCTGCTCTGGTCCAGAAAACTTGTGCACTCCATGCTTTTCTGATCTGTTGTTTATGCCTTGCTTCCAAAGGATAACTCCTTTATAGAACATATTTCACAGTAGGCTATTTGAATTCAGCAGTTTCACAGCTGTCGCCACAAGATAGGTAACTATCACCCACTATCATAGCTATCACCACAGGTATTCATAATTCTGACTCATTTCACAGCTGTCACCATAGGTTAATGGCCATCACCGCTGTTTCACAGATATCACCACAGGCTATTTAGTTTTCAGTAAAGTTTTATAGCTGTCACAACAGTCAACTCAGCATAACAACAGGAAACTCGGTATCACAGCTTTCTCAATGTGTTATTTTGTTTTCAGCACAGTTTTACAGCTTAACAACAGATAACATAGCTGTCAACATAGTTTCACAGCTATCACCACAAATTATACAGATTTCAGCACAGTTTACAGCTTCACAACAGATAACATAGCTGTCAACACAGTTTTACAGCTTCACATCAGATAACATAGCTGTCACCACAGTTTCACAGCTGTCACCACAAATTATACAGATTTCAGTACATTTTCACAGCTGTCACACAGATACTTGGCTATCACCAAACTTTGGCAGGTATCACCACAGGTTATTCAGATTTCAGCACAGATTCACAGCTGTCACCACAAGTTAAGTGGCTATCCCAACAGTGTGCCATCAATCACCATGGACTTGTACATTCCATGCTTTTAGGCTCTGTTGTATATTCCCTGCTTCCAAATGATAAGCCTTTCATAGAACATATTTGCTTTGACTATAGCTGGCGTTAATGGAGTGTGTGGCGGCCGTTAACTATCTCTCCGCCTTACGTCACAATGTAGTTTATATTTTCTTGTCCTTCGGGATCATTGGTGGAATTTTGAAAATATTTCAGGGCCACTGATGAGACCTATTTGGCCGAAACTAGCTGCTCTGGCCCAGAAAACTTGTGCACTCCATGCTTCACGGATCTGTTATTTATTCCTTGCTTCCAAAGGATAACTCTTTTATGGAACATATTTCATAGTAGGTTATTTTGAATTCAGCAGTTTCACTGCTGTCACCACAGGCTACGTGACTAGCACCACTGTTTCACAGCTATCATCACAGATTATTTATAATTCAGCATCACTTCATAGCTGTCACCATAGGTTAAATGGCCATCATCGCTGTTTCACAGATTTCACCACAGGTCATTTAGATTTCAGTATAGTTTTATAGCTGTCACAACAGACAACTCGGCATCACAACAGGTAAATCGGCATCACCACAGTTTCGCAGCTTTCAGCGTAAATATTCTGGAAATCATATATAATTATTGGTTTAGACTCATATTCTAGACAGGTTTTTAATTATTTGGACCCCATTTTGATTTATATCAGTCTTTGAATCGACTGCCTATTCGAAATTCGAAAAATTTCAGTATGTTTCCTCTGGCTTTCGTCGCCGGATCATTACAGGGTCACTGATGAGGCTTTATTAGCCGAAACTACGTAGTATGACCCATCTTCTTTCTTATGAATATTTTCATTGCTCTTAAAGGAACTCATTTTTGATTTTTATTTGCCTTCACTGCAGCTGGTGTTGTGCCGTGTGGCGGCCGTAAAACGTCTCCCCGTACATGAACCATAGTGCAGTTTATATTTTACTTTTTGTCCTCTGAGATCAGCGTAGATATTCTGGAAAATCATATATTATTATTGGTTTAGACTCATATTCTAGACAGGTTTTTAATTATTTGGACACTATTTTGATTTATATCACTCTTTGAATCGACTGCCTATTCGAAATTCGAAAAATTGCAGTATGTTTCCTCTGGCTTTCGTAGCCGGATCATTACAGGGTCACTGATGAGGCTTTATTAGCCGAAACTACGTAGTATGACCCATCTTCTTTCTTATGAATGTTTTCATTGCTCTTAAAGGAACTCATTTTTGATTTTTATTTCTCAATATGTTATTTTGATTTCAACACAGTTTTACAGCTTCACATCAGATAACATAGCTTCCGCCACAGTTTCACAGCTGTCCCCACAAATTTTACAGATTTCAGTAAATTTCCACAGCTGTCACACAGATACTTGGTTATCACGAAAATTTCCCAGGTATCACCACATGTTATTCTGATTTCAACACAGTTTCACAGCTGTCACCACAGGTTAAGTGGCTATCACCACAGTTTGCCATCAATCAACACGGACTTGTACATTCCATTCTTTTAGGCTCGGTTGTATATTCCATGCTTACAAATGATAAACCTTTTATAAAACATATTTGATGTGAATATAGCTGGCGTTAAGGGAGTCTTTGGCTGCCGTAAAATGTCTCTCCGCCTTTCGTCATAATCTTGTCTATAATTTTTTGTCCTTCGGGATCATTGGTTTATTGTGGAATTTTTAAAATATGTCAGGGCCAATGATGAGGCTGAATTGGCCGAAACCAGCTGCTCTGGTCCAGAAAACTTGTGCACTCCATGCTTTTCTGATCTGTTGTTTATGCCTTGCTTCCAAAGGATAACTCCTTTATAGAACATATTTCACAGTAGGCTATTTGAATTCAGCAGTTTCACAGCTGTCGCCACAAGATAGGTAACTAACACCCACTATCAAACCTATCACCACAGGTATTCATAATTCTGACTCATTTCACAGCTGTCACCATAGGTTAAATGGCCATCACCGCTGTTTCACAGATATCACCACAGGTTATTTAGTTTTCAGTAAAGTTTTATAGCTGTCACAACAGTCAACTCAGCATAACAACAGGAAACTCGGTATCACAGCTTTCTCAATGTGTTATTTTGTTTTCAGCACAGTTTTACAGCTTAACAACAGATAACATAGCTGTCAACATAGTTTCACAGCTATCACCACAAATTATACAGATTTCAGCACAGTTTACAGCTTCACAACAAATAATATAGCTGTCAACACAGTTTTACAGCTTCACATCAGATAACATAGCTGTCACCACAGTTTCACAGCTGTCACCACAAATTATACAGATTTCAGTACATTTTCACAGCTGTCACACAGATACTTGGCTTTGGCAGGTATCACCACAGGTTATTCAGATTTCGGCACAGATTCACAGCTGTCACCACAAGTTAAGTGGCTATCCCCACAGTGTGCCATCAATCACCACGGACTTGTACATTCCATGCTTTTAGGCTCTGTTGTATATTCCCTGCTTCCAAATGATAAGCCTTTCATAGAACATATTTGCTTTGACTATAGCTGGCGTTAATGGAGTGTGTGGCGGCCGTTAACTGTCTCTCCGCCTTTCGTCACCATGTAGTTTATATTTTCTTGTCCTTCGGAATCATTGGTGGAATTTTGAAAATATTTCAGGGCCACTGATGAGACCTATTTGGCCGAAACAAGCTGCTCTGGCCCAGAAAACTTGTGCACTCCATGCTTTACGGATCTGTTATTTATTCCTTGCTTCCAAGTGATAACTCTTTTATGGAACATATTTCAAAGTAGGTTATTTTGAATGCAGCAGTTTCAATGCTGTCACCACAGGCTACGTGACTAGCACCACTGTTTCACAGCTATCATCACAGGTTATTTATAATTCAGCATCGCTTCATAGCTGTCACCATAGGTTAAATGGCCATCATCGCTGTTTCACAGATATCACCACAGGTCATTTAGTTTTCAGTATAGTTTTATAGCTGTCACAACAGACAACTCGGCATCACAACAGGTAAATCGGCATCACCACAGTTTCACAGCTTTCTCAATATGTTATTTTGATTTCAACACAGTTTTACAGCTTCACATCCGATAACATAGCTTCAACCACAGTTTCACATCTGTCACCACAAATTATACAGATTTCAGTACATTTCCACAGCTGTCACACGGATACTTGGTTATCACCAAACTTTCGCAGGTATCACCGCAGGTTATTCCGATTTCAGCACAGTTTCACAGCTGTCGCCACAGGTTAAGTGGCTATCACCACAGTTTGCCATCAATCACCACGGACTTGTACATTCCATGCTTTTAGGCGCGGTTGTATATTCCTTGCTTACAAATGATAAACCTTTCATAGAACATATTTGATGTGAATATAGCTGGCGTTATGGGAGTCTTTGGCTGCCGTAAAATGTCTCTCCGCCTTTCGTCATTATGTTGTCTATTATCTCTTGTCCTTCGGGATCATTGGTTTATTGTGGAATTCTTAAAATATTTCAGGGTCAATGATGAGGCTGAATTGGCCGAAACCAGCTGCTCTGGTCCAGAAAACTTGTGCACTACATGCTTTTCTGATCTGTTGTTTATGTCATGCTTCCAAAGAATAACTCCTTTATTGAGCATATTTCACAGTAGGCTATTTGAATTCAGCAGTTTCACAGCTGTCACCACAAGCTACGTAACTAACACCCACTATCATAGCTATCACCACAGGTATTCATAATTCTGCCTCATTTCACAGCTGCCACCATTGGTTAAATGGCCATCAACGTTGTTTCACAGATATCACCAAAGGTTATTTAGTTTTCAGTAAAGTTTTATAGCTGTCACAACAGACAACTCAGCATCACAACAGGAAAATCGGTATCAGAGCTTTCTCAGTGTGTTATTTTGATTTAAGCACAGTTTTACAGCTTCAGAACAGATAACATAGCTGTCAACATAGTTTCACAGCTATCACCACAAATTATACAGATTTCATTACATTTTCACAGCTGTCACACAGATACTTGGCTATCACCAAACTTTCGCAGGTATCACCTCAGGTTATTCAGATTTCAGCACAGTTTTACAGCAGTCACCACAGGTTAATATGTGGCTATCCCCACAGTTTGCCATCAATCACCACGGGCTATTTAGATTTCAATACAATTTCACAGCTGTCACCCCAGATTATTTAGATTTTAGCACAGGTCAAAACTGTCACCACCGGTCGCCTGGCCATCGCAACAGTTTCACAGTTTTTTTTTGTACTATTTCAGGGTTCTGATGAGGGTCATTGGACGAAACAAGTTAGTTTTGCCAAGGAATACATGTATACTTTATGCATTTCATAGAACATATTTGATGTGACTATAGCTGGCGTAAAGGGAGTGTGTGGGGGCCGTAAAATGTATCCCCGCCTTTCGTCATAGGTAGTTTATATGTTCTTGTCCTTCGGGATCATTGGTTTACTGTGGAATTTTGAAATTATTTCAGGGCCACTGATGAGGCCTAATTGGCCGAAACTAGCTGTTCTGGGCCAGAAAACTTGTGCATTCCATGCTTTTCGGATCTGTTGTTTATTTCTTGCTTCCAAAGGATAGAACATATTTCCGGTTGGTGTTTTTGAATTCAGCAGTTCCACAGCTGCCATCACATGCTACGCGACTAGCACCACAGTTTCACAACTATCACCACAGGTTATTTATAATTCTGCATCGTTTCATAGCTGTCACCACAGGTTAAATTGCCATCACCGCTGTTTCACAGATATCACCACAGGTTATTTAGTCTTCAGTATAGTTTTATAACTGTCACAACGGAAAACTCGCAATCACAACAGATAACTCGGCATCACCACAGGTTTATAGCTTTCACAAAATGTTTTTTTTTATTTCAGCACAGTTTCACAACAGATAACATAGCTGTCACCACAGTTTCCCAGCTGTCACCACAGATTAAAGATTTCAGCACTTTTTCACAGCTGTAACACAGATACTTGGCTCTCACCAAATTTTGGCAGGTATGACCACAGATTAATCAGATTTCAGCACAATTTCACAGCTGTAACCGAAGGTTATGTGGCTATGACCACTGTCTTACAGCTACCACCACGGGTTATTTATAATTCAGCACCGTTTCACAGCTGTCCAAATGTCCATCACCGCTGTTTCACAGATTATCACCGCAGGTTATAGTGTCAACTCGGCATCACAACAGGTAACTCAGCATCACCACAGTTTAACAGCTTTTCAATATGTTATGTTGATTTCAGCACAATTTCACAATTCGTGTTGTGAAGCTCTAGTGAAAGCCATATTTCCTGAGGTGACAATGTGAAATTGAGGTGATAGCCATATTTCATACATTTATGGCTATGGGACTCAGATGATAGCAATATAACCTGATGTGATATCGTTGTTACCTGTAGGGACAACTCTGAAACTCGGGTGATAACCATACTAACTGTTGTGACAATTATTAATCATAGTTGACTGCTGTATTACCTGTTGTGACGACTGTCAAACTGAGGTGATAGCGATCTTATTTTTGTGAAGGAAAGCTGAGAAAGTCAGGAGATAGCCATATAACTTGCTGTGATAGCTGAAAACTAAAATGATAGCAATACTACCTATAGTGACAGCGGTGAAACTGAAATTATTGCTATATAATATGTGTCGACAGCTGTGAAACTTAAGTGATAGCCATATAACCTGTGGTGATGTGATGAAAGCTAAGAAATTGAGGTGATGGCTATCACCACAGGTTATTTATAATTCTGTGATGGCTGTTAAACTCTGGCGATAACCATACTACCTGGGGTCATAGCCATATTACCTGTGATGATAGCTGTGAAACTTGAAAAATCACGTGATAGCCATATTACCTGTGGTGATATCTGTGAGACTTATTTGAAAGCCTAACCACATATGGCGACATTTGTGAAACTGAAATGATAGCCATAATACCGCAGTGGTAACTGCTACTCAGATGATGGCCATATAGCCTCTGGGAATAGTTGTCAAGCTAAGGGGATAGCCAAACAAGCTATGGGAATAGCTGTGAAACAGACTTGACTGCTGTATTACCTGTGGTGGAAGCTGTCCAAATGAGGTGACAGGCATATAACCTGTAATGCTAGCTGTGCAACTCAGATGATAGTCATACTGCTTCTTGTGAAATTCAGGTGATAGCCATATTACCTGAGGTGTAAGATGCGAAACTGAGGTAACAGTCTTATAACCTGTGGTGGTAGCAGTAAAACGGAGGTTAAAGCCATATTACCGGCGGTGATGCGTCTGACTGGTGATCAGAAGTACGCGAGTTCGATACTTGCCGGGGTTGGCAGTTTTCTATCGTGGAGATTGATCATGAAATCTTTTCTACGGTCATTCTTTCCAGGAAAAGTCTGGGTAGGTAACCTGACTGGCTCAAAAATGACAAAATAGTGTTGATTTGGCCATTAAACTCGAATGCAAACAAAAACCTGTGAACTCCTGTGATAGCATTAATTACTACCTGTTGTGACAGCGGGGTAAATCAGGTGTAAACCATCCTAGTTGAAGTGACAGTTGTGAAACAGAGGTGATTGTTGTATTACCTGTTGTGACAGATGTCAACCGAGATGATAGCCGTATTGCCTGTAACGATAGCTCTGAAATTCAGGTGATTCTTATTTTTTTGTGGGAAACTCAGATGATAGTCATAGTTCCTGTCGTGACAGCTGTGAAATGGAGGTGATATCCATATTACCTCTGGTGATAGCTGTGAAACTCAGTTGACAGCAATATAACCTGTGGTTACAACTGTTAAACTGAGGTAACAGCCATGTTACCTGTAGTGATAGCTGTGAAACTCAGGTGATAACCATTCTACATGTTGTGACAAGTGTGAAACACAGTGGATTGCTATATTATCTTTGGTGATAGCTATCAGTCTGATGTGATAGCGATACGGCCAGGTGATAACCATACTACCTGCGATAACCACACTCCCTGTTCTGACATTTGTGAAACGGAGGTCATTGCTTAATAATCTGTGGTGACAGTTGTAAAACTGAGGTGTTTGTCATACCACCTTTGGTGGTAGCTGTGAAATTTGGTTTAAAAATAGAGGTGAAGGCAATGATCAGGAACGAATTCAATTACCCAAAATCTCCTAACAGAGAAACCAATGGGAAAGAAATACGAACATAAAATAGCTAAACCCTAATGAAAACATCACAAGCGGATAGCCAAAATCACATTTTCTTTCACACAAAATGGCCACACAGCTGTAGATAATAAAAAGACATAAGCAATACATACATGCAAAGACGCAATATAACAAAAATAAACCACAACAGAAGAACCGCCTTGGAACGGTCAGCAAAAGTCTTCCACTCGGGGGCTTAAATCGATTGTACATGGCTTTGGTTCTTTTATGGTTTAGACAAATAATCGTAAGTCCGCATTAGGTCACATCACATGTGATGACAGCTGTGAAACTGGAAACTCAGGTGATGGCCATATTACCTGTGGTGATATCAGTAAGACTAATCTGAAAGCCTTACTACCTGGGGTGACAGCTGTGAAACTGCGGTGATAGCCATATTATATATAGTGGTAACTGTTATTCAGGTAGCGGCCATATATAGCCTGCGGTGATAGAGGTGACTGCTGCACTACTTGTGGTGACAGCTGCCAAACCGAGGTGATATGTATATTACCGTTAATGACAGGTGTAAAATTCAGGTGATAGTCCTACTACTTCTTGTGTAATACGGGTGACAGCCATATTACCCGAGGTGAAAGATATGAAACTGAGGTGACAGCCATATTACCCGTTGTGGCAGCTGTTAAAGCCATATTACCTGCTCAGGTGTAATAGCCCCTCTTCCCTCTTTAATTGCACGCCGGTGGGTCAGGCCTCAGATTCTATGACGGCTCCAACGTAAAGGCTTATCGAAAATTAGATAGATAATGTTGGTTGGTGCCTGATGCTCTGTCTCTGGTCGGGCTCATCGGAGTCTAACTGTTGGTTTTCTTTTGCTCCAGCATTTCTGTGGTTTCTTGCTGTCGAGTCCTCACCGTTGTCTCACCTCCGTGGTTCTTTGATTTTTGTGTTCACGGAGATGTTGCACTGATGAGTTAGGAGGCCTTCATGCGGACTGAACAAATTATTTGTCTAAATCGCGACGGAAGTAAGGGCGAGGATTGTGGCCACGTAAAATCGATTTAAGCCCCCCAGTGGAAATTTTCCACTGACCGTTCCAAGGCGGCTCTTCTGTGGCGATTTATTTATGTTGTTGTTTGTTGCTTGCTGTGTGTGTCACTTGTGTCTTTTGGTTTTGGATGGCCATATGGCCATTTTGTGGGAAAGTAACTGTCCTTATGGCCTTCCTTTGTTTAGGTTTCCATTATGGTCTGGTCGCTCAATGTTTGTATTTCTTTCCCTTTGGTGTCTTTTATGGGTGGAGTAAGTTAATTGTATCAATTCCTGATCTTTGTTTTACTTCTACTTTACAACCTGTGGTGACAGCTGGGAAACTCAGGTGATATCCATACTCAATTTAGTGACAGCTATGAACAGATGCGATTGCTATATTACCTTTGTTGACAGCTGTAAAACACAGGCGATAACCGTATTACCTGCTATGATAGCTGTGAAAATCAGGCGATAGTCATATTTCTTGTTGTGAAGCTCAGGCGATAGCCATATTTCATGAGATGACAGCTATGAAACGGAGGTTATAGCCATATTACCTATGGTGATAGCTGTGAAACTCTGGTGAAAACAATATGAACTGTGGTGACAGCTGTTAAACTTAGGTGATAGCCATGTTACCTGTCGTGACAGCTTTGAAATTCGTCCGATAACCATACTGCCTGTTGTGAAAAGGTGAAACATAATTGATTGCTATAATTATTACCTATGGTGACAGCTGTAAACTGAGGTGATAGCGAAATAACCTTTGGCGATATATATGAATATTCTGGTGATAGCCATACTACCTGCTGTGAAGGAAAGCTGAGAAAGCCAGGTGTTAGTCATATTACTTGTGGTGATAGTTGTGAAACTAAGGTGATAATCATAATACCTCTAGTGACAGCGGTGTAACTGAAGTTATTGCTATAATATACAAGGTGACAGTTGTGGAACTGAGGTGATAGCCATATTACCGGCCGTGTTGTGGTGATCCCTGAAAAACTCGGGTGATAGCAATATTGACTTTGTTGATAGTTGTGAAACTCTAGGAACCATACTACCCATTGCGACTTTTGTGAGACAGAGGCCATTGATCAATAACCTGTTGTGACATTTGTAAAACTGAAGAGTTAGCCATATAACCTGTGGTGATAGCAGTGAAACTGGGGTTCAAGTCATATCACCTGTGGTGATAGCTGTGAAACTCAGTTGCTAGCCATATTTCATGCGGTGATATCTGTGAGAATAAGTTCAAAGCCATACAAGCCAAAATATTAATGGTAAAAGCTGTGTACGGCATCAGTTGTGATAGCCATTCTACCTGGCAATTCAACCTGTGGTGACAGTCGTATAACTCAGGTAACAGCCTCATTACCTGTGGTGATAGGTGTGAAACTTACCCGTGTAGACATATATGACTCAGTTGACAGTCATTCTTCCTGTGATGATAGCTGTGCGACTAAGATCATAGCCATATTAACTGTGGCAATAGCTGAGATTTGTTTGTCTTTGGTTTTTACGTCCCAGGCAACACCATTTAGGAGATTTAGGGGTTGCTTTCTATTTTGAGGGATTTTACCTGACACTGAGATAAACTGACATCTAAAGGCCTAGCGCCCAAAGAAACCGCAAGGGTTTAAAAGACGGTCCATCTCGCACCACTTTTCCTGGAAAGGTTTAGATCTTCTAAGCGGTAAGCCGTAATTGCATCGATTCCTGATCATTGCCTTCAGTTCGATTCCATTAACGTTTCTAACACGTTTACAGACGTCATTTTATTGTGCGAATATTTCGGCAATGTTTCAAAAACGTCATTTATCAAGGGCGTCTCTTGCCTGATGCCTCAAGTTGACCTGTCTCACGAGCTACGTCGGTCGGTGTGTGCTCGGAGGGGATGTGCTGTGTTTGCCGGGTCTTGTCCGTCATCCGTTTCGGTTTCAGAACTTTGGGGTTGAGACACACTGATGAAGATTAAATATCAGAAAGGCCTCTGTGTCACTAAATTAGGTATAGTTACGCCTTAATTATCAAACGTTTCTCTGCTTACATTTGCGAATGATTTCTTCAATGATATTATACCCGCTTTTTTCGAAGAAAAATCTGGTATATTGTTTTCGTACCAGAGTTGAGTGAGCGTCTGTCCGTCCGTCTGTCTGTCCGTCCGTCACGTTTCTTGTAAATGGATCTCCTCTGCAACCACTGAAGTTACACTTTTGAAACTTTGCATGTGGATAGTACATGGTATGTAGATGGCAGTGGGCTACATTTTTGTGAACTTTACCCCAACATGGCCCCCAAGGGTCATAAAGCAGGACATTATCATATCTTCTAAACTGTTGGGATTGCACTTCCGAAACTTGATTATTGGATAGCCCTTGGAATGTAGAACATATTGGAATACTTTTCGTGTGACCTTGACCCCAACATGGCCCCTGGGTCAAAGGTCAAAAAGTAGGACTTTATCATATCTTCTAACCTGTTGGGATTGCACTGCCGAAAATTGATTATTGGATAGCCCTTGGAATGTAGAACATATTGGAATACTTTTCGTGTGACCTCGACCTCAACATGGCCCCAGGGTCAAAGGTAAAAAAGTATGACATTGCCATATCTTTAGTGTTATTCACAGAAAAATTGGGTATTTGCGATGGTATACCATCGACTGCGCCATCTAGTTTTGATGCTTTAATCACAATTTTAATAACATTATAAAACATTGGAAAATGTAGTAGCTCTTCAATTCAGTACTTCTGTCAATGGGACCCATTATGAAAACACACACATCTTACACTGCTTTCTGTCAATTTTTCTCCATCTATGGAAGTTTGTGACACTTTTCTTACTTCTGGTTCAAATTTAGATAAATGGTGTTCATTAGAACAGACTCTTCGAAGCAGTTAGAGAAAACGACCAGTGGGTCACGTATACCCCAGGCCAGCGCCACCCTCTAATATAGCTTTTGGGCTTGTATGTAATATGAATGAAGAAGTCAAGAAGCTATAAGAATCTATACATGTGCTTGTAAAAGCTAAACCAAACATAAAAATTCTAAATGGACCACCGAGTGAGGGCATCAAAGTTACTGAAGGGTTGGGGGCATCAATGTTACTGAATCAGCAGGGTGGGATATGCATCAATAAAATCTTTGTTCTGGTAAGCAAACTCGATGCAAGTATATATTGAATTTATCTTAGAGTATAGAACATACAGGCATCTATAAACTTTGTCATAAAACTTTAAACAAATGTAAAATTTCTAAGTCTGTGACCTTGAGATCACCTTGGGTGGGGGAAGGGACAAACATAACGAAATCTTTGGCCTGGTTTGCAACTATGATGCAAGTATCTACTGAATTTGTGTTAGAGTTTAGAACATACAGGCATCTATAAACTTTGTCATAAAACTTTAACCAAATGCAAACTTTTTAAGTCTTTGACCTTGACCTCAAGGTCACTGTGGGGCTGGGACATGCATCAATGATATCTTTAGACCAGTATATAACTTCAGTGTAATAATCAACTAAATCTATCAAAGGGTTCAGAAGATATAATCTCTTAGAAACTATGACGCAAAACTTTGACCACAATGTTAACGGAAGGAAGAAGGATGGACGGACATCGGGCGGACAGATGGACGGACGGACGTTCTCACAAATGGATAGTTATGTGGCTATTTTTGGCAGGATCGATACTTAAGTGGCTACTTTTAGCCACAGAAAAGAAGTATTTTCGGTGTCTAACGGAATAAATCACATTGACTTACATTGATTCTGTCCATTTACATAGCCACCTAACTATCCATTTGTTGGAGCTGACAGACGGAAAGACGGACGGACGAACGGCAGGACGAAAGCATTATACCCCATAGCATACCTCGCATACCGGGGGTATAATGAGTACATAGTACGTCTATGCTGTGGGTAAGAATATGGTAAAAATGTATGCCCTTGCCAACCCTACTTTCATCTGTATGAAGTGGTGTCTAAATGGATATGCATTTCCCGGACTTGTTAGTTTGTTTTAACAGTATATGCATAATTTATTTCAACAGCAGCTTTGTGACCATAAAGTATCTCAGTGGCTCAGTTGAATGCGCAAGTTACTAATGATCAGCTCGTGGGATTGATCATCTCTAGGCTGAGGATGTTTCTTGCAAGTGATCTTGATCACGAACTATGTTCTATAGCATCTCGCCCTCTTCTGCTTATCTAAGGACCGTTGTCAGTTTCTAAAAGACGAATGTTCACTATACTTGCACTGGTTATAAACATATTGGTGACCTATTCACATTTTTCTAATGAGTCCTGTGAACTCGCTATGTCCCAATCTATAAGTTCCACTGCAAAATTATTTGTACAAAACACAGTTTTCCTAAGTATTTCGAAATAATGGTGAGTCTTGGGACTTGCAAAATTTAATTTGTAAGTCCCTCAGAGAAATTATGAGCTGTTTGTTTGATTTGAGGTTTAACGTCCCCGTCAACACTGAAAAGATTATTTTGGAGACGTTGCTTCCAATTTTGTGGGCTTATTTGTCGATTCCTGATCATTGCCTTCACATCTATTTTGTGTGCTGGTGGATGAACAAACAAATGGACAGAAAAATAGGTCCCTAAGTCGTGCCATGTTAAAAGCAGGCATTACAAAAAAAAAACTGAAAGTAAGCAAGAAAACAACTGAATTTCGTTGCCAGACAATATTTCATTTATTTCTTAATTATAATTCATTTCACTGCTTCCAGCCTTTAACGTCTTTTACTTTTCTTCTTCCCCTCGATGTTGATTCTGAAACACAAGGAAAAATTCCATCACAATTTAAATATAAAAGATTGACAGATACTTATGGTCATTTTTGAGAGGGGTGCGAGTCATGCAAACGTGCACACATGTACACATACATACATGTACGCATACACACACACACACATGCACACAAACATGCATGTATGCACAAACACATATGCATGTACACACACGCTTGCATGCGCACACACAAATACATGCATGCACTCTTGCATGCACACATACCTACAGCATGTACATTAGTGTGCATACACTCACGCAAGCATGCATGCAAGCACACATGCATGCACACATACACTCTTGCAAGCATTCATACACACACTCATGCAAGCATGCACACATACATGCATGTATGCACTCACACATGCAGGCACGCATACATGCACACATGCATGCATGCACACGCACACACAGGTATGCATGTATAAATGCAATATCCCCACCCCTAACAGCTTGGTTGTGCGAGGGAGATGATAACTGTTTATGTGTGTTTATGAAGAAAAAAAGAAAAGAAGAAAAAAAAAGAACACATTTCCATTCCTCCACCGGCGTTTGAACTCACGACCCTCTGATTCATAATCGACCATCTGATTCGTAGTCCAGCACTCTATCGACTCCACTGGCACACGTTTCTTACGCTATGCTATGCATCACAAAACATACAATGTACAAATACCAAAAGTGACAAAAGGCCATAACTCATGAATTATTTTTTCGGAATTTAGTCAAAAGTTCATCAGGTCATCTACTCATCACAAGCAATCTATTTTCCAACTTTCAAGGCTCTAGCTCTTATAGTTTTTGAGATATTTTGCTGACAAGATTTTATAAAAAAAAAAAACAAAAAAAAAACAAAGGGCAATAACACTTGAAAAGGGCATAATCCGGATAAGGAGAAAAAAAAAACACGTGTCTGCTAATTTTCCATGAGAAGATCATATATGAAATTTCAAAACCCTAGCATACACGGTTCTTAAGTTATGCTATGCATCACAAAAAATACAGAGGTACAATGTACAAATGTCCAAAGTGACAACGGGTCATAACTCAATACCACAAATCTATTCACCAACTTTCAAGGCTCTAGCTTCAATTTCAATGGATTTTGAGATATTTTGCTGACAAAATTTTATCAAAATAAAAATCAAGGCAATAACTCTTGAAAGGGGCATAATCCGAATGAGAAAAAAATCGCGTCTCCTAACTTTCCATGAGGAATCCATATATTACATTTCAAAGCCCTAGCATACATGGTTCTTAAGTTACGCTATGCATCACAAAGCATGCAATGTACAAATACCCAAAGTAACAAAGGAGTATTTTTTGGAATTTAGTCAAAAGTTAATGAAGTCATCTAGTCATCACCACCAAATTATTCACAAATTTTCAAGGCCTCTAACTCTTCTAGGTTTTGAGATATTCTGCTGACAAGATTTTATCAAATAGAAAAATTCAAAGGGCAATTACTCTTGATAGGGATGAGAAAATAATACGTGTCACCTTATTTTCCATGAGGTGTCCATATATGAAATTTCAAAACCCTAGCATATAGGTTCTTAGGTTATGTTATGCATAAAAAGCGTAACGGACGGACGGACAGACGGACGAACGAAGCAGAAACAATATGCCCTTCCAACTTCTTTGAAGTTGGGGCCATTATGAACATGGACAGATCTATACATTTTACAGAAATTTTAAAATTTGTAACATTCATCATAATAGAGCTAAAGTCATACCTATATACTTGCATATTTTTATATTCTAAAAGTGATGAAAAACTACTATGTGTTTATCTATACCTCATCAACATGCATATTCGGCTTGAAGATTGTTAGATACATGTAGTACACTAGCTGGTCATAATAATGTAGAAGTGGAGGTTATGATCAGGAATCGATACAATTAACCTACAACTCCCATAAGAGACACCAAAGGGAAAGAAACGCAAACATGAAACAACAGACCCTAATGGAAGCATCAATAGCGGCAAGGCGAAAGGACAGTTACTTTCACACAAAATGGCCAATAGGCTATCCAAAATAAAATGATATTAGCGACACAAACACCCAAAGACAAACCATAACGAAAATAAACCACGACAGAAGAACCGCCTTGAATAAGTCATGTTTACAGATTCATGGCTTTGTTGACAGTTGCATGGGCTATGCTGATATCTGTATAAGCCAAGATGGCAGCTATAAGAGTAGTTATATGATTCATGATGGTAGCTACGGTATATGAATAATGGGGACAGCTGTATGACACACAATTACAGCATTACGAATCGTGGTGATAGCTGTTTAACAAATGGTGATAGCTATAAGAGTAATTATAAGAGTAAGACTAAAATATGATTCATGGTGAAAGCTGTATGAGTCATGGTGATGGCTTTTTGAGTTATAGTGAGAGTTTGATGATTAATCTTGACAGCTGCATGAGCATTTGTGGTAACTGCATGAGTCATGTTGACAGTTGTATGAGTCATGGTGATAGCTGTATGTACAAAGGTAATACAGGCGTAACCGTGATAGCAATATGATTCGTGGGGATAGCTGAATGAGTCATGATGACAGCTAAATGAATCATGATGATAGCTGTATGAGTTATGAAGGCAGCTGGGGGTGACATCTTGATAGCCATTTGATACATGGTTATAACTGTACGATGTTCTATATAATGGGCAATCCTTTGGCAGCAAGGGCTACAATACGGAACCGAAACCCGTAGTGTACAAGTTTTTTCTGGGACAGACTAGCTAGTTTCCACAATTAGGCCTAGCCAGTGACCCTCAACTATTCTCAAATTTTCGCAGTGGAATCAATGATCCAAAATGACTTGAAAATATAACCCACACTATGATCAAGGGCAGGGAGACGTTTGACGACCGCCACACATTCCCTAAATACAAGCTGTGGTGAAGTCATATATCATAATCCTTTGGAAGCAAGGACTACAACACGGAACAGAAAATCATAGTGTACAGGGTTATCTGGGCTATGTGATTCTTGCGATAGTCATTGTGACAACTGTATTGGTCTTGTGACAGCTTTATACGTCATAGGGACAGCTGTATGAATCATAGTGGCAGCTGTATGAGCCATGGTGATAACTTTAGGAGTCAATGTGCTAGCTGTGGAAATCTTCCACTGACCGTTCCAAGGCGGCTCTTCTGTGGCGATTTATTTATGTTGTTGTTTGTTACTTACTGTGTGTATCACTTGTGTCTTTTAATTTTGGATGGCCATTTTGTGGGAAAGTAACTGTCCATATGGCCTTCCTTTGTTTAGGTTTCCATTATGGTCTGGTCGCTTAATGTTTGTATTTCTTTCCCTTTGGTGTCTTTTATGGATGGAGTAAGTTAATTGTATCAATTCCTGATCTTTGTTTTACTTCTACTTTGCTAGCTGTGTGAGTTGTGGTGATGGCTGTATTAGTCATATTAATACCATAATGAGTAATGTGAATAGCTATAGGAGTCATGGTGGAAGCTGTTTAAGTCCTGGTAATAGCTACCAGAGCGATGACAATAAATGAATGTGTCCCTGTGGTAGTGATACGTACATGTACCAGTCGTAGTGATAGCTGTAGTCGTCACGGTGGCAGCAGTTTAAGTCATGGTGACAGCTCTCTGTGTGTGCGTGCGTGCGTGCTGGGGCGTGTTTCGTCCCACCAACAGCTAAGATCATATAGAAACGGGACCTCGGATTAAAGATTTATCCGAAAGTCTGGAGAATAAAAAGCTGAAAGGTTGCCTTTGGAAATAAAGAGCACATACAAGAACGAAAATCGGAGACTCGGTTTTATTGAGTCTCTTCATACACAGCAATATAGTTTGCAAGGCTGCATACGCCTCCTACCACCGGCTTAAGCGATATTCGATTTTCAAACTCAATAACCCCAGAGGAAAAGAAAATATAATCTGCACTATGATGAAGGACGGGGAGACTTTCTACGGCCACCACACGGCACTTAACACCAGCTGCAGTGAGGTAAGGGTTGCCTTTGGAAACAAAAAACAAATAAAAGAACGAAAATCGGAGACTCGGTTTTACTGAGTACCTTCAGAAACAGCAATATAGTTTGCAAGGCGTATGATCCCAAAGGAAAAGGAAATATAGTCTGCACTAAGAAAATATAATCTGCCCAAATCGAACTCAAGATACCTGGTTTCTAAGACGAGTAGCTTAACCGCTACACCCTTCGGAGGCCTTAATGGTGGTCACAGCTGAATGAGTCATGGTGATAGCATTGTAAGTCATGGGGCTAGCTGTATTAGTCATGGGGACAGTTGTGTGAGCAATGGTGAGAGCTATGCGAGTCATGCTGATATCTGTATGCGTCATTATGACAGCTGTATGTGTCATGGCGACCGCTGTGTGAGACATGATGACACCTGAAGTAGTCATGGTGACAGTTGTATGAGTCGTGAGGACAGCAGCTGTGTGCGTCATGTTGATATGGACAGCAGTATGACCAATGGTTACAGCTGCACGAATCATAGTGACAGTACATGAGATAAAATGGCTGATGAAAGCGTTATGGGTCTTGGTGATAGCTGTATTTGAAATTAAGATATCGTTATGAGTCATGCTGGTAACTGTATGAATCATGGTGATGGTTGGAGAAGTCGTGGTGATAGCTGCGTGAGTCACGGTTACAGCTGTATGAGTCATCTTAATAGCTGTATGAGTTATGGTAATAGCTACAAGAATCATGGCGATAGATATTGCGTGACTGCGATAGCTGTATTAGTCTTTCCTTTGTTGATCTGAATAGAGGTTTACGGGGCTTGCTGTATTAGTTATGGTGATAGCTATATTGGTCATGGTGGTCACAAAATGAGTCATTGTGACAGCTATTTGATTCATGCGGTATATATATGTGTCTTAGTGAAAGATTAAAAAGGCGTGCTGAAAGATATCAGAGTCATGGTAAAAGCTGTATGAGTAACGGTAATAGCTGTATGTGTCGTGGTGGCAACTGTATGAGTCATTTTGACAGCTGTATGAGTCATCGTGATGGCTGTATTAGTCATTATATGACTCATCGTGGCAGCTGTATTAGTTATAGTGATCGCTGTATTAGACACTATAAAAGCTATATTAGTCTTGGTGAGAGGGATGCGAGCAATGGTGATAGCTGTATGAGTCATGGTGACAGCTATATGTGTCATGGATACCATTGTAAGAGTCATGGTGACACCTGAAGTAGTCACAGTGACAGCTGTAGAAGTCGAAAAGAAAGCCGTGTGAGTCATGTTGACAGGCTTATAAGCGATGTTGATAGCTACATGAACAATGGTTACAGCTGCATAATTTATG
The DNA here is from genome assembly GCA_963580285.1 of Lucinisca nassula. Taxonomy (NCBI): domain Eukaryota; kingdom Metazoa; phylum Mollusca; class Bivalvia; order Lucinida; family Lucinidae; genus Lucinisca; species Lucinisca nassula. The sequence continues at coordinate 37,892,903 of OY757025.1, read as the reverse complement.
CTTATAGCTACAGGAGATATGATTGTTGAAAACGGAATAAGTTTTGATGGCAGCTATATACGAAATTAAGATATCCGAGTCATTTTGGGCGCCGTATGATTCGTGTAGAAGTCGTGCTGATAGCTGTATGAGTCATGATAACAGCTGTATGTGTCATGGCGACCGCTGTATGAGACATGATGACATCTGAAGAAGTCATGGTGGCAGCTGTAGGGGTCGTGAGGAAAGCTGTGTGAGTCATATTGATATGGACAGCTGTATGAGCAATGGTTCATAATGACAGTACTGGAGATATGGCTGATGAAAGCGCTATGGGTCGTAGTGACAGTTGTATGTGAATTAAGATATCTGTATGAATCATGGTGGTAGCTATATGATTCATTGTGATAGTTAAAGATGTCGTGGTGATAGCTGTGTGTGTCCTAGAGACAGCTGTATGAGTCATCTTAATAGCTGTATGAGTTACGGTAATAGCTACAACCCTCATGGTGATAGCTGTATGAGTAATTGAGATAGCTGTATTAGTTTTTTGTTTGTTTGTTTGAATAGAGGTTTAACGTTCCCGTCAACACTATTTAGGTCATTTTCGAAACGTTGCTTTCAATTTTGTGGGCCTTTACCCGACAGTGAGATGAAATGAAATCGCATGCCCTGCCGCCCTATGAAACCAAAAGGTTTATATGCATGAACGGTCCTACTCGCACCACTTTGCCTGAACAGGCTTAGACCTAAGCTGTATACTAGTACTCGTGTGCGGTCGGTTTCAGCTATGCGTGGAAACACTTTGCATCTTAATTTAATTCTCCAAGTCCCGATGGGCTGGAGCTTGCTGTATTGGTGATGGTGATAGCTATATGGCTCATGGTGGTCACTGAATGAGTGATTGTGACAGCTGTTCGAGTCATCCTGATAGCTGTATGAGGCATGAAGACAGCTTTAGACGTAGTCATCTGGTTCATTGTTACAGCTGTATTAGACATAGTGTTTGCAGTATGAACCCTGTCGACAGCAATATGTGCGATGCTTTAAGCTGTATGAGCACAGAATGATGGCTGTATGAGTCACGGAGAAAGCTGTTCGAGCTGTGGTGACAGCTATATTCGTCATGGTGATAGCTGTCGGGATCACGATTAGAGCTGCATGAATTTTAGTGACAGTTGTAAGAGTCTCTGTGAAAGCTGTAAGCATTGGCGATAGCTGTATAAGCCATGCTGACGGTCGTATAAGCCATTTTTAAAGATGCATTAATCATATCGATAGCTGTAGTAGTTATACTGACAACAGCAGTAGTCATGATGATAGATTAGTGAGTCATGGTGACAGCTGTATGAGTGGTGTTAACAGCTGGAAATATTGATTATCATGGATGACTGCAACAGGAAAAGAATTGGACTAATACAAACTTAGACGTTTGGGAAAAACAGGCATAGGCATATTTTATGACAGACAGCAATATAAGATCCGGTACTCCAAATCAAAAACTGTTTACTTTTTATTCCCTCTGAGTATATTTAAAATAAAACCTATATGAATCCTAGTGATAGCTTTATTAGTCATCGTCATACATGTATGAGTCATACTGACAGCTGTTGCAGTCATGATGACAGTTGTAGTAGTCATGGTGTTAGCTGTAGGCGTCATGATGATAGCTGTTTGAGTCATGATGACAGGTGTAAAAGTGATATTAACAGCTATATTGGTCATGATGACAGCTGTATAGGTCATGACAGTAGCAATAAGAGCCTTAGTTATAGGAGTCATGTTTACAGCTGTACAAGTCATGACAGTAGCAATAAGAGCCTTAGTAAAAGCTACAGAAGTCGTGCTGATAGATATAGGCGTCATGGTGACAGATGTATGGTTATAGCTATGTAGGTCATGGTGACAGCTGCATGAGTCAGCTGTATGAGCCATCATGATAGCTGTATAAGTAATGATATGAGTCTTCGTTACAGCTGTATTAGTCGATGTGATAGCTGTATTTGTCACGGTTATAGCTATATCATAAGTAATTGTGAAAGCTTTATGAGTCATTGTGTCAACTGTATAATCCATGGTGCCAGCTGAATGCATCATCGTGACAGCCGTATGAGCTAAGATGACTGCTGTTTGATTTACGGTGTCGTATAATTCATGGTGACAGCAGTAGTAGTCATTAGCTACAAGGGTTTTGCTGACAACTGTTTGAGGCGTCGTCACAGCTGTAGGAGCCATGCTGTCTGCAACTCGTGACAACATGTTGAGTCATGGTTACAGAAGTGCGAGTCATCGTGACAGCTGCATTGGTCAGTGTGACAGTTGTGTGTGTCATAGCAGGGGTAAACGAGTCAAAGTGACAGGGAGTGACATGTGCTAGAGTCATGATGACAGGTGTATGAGTCATAATGACAGTTGTGTGTGTTAGTGTTAGTGACAGCCGTATGAGTCAGCATGACATGTGTATGGGGCATGGTGATACCTGTATGTTTCACGGTGACAGCTAAATCAGTCATGGTGATAGCTGTATGCATCATGGTAGTGGTAGTTATGGTCATGGCTGCATATGAGTCGTGATTTGTGACAGATGTATTAGCCATCATGTCATGCAGCTGTATGAGTCATCGCGACAGCTGTTCGAGCCATGATATATACCGATAGCTGTATAAAGCATGTTGATATCTGTATATGAGTAATGGTTAAAGCTGTACGGATCATGGTGACTGCTGTGTGTGCCATGTTAACTGAGTTATGGTGACAGCTGAAAGACATCGTGACAGTCCTATGAGTCGTCGTGACAGGTATATAAACAATGGTTACAGTCGCATAATTCATGCTGGGAGCTATAGGATATATGACTGTTGCTAACGGAATATATCTTGGTGGCAGTTGTATTTGAAATTAAGATATCCGAGTCATTGTGGGCGCTGTATGATTCCTGGTGATAGCTGTAGATGTCGTGCTGATAGCTGTTTGAGTTATGGTGACAGCTGTGTGAGTGATCAAATTGCTGTATGAGTCAATGCAATAGCTACAGGATACATGGTGGTAGATGTTTGCTGTATTCATGGTGATAGCTGAATAGGCCATGACAATCGCTGTTTTAGTAATGGTGACAGCAATATGAGTCGTGGTGATTGCTGTAAGAACCACAGAGACAGCTGGAAGAGCCATAATAATAGCTATATGACTTATGCTGGCAGCACTATGATAGTGTTGTCAGCATACGTCATGGCGATAGCTGTATGAGTGATGATGACGGCTTTATCAGTCACGCTGGCAGCAATTCGAGTCATGATGATAGTTGTATGAGTCATTGAGACAGTTGTATGAGCCATGGTTACAACTGTATGAGTCATGTTTACAGCTGTATGGACCTTGGAGACAGCTGTAGGTGTCACGGTGAATGCTCAATGACCCATGACGACAGCTGTATGAGTCATGCTTATAGCTGTATGAGACATACAGATGGTTGTATGAATCACGGAGACAGATGTATGTTCCATGGTGACAGCTGCTTTCGTCAAGGTGATAGCTGTAGGAATCACTCTTAGAGATGCGTGAATCATGATGACAGTTATATGAACCATTGTGATAGCTGTGAGATTCATTGTTAAAGCTGTAGGAATGGAGGTATTAGCTGTGTGAGTCATGTTGATGTGAGTCACGGTCAGTGGAAATCGGTAAAATCGGTTTAAGCCCCCCAGTGGAATTCTTTCCACTGACCGTTCCAAGGCGGTTCTTCTGTGGCAGTTTATTTATGTTGTTGTTTGTTACTTACTGTGTGTATCACTTGTGTCTTTTTATTTTTTCGATGGCCATTTGGCCATTTTGTGTGAAAGTAACTGTCCTTATTGCCTTCCTTTGTTTAGGTTTCCAATTTTGTCTGGTCGCTTCATGTTTGTGTTTCTTTCCCTTTGGTGTCTTTGATGGGTGGGGTAAGTTAATTGTATTGATTCCTGATCTTTGTTTTACTTCTACTTTACAATATCAATGGTACCATACATTGCAAAACATACATGGCACACACAATATATATGAAAAATAACAGGACTCTTGCATTATCAGGGGTAGTCCTAGGAAGATAAATGAATATGGGGTGCCGAATTACTATTTAATACAACTGGGAGATATCTATAATTTTACTCTAGGTATCTATATATCAAATTATAGATATCTATAAATCAAATTATAGATATCTATAATTCACATTATTATAGCAATATTTTGGTATCATAAAATGTAATCAATGATATGTAATATATATTTCTTGATGTCTATAAATTTGTTTAATGATATCCATTATTCCTTTACATATAACGATATCTAAAATCCAATTATAGATACCATTTAAAGGCTGGATAAAAGATATCACAGAGTTGAATAATGGATATCAGAAAATATATTATGGATATCAATACATGTAATTATTGATATCCTGATATGTTCATCCATATTTGATATCTATGTATTGAATAAAAGATATCTATAACTTGAATTATAGATATCCCTTAACACATTATGGATAAAATGAAATAAATAATACATATCTAATATTATTTATAGATATATAATAATATTTGTTGATATTCTATATTTTTATTACAGACAACTATATATCAATTTGTAGATATTTATAAATCAAATTATAGATATCTATAAATCAAATTAAAGACATTTATAATTAACATTATTGATATTGGATATTTATTATTTATTTCATGATATCTATAATATGTAAAGGGTTATCAATAATTCCAATTGTAGTTATCTTTTACTTGATATATAGATATCAAAGATTGAAGAGCATTTGAGGATATCAATATTTTCAATTATTGATGTAAATAATGTATTTTATGTTATCCATTAATGAAAATTGTGATATCCATTATTCAGCCTTTTAAATGATTTCTATTATTTGAATTTAGATATTTATATATGCAAAGAAATAATTGATATCATAAAACAAATCTATTAATATCAAGAAATATATATAACGTATCCTGGATTTCATTTTATTATATCAAAAATACAGATAATAATAGATATCAATAATGTTAATTGTACATATCTGTTATTTGGTTTATTTATATTTATAATTTGATTTATAGATATCTGTAATTAAATATAGGATATCAATAATTATTTCTAACTATCTATAAATAATATTAGATGTCTATTATTTATTTTATGATGTTTAAAATATGTTAAAGGATATCTATAATTCAAATTATAGATATCTATTATTCTATATATAGATAGCAAATATGGAAGAACATTTTAGGATATCATAAATATCATTTATTGATATCCATAATATATTTTCAGACATTCATATCTAAAAATAATATTAAGATATCTATTATATATTTTATGATATCTAAAATATTTAAAGACATATCTATAATTCAGTTATAGATATCTTTTATTCGATATATAGATATCAAATATTGAAGAACATTTTAGGATATCGATAATTACATTTATTGATATCCAAAATATATTTTCTGGTATCAATTACTGAAAATTGTGATATCTTTAATTCAGCCTTTGAAATGATATCTATAATTGGATTTTTTGAATATCTATATATGCAATGGAATAATTGATATCATAAAATAAATTTATAGATATCAAGAAATATATTTTACATATCATTGGTTACCTTTTATGATATCAAAAATATCGATAATTACAGGTATAAAAAATGTTAATTATAGTTATCTATAATTTGACTTACAGATATTTCGGTAGGTCAGTCAGATGCAGGTCTGACTGGTGATCAGGAGGACACGAGTTCGATTCCTGTTGTAGTCGGCAACATTCCTTCCTATCTTTTCTATGGTCATTTTCTCCCTTTTGCTGATTCAAGAAGGGCAGTTGTCAGTTTCTGTGAAAGAATGTGCACTGTATTGGTTAACCGCTTAGGTATAAGCTTGCCCAGGAAAAGTGTGGATAAGTTAACTGACCGATTCAAAAATGACCTAAATAGTGATGCCTGGGCCATTAAACTCCAATACAAGCAAATAAACTAAATCTTGAAATTCAATTAAATAGTAAAACGGCACCTCATAAATGAAGGCAGGTAATTATTTGTTGAAGGATACTTTGTTTGTCGCAAACAGCTTATGAATGCAACGTTGCTTCCCTATGGCAAGCCATTTTACTATTTATTATGGCATATAGATATCTTATTTATTATATAAGATATCTTATTCATTATATAAGATATCTCATATAGGATATAAGATACCTAATATCCTTAAGTAGATATCTTATATCCTATATGATATAAGTTATTTAATTCAGCAATTCAGATATCTGATATGATATATAAGTTATCTTATATCTTAATTAAGATATCGTATATAACATAGAATATATCTTTTATGTTAAATAAGATATCTGATTGTCTTATTTACTAAAACATATAAGATATCTTATATGCTATATAAGATATCTAATATACTAAATAAGATATCTAATATAGCATATAAGATATCTTATATAACATATCAGATATCTTATATATTATATAAGATATCTTATTTATATTGGTATATAAGATATCTTAATTGGTATATCATTTATCTTATTGAACATATAAGATATCTTATATAGCATATATGATATCTTATTTAACAAATGATATCTTATATACATTTGATAAATAAGATATCTTAATCAACATATAAGATATCTTATGTAAATTCGAAAGAAATAACAAATAATAGTCGCTCCTCTTTTATCTATATGCACATTAGACTGCTACACAGACAGAGGACTGGAAAAAAATTGATTATAAATGCTTTTTTGAAGTGTTTATATATATATATATATATATATATATATATATATATATATATATATATATATATATATATAGAGAGAGAGAGAGAGAGAGAGAGAGAGAGAGAGAGAGAGAGAGAGAGAGAGAGAGAGAGAGAGAGAGAGAGAGAGAGAGAGAGAGAGAGAGAGAGAGATAATAAATCCAGCTTGCTTTTGTTTGTATAATTTAATAATCCTCCCTTACAAAAATTCTTCACATAGTAGAAGTCTTAATTGAACTTCAAACTCTGAGTTATGCCAAGCGCTGCTCGCTGCATGTATTTTGACAAAAAAAAAAAAAAAAGCCTCTCACCAGACTGTTCAGCATGGTTTCTGCCTCTACTTTTCGCATAATTAGTTCAATATTTCTTTGTCCCTTTTATCCCTTTTTTTTTACCAAATGGAATCTTCCTCCTTATATATGGCAGGAGTCCATTTTGAAAATTAGGTATGACAGGTTGTGTAATCTGAAAATAGTTGAACGTTTTGCAAATAGTGTAGACCCTGATCTGATCTGGGCCTGCACTATTTGCAAGGGGTTCTGGCACAAAATGGGTTATGGAATGTTAGGCATAAATGGGGGTAGTCATTTCCAAATATGCTTTTGGCAGTTTGGGGTAGGCTTCATTATGTTTTTTGGTAAAATATATTAGATATCTTATTTGTCAAATAAGATATCTTATATATTTAGGTAAATAAGATATCTTATATATTATATAAGATATCTTATAAGTTGCATAAGATATCTAATATATCAAATAAGATATCTGATATAGGATATGATGTCTTATTCACTGAAATATATAAGATATCTGATATGCTAAATAAGATATCTAATATTCCAAATAAGATATCTAATATAACATATTAGATATCTTATATAATATATCAGATATCTTATGTATCATATAAGATATCTTATTTCCATCTTAAAATAATATATCTTGTATAATAAATAAGATATCTTATATAATAAATAAGATATCTTATATAATAAATAAGATATCTGATATGCTATACAATATATCTCATATGCTATTTTAGATATCTTATTTATTATATAAGCTATCTTATATATTTTGGTAAATAAGATATCTTATATCCTACATTAGATATCTCATATCCTATATAAGATATCTAATATAATAAATAAGATATCTAATTAAGCATATACGATATCTTATATAACATATCAGATATCTTATATATAAAGATATCTCATATATTATATAAGATATCTTATATTCTATATAAGATATCTTATATAACAAATAAGATATCGAATATAATATATATCTTATATAATAAATTAGATATCTACATTCCATAATAAATAGTAAAATGGCTTGCCATACTTCCCAGTCACCACGGCAGCACCCGCCCATAGGGGCTTGAAGACATATATGGGCTGCATGATGCTTCCAGGCAGAGCTGAATCCGGCCCGCACACTAGTACTGGTAAACCGCTTAGAGGATCTAAGCCTGTCCAGGAACCGCAGTGCGAGGCGGACTGCCATGCTGATAAACCCTATTGGTATCATTGGGTGACACGGCTTGATATGTCATTTCATCTCAATGTCGGGTAAAAGTCCCACAAAATTGGAAGCAACGTCTCAAAAATGACCTTTACAGTGTTGACTGGGACGTTAAACCTCGAATCAAACAAAAACCAGTCACCACGGTGCTTCCCAGTTACATTTGCCGTACTAGGCCCATGACGAATTTATTGACAATTTTCTCTCCAGCGGACATTTCAATTGGCAGATTGACAGAGGCTGTATGAATACAAATTATGGCCCCAATTATACCATATGCATATACCACAATCTTATTCTAGTGTGTGAGGATTCTGATAATTAATTATTACCCAAATATTCTCATGTGAACAAATTACTCGGTGTCAATAAAAGACGTCAGTAAATCGAAAGTAGGAAATCAGGCCGGAAATGCAAAACCTGGAGCCAGCACTCCCGTCGGCGCATGCGTATTGCATGATGACTGGCATGGTTACTGATTCCATAAACCATCTCCGTATATACCTCGAAATTGTCCGGGAAATGTACGGGAAATGGGGGTAGTTGTGCCTTATCCCTAATATCTCCTCTTTGGGTGGTCAGAAATTAATAAAATTAGTATCAAACAAAATTTTAAGCTCTAATCTAAAAGGTTATTAAAAATTATTTTTCAATTTTAACATTTTAAGGGTCCATTTCTGAAGTTAATTTGTGCGGGAAATTCCCGGATTGTGACCTGGATGTTGGGGTAGTGGTGCGTTAACCCTAATATCTCGATTTCAGGTGGTCATAAATTAATAAAAAATAGTATCAAATAAAATTTTAAGCTCCATTCTTAAAGATCATAAAAACTATTTTTTTTAATTTTTAATATTTTAGAGTTCCGTTTTTTAAGTTGATTTGTCCGGGAAATTCCCGGATTGTGTCCTGGATGTTGTGGGTAGTGGTGCCTTATCCCTAATGTCTCCACTTCGGGTCGTCAGAAATAAATAAAATTGGTATAAAATAAGGATAATAATGTATGTCGTGTGCTCATTATAAGCGCCTCACTGAAGCGATTCTAATGAGTGCATACAACATGACTTTATTTTATAGAAGATCACAAAGATATATTAAGTTATTTTTAATTACGGCTCAAGACCTACTTGGCAAACAGTGTAGAACTTGATCAAAGGTTTAACCCATATATGCCTAGAGTCCCACTTGTGGGACATTGGCAAACAGTGTAGATCTAGATCAGATACATAACGCATATATGCCTAGCGTCCCATTTGTGAGACATTGGCAAACAATCTGGACCCAAATGATCAGACACTGCAAAACGTGAATCTGATCTGGGCCGCAAAAATGCGGTATCTGATATAAGTCTACCTTGTTTGCTTAAACAACGACGAAACTTAACTGCATACATTTCTTGCTGGCCATTAATTAGGTGTACGGACTTTGAGTGATTTTACGGACCATTATGATCAGACGCTGCAAAACTTGGCGTCTGATCTAGGCAGCAAAATGCGGCATCTGATCTGGGTCTACACTGTATGCTTAAACAACGACGAAATTTAACCGCATCCATTTCTTGCTGGCGATGAATTAGGTGTACGCACTTTGAGTGTTTTTACGGACCATTTTGATCAGGCGCTGCAAACTTGGCAAAATATGGCATCTGATCTGGTTCTACAATGTTTGCTTAAACAACGACAAAATTGAGCCATATCCATTTCTTCCCGGCGATGAATTAGGTGTACGGACTTTGAGCATTCTTCAATCTACGGGCCATTAATTTTCATACGAGATTAAACATGTGTTAAGTTAATTGCTTTAACTCATAATAAGTTGACGTGTGCTGCATATCTGGATTGAAATAGTAGACAAGTTGTGTCCAATTGATATTTTGAATGAATGCTGTTATTTTGTTTGTTTGAATTGAGATTAAGCATCACCGTCAACACTATTTTGGTCATTTTGAAGACTTTGCATTCCAGTTTTGTAGGACTTAAGGTTTCGAGATATAGTACATTTTTCACATTTCCAAATAGTTACTTTTCTGATAAAAAATCGTCATATTTTTCTTATTTATACTGCAAACATAGGTTGTGGTAACTCGTTAGAACATCCTCGTTGAGGCGGTTCTCCAGAGGAACAACAACCTATGGTTTGGATAAAAAAATAGGGAAAATTATGTATACACCCATGAATACCAGTTTTCTTTATATAAAATGCAGTTTATCATTATTTTCCTTATTTCTGCTAAAAAATCGATTGTGGGTACTTTTTAGAGTCACCTCACCGAGGCCGTTCTGACGAGTAACTTTACTGTACTTTTAAGCAGAGATCTAGAAAATGTAAAAGTTTATCAACCCTAAAATGAAAATCCGATAAAACAAAAAGTCCCATATTTTTCATATTTCTGCTCTAAACCGAAAGTATACGAACTCCATAGAACGGCGAGACGGTTTCAACGAGTACCCACAACCTATGTTTTTGAGCAGAAGTAAAGAACAAATGTATACCCTGTTCAACAACAACCGAATTCTAATGATTGTGGGCTTTTTGCAATAGCGAACGTGGTAGAGTTTTGTTTTGCCCCGGACTCATTTAACATTAGAATAATATTCGACGTGTCAAAAATGAGACAGCGTTTAGTTGAATGTTTGGAAAATGGAAAATGTCAGTGTTTCCGAAAGAAAACGCTATTCCTTCACTTGTAAAATCGTAAAAATTCCTGTCTGGTGCTTCTGTAAAATGTCTAAGTGTATTGATAATTGTCCGTAAAATTACTCAAAGTCCGTACACCTACTTAATCGCCAGCATTTTGCGTCCCAGATCAGACGCCTTAATTTTGCAGCGTCTGATCATTTGGGTCTACACTGTTTGCCAATGTCCCACAAATGGGACGCTATGCATATATGGGTTAAATAACTGATCTGGATCTGCACTGTTTGCCAATGTCCCACAAATGGGACTCTAGGCATATATGAGTTAAACATTTGATCAAGATCTGCACTGTTTGCCAAATGCGATGCTACGCATATATGGGTTAAACCTTTGATCAAGTTCTACACTGTTTGCCAAGTAGGTCTTGGACCGTAATTAAAGATCACTTATTATATCTTTGTGATCTTCTATAAAATAAAGTCATGTTGTGTGCACTCATTAGAATCGCTTCAGTGAGGCGCTTATAATGAGCACACGACATACATTATTATCATTATTTGATACTAATTTCCGATTAATTTCTGACGACCTGAAGTGGAAATATTAGGGATAAGGCACCACTACCCACAACATCCAGGACAAGATTAAGATTTATTTGTGTACATACATGTCGCATCACATAAAACAATTCAAATTGATACACTTAAAACAATTTATATTGCACAGAATCACAGACTCTGGTCGGGCTCATCGGAGTCTAACTGTTGGTTTTCTTTTGCTCCAGCATTTCAGTGGTTTCTTGCTGTCGAGTCCTCACCGTTGTCTCACCTCTGTGGTTCTTTGATTTCTGTGTTCACGGAGATGTTGCACTGATGAGTTAGGAGGCCTTCATGCGGACTGAACAAATTATTTGTCTAAATCGCGACGGAAGTAAGGGCGAGGATTGTGGCCACGTAAAATCGATTTAAGCCCCCCCCCCCCCCCCCCCCCCAAGTGGAAATCTTCCACTGACCGTTCCAAGGCGGCTCTTCTGTGGCGATTTGTTTGTGTTGTTGTTTGTTACTTACTGTGTGTATCACTTGTGTCTTTTAATTTTGGATGGCCATATGGCCATTTTGTGGGAAAGTAACTGTCCATATGGCCTTCCTTTGTTTAGGTTTCCATTGTGGTCTGGTCGCTTAATGTTTGTATTTCTTTCCCTTTGGTGTCTTTTATGGGTGGGGTAAGTTAATTGTATCAATTCCTGATCTTTGTTTTACTTCTACTTTGACAATTAGCAAAAATGACTATTTAAGATATCAAATATCATAACACAATTAAGACAATATAATAGAATATATCACAAGATAATACTAATTTAATACAATTTAAAAAATGTACTATTTGATATATATATAAAATAACTTATTTCCAATGGGGTCCTGTAAAGGGCCGAAGACCAGATCAAGAAGTAGTATACACAAGGGGGGGGGTTCTGGGACAATTTCTCATCCCCACACTGCGTGTGTGTGTGTGTGTGTGGGGGGGGGGGAGCACCCACCCCCGGGTCGGCCCCACCGAGTGGGGATGCCGAGGTTCTGGGACAATTTTTTCATCCCCGCACTGTGGGGCCCACCCCCACCCCCGGGTCGGCCCCACCGAGAGGGGATGCAATAGAATAAATATTTGTTTGCCTGCCATATCGCAGGGGAATCCCCTGAAAACTGGTGTAAAATGATTTACAACACAAAAAAAAAAAAACAGCCCCAGAGGGGAGCGGCCTACCACACTCCCACCTTCCTTTCGTTGGGCTGAAAGTCTCCAAATTCCCATTCAAGGACAGCCCATTACCACGGGAATGAGTTTATGGATACGTCGTCTGCGAAACTTGTGCTCGACACGTTTAGAGATGTATAATACTAAACCAATAGGACCACGTGATAATGGCTATTATATTGCACAGTAAAAAGAAATATACCACAAACTGCTGTCTGTTTATCTCGCAAAAAACCAATACTGATATTTTTAGGTGCGAATAATGCGTTTCTTTTTCTGCTACGCTGGCGATAAAACTTTTACCTCCGATTATACCTGACCAAAAAAAACGGAGCTGACAAAAATAATCGACACTGACAGAAAATTGGGACCAACGATTAATATTGTTTGCGTGACAATAAAACTTTTCTCTTTCTCAAATTTCTCAATACACAAGCGGAGTGAGGTAGGTAACTGTTAAATGATAAAACGAGAGCAGGATTTTCTTAGTATACACAAGGAGGTAAACGTGTGCCGCTGAAGACACTGATCAGACGTAACCAGCCTGTTTACCCTTTCGGTACTAAAAAGTACCCATTTCGTCCTAAAGACACCGGATCAGATGTAACCAGCCAGCTGTGATCCTACATAGTCGGTTGTACACATTTCTTCCTAAAGACACTGATCAGCCAATTGACTGTGCCCATTCCGTACTAACCACTCTGTTGTGCCCATTTCGTCCTAAAGACAAGACTCATGAGCGGGATGAGGCCAGTTTGTATGCCGCGAAGCCTCTCACACCCATTCCCAAGGTGATGAAGGCAATCTCGCGGTCTTTCTGGTCGTCACTCGGGTGGTAAAGTCTGATAGCTGTGGTTCGCGCCCCAGTGGTTCAAGGTCACGCCCGGTGACCTGCGCATAAAGGCGCATCGCGTCATCGACGTCTTTGAAGGTTCTAACGGCGTGCCCTTCGAGACGAAGTTCCTCAGTGATGAAATCAATACGCTAGCTCCGTTTCCGATACCATTCTGCCTGTGCAGCCTGTAACTGTTCGACCGCTTTATCATGTCACTTGCGTTCTTCGTCCACGCCAGATTTCTTCAACATGGAGAACAAGTAGTCTGATCCCGAGAACGCCAGAGCGTTCGCCAGGGCAATACTTGCCATTACTTCATGATATCAGCAGGTATCAGCCCCTGTTTAATTAGCATGTCTTTGGTTGCCATAGCGAAAGCGACGTCAACTATGGCCATGCCCACATCGCGGGGTATGAAGTCTAGTTTCGGGGGGGGGGGGGGCTACCCCCCATTGCCCATCTTGCTAAGCCAGGAGTATCCAGCAGCGAGCCACAGACGACTGCGCTATGGTAGAGCGCTTTAACAAGCATTTTACCATCAGTTGCCGGGTTGTCATTATTGCTACGCAATGGGCTTCACTCCATATAGAATGGGTCTGGGCTTGTCTTTAATTGTGGTTGTCGCAATTGCTTAGCGTGCGAAACAACAAGCTGCTTTGGCATCGACGCTGTTGATGAGTCAACGGGGGGTGCCACTTGTGGTGTTCGTACCGCCTGTGTGGCGCGCTAGCGCAGAAGAAACATGAGTGCACCGCCCGTAAGACAAGCCCCAATGATCCATGGGGTCCAGTCGGTTAGTCCATGGTTGTGAGCAGCGGTAACTGCACCACTGAATGACGGTTCCTTTGAGACCGCTTCCTTTGGAGGAATACTGACATCAGACTGGTGGATGAAATGAGTCTTTGGCCGTCCGAAGCTGTTAGAGCAGCCTTTCCTGCTTGGCCTTTCTGGCAGCAGCTCCAGCATGCCCGGCCGCCACTATTTTCGGATCCTTAACCGTGTTGCTTCGCAAATAAAAATAAAAAATGAGTTCCTTTAAGAGCAATGAAAACATTCATAAGAAAGAAGATGGGTCATACTACGTAGTTTCGGCTAATAAAGCCTCATCAGTGACCCTGTAATGATCAGACAACGAAAGCCAGAGGAAACATACTGCAATTTTGCGAATTTCGAAAAGGCAATCGATTCAAAGACTGATATAAATCAAAATGGGATCCAAATAATTAAAAACCTGTCTAGAATATGAGTCTAAACCAATAAGTTATTTCTGATTTCTCAGAATATTCACGCTGATCTCAAAGGACCAAAAGTAAAATATAAACTGCACTATGGTTGATGTACGGGGAGACGTTTTACGGCCGCCACACGGCACAACACCAGATGCAGTGAAGGCAAATAAAAATCAAAAATGAGTTCCTTTAAGAGCAACGAAAACATTCATAAGAAAGAAGATGGGTCATACTACGTAGTTTCGGCTAATAAAGCCTCATCAGTGACCCTATAATGATCCGACAACGAAAGCCAGAGGAAACATACTGCAATTTTGCGAATTTCGAAAAGGCAGTCGATTCAAAGGCTTTGGGTCGTAACTCTGTCCACTTTTCGAGTGTTTCCTGGATCTGTGGGAAGAATTTATAGAGACCCCCCTTGATTTCGCTGGCCTGGAGAAGGGCCTCCTGTTTGTGGCGCAGCACGGGGGTTGTGTACTCCTCACTACCGTCTGGTTTGTCCTTCCGAAGCTGAATCTTGAGAGCCAACTGGAATTTTACACCACCCAGCGCCTCGATCTCTTCCTCGAGCTTGATACTGATCTGTGGCACTACAGCCTCGAGGAAAGTGCTGGGGTCTGCACCATCTGCCAGCCCCTCAAGAAGTCGCCAATGACCCATGGGGTCTTACTGAAGACTAGCTTTTCTTTTATCTGCTCAGCAGATGTAAACAAGTCCAGGATCTCATCCTGATACTCCTTCACGGATCTCAGGGCTTTCTCGCGGGAGATAGGGTCAAATTCCTCTTTGGTGGCTTTTCTCTTGGCGGTCTTCTTTTTGCGTGGTGGTGGGATAGGTCTGAAAACCCCAAGACACCACAAGACATCCCAAGATACCCCAAGACACATATATTATTATTATATACATGTATATATATTATGATATAATTGAAGCAATTTTCGCGAAAAGATTTACATTTGGCCACGTTTAGTATGCAGATATCAGTACATACAGATATATACAAATTGGTTGAAACAGTCAGTCGATTCGATAAGGTTTTGTCTTAGATTGAATAACACTTAAGTGCTACCCCCAATTTTCAACATTAGAAATAGTATCCCTAGTTTTCAACATTATTTTTAATAGCTCATTATCGCCCCGTCGCGTTAGCCCAAGGATAAAATTTGATCCTTAGTTTCCAGCTGGCACCGCGCAAACGTAACTGATGATCTGTTCATGCTTGTTAAACAATTTGCGACTCGTGGAGGTGTGAATTTGTAGGACTGACCTACATAAAATTACTTGATTGGTTGATAGAAGCATAATTAATATATTAAGCAGGTAAAGTGTTAATAAATAGAGTAACACATGCAGCTTCAATGGGAATGACCTGCTTTCCTTCAGGGGAGGTAGCTTCTTAAAAATAATCTAATCCTCCTTTCAGTAATCATTTCCCTTGGTGGTTTATCACTACTGGTTTCAGACAAATGAATACACAATCAAAACCCAAATTGCCCTAATTTTACTTAATAGAAGTGAAGGCAATTATCGGGAATCGATACAATTAACCCATCGGCTCCCATCAGAGACTCCAAAGGGAAAGAAGCACAAACACGAAACAACTAGACCCTTATGGAAATACCACTTGTGCAAAGCCAAAAGGACACTTACTTTCCCACAAAATGGCCAATTGGCTATCCAAAACAAACTTATATAACCGATACACACTCAAAGACAAGCCATATCAAAAATAAACCACGACAAAAGAACCGAACGAAACGAACTCCACCGTGGCCACAACCCCGCCCCCATTACCGTCGGGATTTAGACAAATAATATGTTCAGTCCGCATGAAGGCCTCCCTCTAAGACATAAGTTGTAGTTACTCATTCGAACCACATTGGCGTCCTAAAGAGTGCCCACAAATCTATGTTTGGAGCAGAAATACGCAAAAATATCACATTTTTTCATCAGAAAAGTTATATTTTATTTACGTATTTATTTAGGTAAAATTTTTAATACTGTGCAAATAAATTAAAAAAAAAAAAAGTAAAACATTAGAAATAACATGAAAGATTTAATATTCTATCGGTCGCCGACACTCTTCCGTGTCATCTTTGCAGAGACACACTTGTGACAATTCATTAGGTGTGAAAAGTATTATCAATTGAAAAGGATTAAGCGAACAATTACGTAATCAGTAAACAGGTGGCCGTTTGCATAAATAGATATGAGCTATTAGTAACTGACGGGCATAAACGAGATAATTAAATTATATATTCGGTACCTTTCATCCTAAGATCGGAACAAATGGATGGATGGGTTACTTTACCATTATTATTTTTTGACAATTACGAACGAAAAAAGGAAAATAGGCAATGGTAAAATGTCTTCTAAGATACAAAGCTTTGGTTTTAAACTTTGAAGCAAAACAATTATTTGATAAATCCCAAACTCCAGAACAGAGAATACCAATTTATCTCTATAACTTCTTAGTAATCATGCTGGTTTTATTTTTTCGTGCTATAAATTTCTTTGTGGGTATGACAATTAACAACAAACACCATAGATAAGTATCTTGGGGTGTTTATTACATTGCCGAATTGCCTTCGATGGCGTCTTAATTTTGTTTATTAAATACTTTTAGGTATTGAAAAGCCTTCTAACACCCTTGTGGAAAGAAATAAATTTTGGTGTCTTGGGGTGACCGCTTTAAGACTAACCGCTCTTGTTCGATTCATTCCGGTTTTTAGGTACCCGTTGAAACCGCGAAAACATATGTCATCTAAACAGCTAGAAGTAGTTCCTTTAGTAGCTCCTTTATGATGGACGCATTGTCCTGGTCTAAGATGTTTCAATCTAAATTCTTCTTTCGAGGAGCTTTGACGGGCAGTGCAGTAACAACAGCATATATGTTAATTTATTTGAATAAAAAGATGACAAAAATTAGAGAAGAAATTGAAGCTGAAGTTTTGAGGTCGCAGGCCAAAGAAAGTCAGTCTGGAAAGTCTATAGGTAGAATTTGTAATCAAAGCACTTGTACAGGTGGTTCGGTTGTCTCTGATTGGGATACGGGTCGCCTCTCCTGTGAGTCATTCTGTCCATGAGTCGTTTTGCCCTGGGTCATTTCGCCATGGGTGCTTTAGTTTCGGTAACGGGTCGTTTCGCCCGTGAGTCGTTTCTCCCATGAGTCGTTTCGCCCTTAGGTCGTTTCGCCCCGAGTCCTTTCGCCCGTGGGTTGTTTCGCCCCGATTTGGTGGGTCGTTTAGCCCTGATTTTTTTTCAAGCCCTATGGATTGAGGTTAGATATGTTTTAGTATACAAAGGTGTTGATGGAAGTATGGAAAGTCCTGGAAAATATTGTAATATCCTCGTTTGGTGCTATATCTGACCTTCATCTACTTTTCATGGTTCAATGATTTTGAAAACTATTGCGTCAAACCTAGCATTCACCCTACTATTCATGTTCATTTCTCAAGAACTGTAAGAGTTTCTTGGTGGATCCCCTTTTTTCTGATGGCCACTTATTGCTAAGTACAACCTTATGTTTTTCTCAAAACTCTATACTGAATAGAAACAAGGCTCTCAAACAAAATATTAAAGGAAAGCCAAAATTAACAAAAGATAAAAAGGCTACCTTTGTTCAAAATATAGATTGTTCTAAATTAAACAACCTACACACTTTAGTAGTAAAAACTATAACTCAGTAAATAAGGAAACTATAAAAAGCATGTGTGCTAAGTTCTCTGAGATTTTTCATGAATCAGCACAATCTTGTATTCCTGATAAATCATACTCAAACTATACAAAAGGCAAAAAGCCTTGGTTTGGTAAACAGTGTGCATATGCACACAAACAGTATCACCTGGCTAAAACAAAATTTTCTAGAAATCCATCAACTTTCTCAAGGTCAAGACTTTTAACAGCAAGTAAAGCATACAAAAAGAAAATGAACTATTTCATTAATAAGCATAATAAACAAACTCAAATCAAGCTTAGAAATTTGAAAAATAAAAACCCAAAGGAGTACTGGAAAATAATTAACAGCACTGACGGTAAAAAACAAGACAGTAGTAACATTAATCTTGACTCATTGTACAGCTTTTTTAAAGGTTTAAATGACCATTCTGATTCTGAAAACCAACAGAGTGAAAACAACATAAATATTTCGGTTTATCATAATGACCCGATTTTGAACTCACCTATAACTGACCGTGAAATCTTAAAATGCATCAAGTCTTTAAAGAATAATAAAGCCTGTGGAAATGATGGTATCATAAATGAATACATAAAGAGTACATCTGATTTAATGATGTCATTGTACAATTCTTTTTTTAATCTGATTCTTGAAACTGGAATTTTGCCAGACGCCTGGCTAGAAGGAATTATAAGACCCATATACAAGAATAAAGGAGATTCTTCACAGCCTGAGAACTTCAGACCAATAACAATTTTAAGCTGCTTTGGCAAACTTTTCACAGCAGTACTCAACTTACGGCTAAAGGAATTTCTTAATGCTAATGAGTGTGATAGCTCAGTGGTTAGTGCACTTGCCTCTGATGCTAAAGGTCCCGGGTTCGATCCCCGGCAGCGGTGTGAAAATTTCGGTGTCCGAACACGCTCCATTGGCATCATTTGCAGGGATGAATGTCATAAAGTGCACCGTCCTTCGGATCGGGACGTTAACTGGAGGCCCCCTGTGCAGGGAGAACCATCCCCTGTGCAGGTTAAAGAACCCTACCGTAATTACATGATTACTGTGTAGGCTTTCATCCTGCAAAACTGGAGTGTATGCAATACACCGTCTGTGTCCCCTCCGGGGGTTAAGGCGAAACCGGAAGAAAGAAAGAAAGTGTGTGTGTGAATTCGGGTTTAACGTCGCTTTCAACAATTTTTCAGTCATATCACGATGGTGTCTGGTTGCGACAGGGAGCTCAATGCTCACTTTTATAGTGCTGCCTCACTGAAGTATCATGTCCCAGACACATTACATGATACCACACCCAGTCACATTATCTTGACACTGGGTCGACCAGTCCTAGCTCTACCCGTAAATCTGAGTGCCACGCGAGGAGCAGCTAGTACCATTTTTAACGACTTTGGTGTGTCGCGGCCCGGGATCGAACCCGTGACCTCCCTTTCCCCGGAGGGCCACTCTACCAACTGAGCTATCGGGGCCGGTTAATGCTAATGATATTTTGAACGAAAATCAAGCTGGTTTTAGGACCGGATACTCAACAAATGATCATATTTTTGTTCTCCATGCCCTTAGTGAAATACTGAAATCCAAAAAAATTAAAATTATTCTGCTCTTTCATAGATTTTAGTAAAGCTTTTGACTCTGTCTGGCGTGTAGGATTGTGGTCAAAATTACTAGCAAACAATATTAATGGGAAATTCCTCCGTATTGTCTTTAACATGTATCAAGAAATTCAATCATGTGTGTCATTGAACGGTAGCCAGTCAGATTTTTTCCAAAGTTTTAGAGGAGTCCGATAAGGTGAAAATCTGTCACCTGTCTTGTTTGTATTATTTCTGAATGATCTAGAAAGTTTTCTCATCTCAAAGGAATGTCCTGGTATTGATGTCGAATTTGCCTCTGATGATGTGTCTTTTTACCTGAAATTGTTTGTTTTATTATATGCCGATGACACAGTTATTTTTGCCACTGATGAAAATAGTTTCCAGCACTGTTTGAATGTGTTTCATGAATACTCAAAACTGTGGAAGCTTTACATTAATTACGATAAGACCAAGATTTTAATTTTTGGAACACAAAATGATGATCGGTTTAACTTCATAATTGGTTAAAACAAAATTTCAATATGTAAGGATTTCAAATACCTAGGTATAGTTTTCACTAAAAGTAGGAGTTTTTCAAAGGCCATTAAGCACAACTATGACCAGGCAAAGAAAGCTATGCACCTGTTATACAAAAGAATCAGATACCTTAACCTTCCTATTGATTTCCAACTGCAATCATTTGATCACACTATTTTATCAATAGCCCTATATGGGTGTTAGGTATGGGCATTTGGAAAGGCTCAACTAATTGAAAGTCTCCAAAACGAATTCCTGAGATACACCACAAACTCAAGAAAGAGCACCCCAGTATATATGCTACATTTTGTTTTGTTTGATTTGAGGTTTAACGTCCCCATCAACACTGTTAAGGTCATTTTGGAGACGTTGCTACCAATTTTGTGGGAATTTTACCCGACATTGAGATGAAATGACATCTCAAGCCCTGTCGCCCAATGAAACCAATAGGGTTTATTAGCATGGACGGTCCGCGTCGGACCGCTGTTCCTGGACAGGCTTAGATCCTCTAAGCGGTTTACCAGTACTAGTGTGCGGGCCGGATTCAGCTCTGCGTGGAAGCATCATGCAGCCCATATATTTCTTCAAGCCCCTATGGGCGGGGGCATATATATGCTACATGCAGAGCTTTGTCATGGACCTATTGATATAACCATTAAAACACGCTTGATTGGCTTTTGGATGAATATAATTAATGGCAAAGAATCAAAATTGTCTAAATTATTGTATGACATACTTTTCCACCAATACTGCAGTGGAATATATCAGCATAAATGGATCCATAGCATAAAAGAAGTACTCATATCAGTTGGACGGTTTGAGCTTTTTAATACAAGAACAGTTGAAAATCCAATATCTGTTAAAAGGCAAATTTCTGATACTTTGGTTGATCTACATATTCAAAATTGGCATGATAAAGTAAATTTATCATCTAAAGGAAAAAATTATTATCTTTTTAAACAGAACATCACTTTTGAAAATTATTTAGTAAAGTTAAACAAAAAGCATTACAATGCACTACTGAAATATAGACTGAGTAACCATAGACTCCCGGTCGAAACAGGTCGATGGGATAATACCCCACTTCATGAAAGAAAATGTAACCTGTGTACAAAACAAGACATTGGAGATGAGTTCCATTATCTTTTCATATGTGATTATTTTCAAACCGAAAGAAAACAATTTTTGAAACCATATTTCTGCAAGAGACCCAATGTCATTAAATTTAAAGAATTGTTCACTACCGATAATGTACAAGACCTTATTCAATTATCTAAATTTGTAGACATAATAATCAAAAAGTACTGTGTGAGTGTGTGTGTGTGTGTCTTCTTTTACATTACGGAAACAAACCTGTTCAAATACACTGAATATTTACCACTAAAATGTAAATTTTCTTGTTAAAAATTGTGATATTTCTCATATGTATGCTTGGAGCATGGATTGTGGCTACCCATTACAATCACCTGTGTGAGGTGGTTCTGGCGGGTGCCCATGGCCTGTGTTTTTGGGCGGGTATAGGATGAATAGTGTATACACCTGTAAACCCCAATTTTACTTTGTAGACATGGGGTTTAAGCTAGTCAAAACTATATAGGTGTGTTTTCGTGATGATGTCACCTTTATTCATATATTTGTATGTTTTGTATATTTGTTCTCTTACGCCACATGTGTGGCCTGAGCTTAGACAAATAAAGTTCTGTTCTGTACAAACTTGCATCTTGGGATGGCAGAGATAATTCAAGCATCCATTTTTGACATTGACCCACTTTTCACGGTTCACTGACTTCGTAAAATATTGCATCAAACCCAGTAACCACCCTACATTTCAAGTTAATTTCTCAAGAACTATAAGAGCTTCATGAACTTTGTAACAAGCTTGCGTCTGGTGATGACAATTATAATGCAATTATCCATATTTGACATTGATATAATGGGACTTATGGCTGTGAAAATGACTGTGTATATGTGAAAATGTGATAGTTTTCTCATTTCTTCAGAAACTGAAATAAGAAAAATAAAGTACATGTATATGTGAGGATCAATTAATTGCTGTATAAAATGGGATTATGGGTTGGGGGTTCTTCATTACATAGACTTGCTAACATCGATTTTCCACAAAAAAAAATCCAAATTTTTCTGATAAACAAATTCTGGTATTTTTGCACAACTCAGAGTCTTTGACAATCAGATATGAGCCTCGTCATGAGAAACAATACTTGCAATCGTTTTGTAGGAAAGTTACTGAGTAACTGTGCTTTTGGCTTTCCGCTTGAGATTCATTTCATCTCATGTTGGGCAAAAAACCCCACAAAACTGGAAGCAACGTCTGCAAAATGATCTATACAGTGTTGACTTGGACGTGAAACCCCAATCAATCATTCATTCATTAATTCACTTATCCATCTCCGCATATTCCTCTGTCCTTTCGTCCATCCGTACATCTACCAACATACAACTCCATTCATTTATTCATTCGTTTACTCATTCAACCATCTGTCCATTTACCCATCCATTCCGTTTGTCACTCCCTTAAAAATATAATTGCGACGAAACGACCCATGGGCAAAACGACTCACGGGTGAAACGACTCACCCGATAAGGGCGAAACAACCCAACCCCCAAAATTAGGGCGAAACGACCCACGGGCCAAACAACCCAGATTCGTTCTTTCGCCTGTGGGTCGTTTTGCCCTGTTTTGGTGGGTCGTTTTGCCCTTGTTAGATATTTTTGGTATATATAGGGGTTTATTGGGTTATGGGGAGTCCTGGAAAGCATTGTAATATATCCTCGTTTGGTGCCTCTGGACTAGAAACTATGTCGTTATGCAAATGGTTCCCCAGTAAATTGGCCATTTGACAGTAGGGAGGTTAAGGTAGTGATTTTCATTTCTACCGCTTGACGACCTACTGACGACTTGTACCGTAACGTCAGGTTTGAGCAACTGAGCTAGCACCTTTTTGAGTAAAATATTTGAGCTCACATTACTTAACAAGTCTTTGCAATATAATATTTATGGCTTGAAAATTTGTATGTAAAATGTGACATTTTTCTCATTTCTGCTCACACATAGATTGTGGGTTAGAACCATTTATAAAGAGAAATAAGAAAAATAAAGTATATCACTATATGATATGTGAGAATCCACTTTTTGCTGTATAAAGTGGGGTTTAGCGGGGGTGGTCTTCATACATAGACTTGCTAACATAATGTTTTTATTAGCTCACCGTCACGTAGTGACGAGGTGAGCTTTTGGGATCACTTTTTGTCCGTCGTGCGTGCATGCGTAAACAATTTCTTCAAACGACATCTCCTCCTAAACCACTGATCTGATTTTGACCAAACTTCACAGGAATGATCCTTAGGTGGTGCCCTTTCAAAGTTGTTCAAATGGTTCCAATCCGTTGCACATCTAGGTCACAGGAGCCAAAAATAGATTTTTTTTCACCGAAAACTTAAAAGATCTTCTTCTCTGAAACCAAAAGGCCCAGGTCTTTGATTTTTGGTATGAAGCTTCATCTAGTGGACCCCTACCAAGATTGTTCAAATTATAGTGCTGGGGCCAAAAATGCTCCCAATCCGGGGCCCTTTAGTTTTACATAGGCTTATATAGGGAAAATCTTTATAAATCTTCTTCTCTGAAACCGCAAGGCCCAGGTCTTTGATATTTGGTATGAAGCTTCATCTAGTGAACAGTGATTTTTTTACAAATTTGCCATTATGAGTCCTGGGACCCACTGGGTCCAGAATTAATGCATCCCAGACCCAAACCATGCATCCAACCCAGGTCCCATTGTGAAACCTTCTTTTGCACCCTAGAGTAAGTTTTGTAGTATGGAATGCATGGATTTTGGATTTTAGCAATTCCTGATCATTGCCCGTTTTCAGTTTTATTTAAACTTGTGTATATACCGTATTCAGGCGTGTATTACCCGCAGTTTTTTCCCTCAAATTACAGGCCCAAGTTCAGGGTGCGGGTAACCCGCCCAAATTATTTTTGGACCATTTTATTTTTACTTTTGTCAGCTGAAAATACGATGCATCTCATGTTATGCTCTATCCTTTTACAATTCCCGACATAAATAACGTTTAATTGAATAATTGTCCACTCAATTTTACTTACACATGACTAATATAACAGTCTCCATTATTTAAACTTGTGTATATACCGTATTCAGGCGTGTATTACCCGCAATTTTTTCCCTCAAATTACAGGCCCAAGTTCAGGGTGCGGGTAACCCGCCCAAATTATTTTTGAACCATTTTATTTTTACTTTTGTCAGCTGAAAATACGATGCATCTCATGTTATGCTCTATCCTTTTACAATTCCCGACATAAATAACGTTTAATTGAATAATTGTCCACTCAATTTTACTTACACATTAGTAATATAACAGTCTCCATTACTAAGCAAGCCCGATTTTTGTGAGTATTTCTCCTAAAACTCTGATTTTAAACGAAATAAACATGCAATTTCAATGCCAACATCGAATTCCGGCATCCCAACTGCGGCCCACAAACCACCGCTATTTTTTTCCTGCACGCGATCGGTAAATGACGTCATCGGACCCCAGCAACCCCACACATGCCTTTTGTTTTATCTTAATGGGGCGTATCTTTCATAAAAAATTGTTTGGAAACGGTAAAGGTAAAAAAATTCTCGATAGCAAAACGGTTGTGGAAAACAGCGATTTCCGTAAGCTCCGTGTCAATAACCAACAACAACATATAGATGTGTTAACACAAATTAAAGAGTTCAACTTTTCTCGCCAAGCGTCTGCTATTTGGCGCCAAAACATAACCATTCACGAGATCGTAGAATAGTTGTAGCAACTCGTCTTAGGAGCAATTAAATAAGTTTCACATTGATTGCGAATTAAATTTTATGATTGGGGAATAAACGCAAACTAGAGACATAAGTTGACCATATTTTCACACCTTATCGACACGCACCGCAGGGTGGAAATTATATGACAGGGATTAACAATAGTGTCATAATTGAACCGTTATAAATTATCAAACAGTTTTTATCCATATCAGACGTCTGGGTTTTATCAAATATTGTACTTAAACACAGTTTTTGCATTCTGAAAACGAAAGTAAGAGTTCATAAACAAGCATTCATCCCAGAATTTTATGCGTCCCAGGACCCGCCGACGATATTTTTATGCGTCCTCTGGCGAAATTATGCGTACAGGACGCAGGACGCACGCCTAAAAAAATCACTGAGTGAACCCCTTCCAAGCTTGTTCAAATTATAGTGCTGGGGCCAAAAATGCCCCCGCCCCGGGGCCCTTTGGTTTTACATAGACTTATCTAGGGAAAATCTTAAAAAATCTTCTTCTCTGAAACCGCAAGGCCCAGGTCTTTGATATTTGGTATGAAGCTTCATCTTGTGGACCTCTACCAAGATTGTTCAAACGATAGCCCAGGGGCCAAAAATGCCCCCGGGGGCCCTTTGGTTTAACATAGACTTATGTAGGGAAAATCTTGAAAAATCTTCTTCTCTGAAACCACAAGGCCTAGGTCTTTGATAGTTGATATGAAGCTTCATCTAGTGGACCTCTACCAAGATTGTTCAAATTATAGCTCTGAGACCAAAATTGCCCCCACCTCTGGGCCCTTTGGTATTACATAGACTTACATAGGGAAAATCTTCTCTGAAACCGGCAAGGCCCAGGTCTTTGATATTTGGTATGAAGCTTCATCTAGTGGACCCCTACCAAGATTGTTCAAATTATAGTGCTGGGGCCAAAAATGGCCCCGCCCTGCGGCCCTTTGGTTTTACATAGGCTTATATAAGGAAAATATTTAAAACTTTTCTTCTGAAACCGCAAGGCCCAGGTCTTTGATATTTGGTATGAAGCTTTATCTAGTGGACCCCTACCAAGATTGTTCAAATTATAGTGCTGGGGCCAAAAATGGCCCCGCCCCGGGGCCCTTTGGTTTTAAGTGGGCTTATATAGGGAAAAATCTTGAAAAATCTTCTCTGAAACCACAAGGCCTAGGTCTTTGATATTTGGTATGAAGCTTCATCTAGGGGAACTCTACCAAGATTGTTCAAATTATAGCCTGAAACTAAAAATGCCCCCGCATCAGGGCCCTTTGGTTTTACATAGACTTATATGGGGAAAATCTTTAAAAATCTTCTTCTGCAAAACCACAAGGCCTAGGTCTTTGATATTGGGTGTGAAATTTCATCTAGTGGACCTCTATCAAGATTGTTCAAATTATATCCCTGGGGCCAAAAATGCCCCAGCCCCGAGACCCTTTGGTTTTACATAGACTTATATATGGAAATCTTTAAAAATCTTCTTCACTGAAACTGCAAGGCCTAGGTCTATGATATTTGGTGTAAAGCTTCATCTAGTGAAGATTGTTTAAATTATAGCTCTGAGGCCAAAAATGCCCCCGCCCTGGGGCCATTTGGTTTTACATAGGCTTATGTAGGGAATATCTTTAAAAAAAATCTTCTTCTCTGAAACCGCAAGGCCCAGGGCTTTGATATTTGGTGTGTAACTTCATCTAGTGGACCTTTGCCAAGATTGTTCAAATTATAGCCTTTGTTGATATTTGGTATGAAGCTTCACCTTTTTAGACCTCCCTCAACATTATGCACATTATAGGCCCCGGGGCCCACTTGTTACTCTATGGATCAGGTGAGCGATCCAGAGCCATCATGGCCCTCTTGTTTACTTATAAAACAGCTGCTCTTTCTGCCTAAATATTGAGGTATGTCCACATGTATTGATACGTAAATTAAAAGATAAAGAGCCTTTTTTTAACGTTGCATATTCGAAACAGGTAACATAAGCTCTGTAGAGCTTTTATTGCGACAAACAAAGTAACCTTTAACAAATACTTACCCTTTGTATGGCACGGCCAGGGATCGAACCCGAGACCTCCCATTCCCAAAGCGGACGCTCTACCACTGAGCTATCCGGGCCGATTAAGTACTGACCCATCGATTCATACAGGAGAAGTACCATATAACTGGTCACATTTTTTACCTAAATTGTGTTGACGAGGACGTCAAACCTCAATTCAAACAAACAAAATATTTTTGTACAGTGGTGTCTGAACTTGAGTTTACAAAAATGTCACTTTAAAGTGTAATAATCAATTTTACACATTAAGTGCACGCCATGTGCAAAATTTTTTGTCTGAACCTGCCCACAATCTATGTTTTTATGCCCCCATTATCGAGATTCGGGTGGGGGGTGGGGGGCATATAGTTTTTAGTCTGTCTGTTTGTCTGTCTACAAAAACCTTAACATTGGGCATATTTTTTGAATGGTAATAGATAGAGCTTTCATATTTCACATGTATACATGTACCTTTAATTCCTTATCACAAGAATTTTCCAGTGGTACCATAATTTTTGATCTTGTGACCTTAACCTTTGACTTTCTTTTTTCAAAATATTAACATTGGCAACATTGGGCATAACTTGTGAATGGCGCTGTCCTAGGGCATCAGTGTTTCACAAAGACATCTTGTTTGAGCAGAGAAATAAGAATATACTGTTTCCCCCTGTAATCATCAGTTACGCACCGCCTTTAATTAACAATCAGAATTATTCTCACCTCGGTTAATTATACCCGCTTTTTCAAAGAAAAATCGGGTATATTGTTTTCGTACCACAGTTCACTCCGGCGTCTGTCCATCTGTCCGTCCGTCACGTTTCTTGTGATTGGATCTCCTCTGCAACCACTGAAGTTACACTTTTGAAACTTTGCATGTTGATAGTACATGCAATGTAGATGGCAGTGGGCAACTTTTTTGTGACCTTGACCTCAACATGACCCCAAGGTCAAAGGTCAAAAATTATGATTTGCCATATCTCCTAAACTATTGGAGTTACACTTCTGAAATTTTGCTTATTGGATGGTCCTTGGAATATAGAATATGTCAGGTTACTTTTGGTGTGACCTTGACCCCAAGGTCAAAGGTCAAAAAGTATGTTTTTGCTATATCTTCTAAACTATTGGAGTTACACTTCTGAAACCTTGGTTATTGGATGGCCCTTGGAATATAGAATAAATTTGGATACTTATGGTGTGACCTTGACCTCAACATGACCCCAAGGTCAAAGGTCAAAAATTATGATTTACCATATCTCCTAAACTATTGGAGTTTCACTTCTGAAACTATGCTTATTGGATGGCCCTTGGAATATAGAATATGTTGGGCTACTTTTGGTGTGACCTCGACCCCAAGGTCAAAGGTCAAAAAGTATGACTTTGCCATATCTTCTAAACTATTGGAGTTACACTTCTGAAACTTGGTTATTGGATGGCTGTTGGAATATAGAATAAATTGGGATACTTTAGGTGGACCTCAACATAACCCCAAGGTCAAAGGTCAAAAAGTATGACTTTGCCATATCTTCTAAACTATAAGAGTTACACTTATGAAACTTTGCTTATCAGTAAGAATGTTCTTTGCAAATTTTTTTGACTTACATGTAGTTTTGGCTAGCTAATACATAGTCATTAGTGTTATTAATAGAAAAAGCGGGTATTTGCGATGGTATACCATCGACTGCAGATCTAGTGTTAGATTATTATCATGTTGGATTATCGCCTTTGTCAAAGCAACTGACAAAGTAGTCAACATGCACTTGTTTTCACACTTAACTATCATACTGAGTAACTGACTGCCAAAACGACCTCATCTCTCTCTCTCTGTCTCCAGCCCGCCCGTGCATCACCTGTGGGTGTCATTTGACGTGTCACCATGATTATATGGCATGAACAGTTCAGATTCAGATCCGTTCCTCCGGCTGTCCATCTACCAGTGCATCACTCCATCCACCCATCCATCCACTTGTTCATCCCATCTGCCCATGCACTTCATCTATACATTCATTAATTCACTTTTTCATCTCTGTATAGTCATCTGTCTGTTCGTCCATCCGTCCATCTACCAATGCACAATTCCATTCATTCATTCAGAGTTCTCGTTAACTACAAGTTTGGAGTAATTTACTCCCAACTTTTTCATTTCTGACTCCAACTTTTTGGAAAGTCTCAATAAAAAGTATGGTAAAACTCCAGCTTTTTCTGGAGGATATTTTTTTACCCCAGTTTTCAAAATCCTAGTGAGAACTCTGTCATTTATTTATTCACTCATTCATCCGTCTGTCCATTTACCCATCCATTCTGTTTGTCACTCCCTTAAAAATATAATTTCCGCGAAACGACCCTAAATTCTAAATGTAGCTACCCATTCATCTGAGGTAATGGCCAGATGTGACCAACTCAGTAGATAGGTAGGTCCGGGAAAAGATTAATTTATCCATTTATATAAGAATAGGCTAGAAACCTGGTGTTGGATTACCTAATAATTGCTAACATCCTAATTGAAGGAAAATACAATGACTCTTGATTTTTTTTCTACTGCTAATTAGCTGCAATCCCATATAGATGATATAGTGAAATGTGACATCTGCAAATCCGTGACTTGAAAAGGTGTATTTTGTGATTTCTTTTTTATTATTATTAAAACAAATAGTTGGTTTCAACGTTGTGAATCAAATTGAAACTTGGCCTGGGCCTGCACTTTTTGCCAAGGTACCCCTTTAGGGGTTTCCTGCATACAATGGTTTAAAGAACTGGACAAATACTGTATTGTCACAGTGCTGTATAGCATTTTCAAATGCAGAAAAGTTTTCAAATTTTTACCCACTTTGGAGCTTTTGGGCCTTGGTGAGGCAATAACACTGATTACCGTAACCTATTACATGCAGGAAACCCCTTAACCTTTAACCTGCTGAATATTCAATTAAGCAACACTCATTTCTGACTTTGAACCAATCAGATTACTTGATGCAGCTTATTTCTACATTTTCATAAACTGAATGTCAAACTGTGTAGATCCTGATCAGATGGCTTCTTCAGAAGCCATCTGATCTGGATCTACACTGTTTGCAAAGATAGGGCTTGTCGCCTACAGCAGGGTAAAGGTTAAGGGGTATATATACCTTGCCAAACAGTGCAGGCTAAGGCTTCCACGATTAAGGCCAAAACAAACTATATGTGTGGTTCCTATTACATGGTTTTCAAAAATAGGGTAGGTAGGTAGGAAAATTATTTTATTTTTTATTTTTATTTTTTTTTTCTCACCTTCTATACTATGCTACACACTGCACTTATTTTTGTTATATTGTTTTGCTTTTGTTGTATCTTTTGTTGTATAATTGTACTTGAAAACATTGTATACAAATAAAAGTATAATAAATAATGCTTAGTTTTCATCCATATTGTCCTAATTGTTACAAAAATAAGGGTGTTCTTCAATCAGAACAAAGTATTTTGATTGGAAATCCCGTGTATGTGTTTGCCTTTTACAAAAGGTCAGCCTTTGGGACTTGCTGTTCTAGTGAAGGTTGATTTATCTTGAATACTGTTGTAACTGTTATTGTACCATATATACATTGAAGATAAATGTAAAAGTTTAAAAGATCAAGATAAAATGACAGAGTAAACGGATATCAGAAAGTTTCTTATAACGGCTTAATGCTGCAAATTAAACATCCAGCAATTAGCACCAGCAGAAACTATTTTATATAGTCTTTTCAAATCGTAGACCTTATGCCATTTGTATCTGTCTTACTTGGTCTTAAAGCTGAACATGATAGATAGATAGATAGATAGATAGATAGATAGATAGATAGATAGATAGATAGATAGATAGATAGATCTCACAATGATTCTGAAAACAGGAGTCCAAAATCCTTCATTTTGAAAAGTTGTTCCTGATCTTGATTGCACAAAAAACATAAACAACATTTCTACACCCATGTGTGCACTACATCATAGTTGCATGTTTCCCTGACTGCTTCTTTCATAACTTCAATCCAAACTTGTACTGTGTGGAAACTCAATAGAACCATGCCATTGAGGTGGTTGTAATAAGAAACCACAATGTACAGGTATGTTCTGGTGCAGAGATTGGGAAAAAATATATCCCCAGTTAAGTCTGCTTTCCCCTTTAACAAGGGGCATGCAAGGGTGAGCAGGGATAAATAAGTTCTGAATAGTTAGATCCTCCGGAAGCAAAGAATACACCAAATGAACGAAAATAGCAGACTCGGTTTTATTGAGTCTGTTCATCTCAATGTCGGGTAAAAGTCCTACAACATTGGAAGCAACGTCTCCAAAATGACCTTTACAGTGTTGACGGGAACGTAAAACCTCAAATCAAATGACCGAAATATAGCAACGTCATGCCTGTTTAAAGAATGGATATTTTAGACACTTTTTAGCAATAGATTGTTGCCTGTTTTATGGTTTACCACTAATCCCTCTGTATATCGTTCCAAATTATCTCACTTTAAGATTTGATGACCAGTGTACATGTAAGTGGTACCAATTAAACGATTAGGTGTGAAAAGTTACCTGACCAGTGTTATCATGTGCATATGCGGCCAGTCTGATCGGCGAGTGTCTAAACTTTCTGAGAAATGAAACCTTGTGAACAATAAACTCAGATCAGACTGTGCAGAACTTCCAGCTGATCTGAGTCTTTTCTGTGTGCGCATACGCATTCAGTGCATTTCTCGGAAAGCATTTCTGATGCCACCACCATATGACATCCTAGCTCATTAACTACCGTCTTTGTCGGACATATATTACAACAGGTAAAACTGCTTCCTGCACTCGCGAAAAAAAAATCTTTATACGTAAGATCAGCCTGTACATCGAGCTTTTCGTTTGCTGCTCTCTGCATATCCCAGAAGCCATCCTACAACAGGTTTGAACAAAGAGCAAAGACTGATAAGACTGTGCAGGCTGATCTGTGACTTCATCTGTCGCACAGTTTACTGTCATGTTTTCCAAAAATTGGAAGCGAAGACCGTGTGTGCAAACTATCGATGACGTGTTATTGAAAAACGTGGTAAAATTTCAGACTGCAACAAATGCACGTTCAAAATGACGGCGGGAAATTTAGCGCGGCATGACAAAAACTATATATGTGTGACCAGCGATGACTACGATCCTCCTGCGCATCTGTGGAGGCTTAGCTTTCTGTTCATGGAGACAGTGAAAATATTTGAGAGATTTACACAAGCTGTCTGCATTATTTATGTTTGTTGAAGCGTGCACACTTGTCTGATTATCGCTACAGGTGGTAAAACATGATTTGGATAATTTTTATTGTCACAAAAGTAATCTGATTATTGAGAGGGGTCATACCGTCACGGTCTGCATACCGCAAGAAATGTGCGCCATTGTCCTTTTTTATGCGTCCGAGACATATGGGTTTTATGCATCATGCGCTTCCGAAAACAAATTGCATTCAAAATTTGTGGGTTCTGACCGCTTCCTAATTTTGCCTCTCTTACCGGTCCATGGAAAATACCTGTTGATCACAGGAGACAACAGACGTTTTACCCTCTGGTAGTAGTTTTTTTCTTATTTATTTTGTTTCCGGTGGTGGTTCTATTGGCTTCCATGAACGGTCTTGAATGTGCTAAGTACTGGAGATTTTGGATTATAATTATGGGTTACTTCAAAGCGTCGGCTTCTTCAGAAGTAACCACGTGCCATATCCCTGACCCATTTAAACTGTAACTGGCTAATTGTTATTGATTAGCACAGGCCACTTACCGTTAACTGGCAGTTCGCGGCAATTGATAAAAAAACAGCTTTTTAATAGCGATGCTTACGACATGCATTTTTAATCTAGGCTCACAGTTATTTAGAGACAAACACGGATGTTTTTAATGTTGTTTGTTGGCAGACGCACACCATTTTCATGCGTAAATACGACCAGATTGTCCTTTAATGAAAGCGCCTGTACTTAAATACTTTAACCATGAAAAATTGAAAGACCGTTTTTGCACATAAAATGTTTGGAATATTCATGATAGAAAAAATAATTAGGGTCGGCAGGAAAAAGCTAGGCACGGTCGGGTAACCGGAACCACACATATATTTTGTATTGGCCTAATCCTATAATAGATTAATCGATCGATAAATTCCACAAAAATGATTATCATTTCTGATTTGCTTTTAATCGATTACTTGATAGGTACAATTTTCTACCCAAAATAGCTGGATGAGTGGCAAACAGTGCAGACCCTGATGGGTCTACACTGTTTGCTCAGGCCTGTCTGTTCAAATATACATAAAGTAAAGTGCAACATATGGTAAGAGTCATGCTCAGACAGAAAGCCAGACAGGTAAAATAATGACAAAAGTCTTATATAGCGATTACTAATCGATTACCGACAGGACTGATAATCGATTATCTTTTCAGCTCCGATTAGCCAGCCCTAGTGCAGGCCCAGATCAGATGCCGCAGAATGCGGCATCTGATCAGGGCCTGCATTATTTGCTAACAGAATTTTGCGTCACAAATAGAATAAAAACAAACAAATAGGCCTGACTCCCCTTATATGACAAATGGACTTGTCCAACATATAGCAATGGAAGAGTCCACTGGTATACAAGGGGTTAAAAATAGAAAATTATTCATCATAAATAAAAACAATGACCACACAAAGTCTTTGTGATAAGATAGGAAAACAATTGAATCTTAACCCTTCTCTTGCTGAATATTCAGTTTAGCCACACCCATTTCTGACTTTGAACCAATCAGATTACTGGATGTAATTTATTCCTACAAATTCATAAATTGAATGTCAAACAGTGTAACCCTTCTCTTGCTGAATATTCAGTTTAGCCATACCCATTTCTGACTTTGAACCAATCAGATTACTGGATGTAATTTATTCCTACAAATTCATAAATTGAATGTCAAACAGTGTAGATCCTGATAAGATGGCTTCCGCCATCTGATCTGGATCTACACTGTATGGCTTCAGAAGCCATCTGATCTGGATCTACACTGTTTGCAAAGAAAAGGGTTGTCGTGAACAGCAGGATAAGAGTTAAACTTAACAATGTTTTTTGCCATGCAATCAGGTAATAGTTGTTTTTTTTTTTTGCACATTTTTTTCTCACCTGAGACAAACAGTGGGTACATAAAAATATTTTGATTATGAAATAGATTGAAAGCAATGATTAGACACTCATCCTTGAAGTGTAATTTGTGATTATAAAAATTAAATATATCATTACATACAGTAAAATTCCTACATTAAGACCACCTTTTGGGCTGTTCAAAAGTGGTCTTAAAGACCACTTTTGAACAGTCCCAAAGGTGGTCTCTGACAAGAGGACACTGTATGCACGAAACACAAAGAAAGAATAAATACAATCTACTAAATACAATTTTTAGCTCACCTGTCACGTAGTGACAAGGTGAGCTTTTGTGTTCACTTTTTGTCCGTCGTCCATCGTGCGTCCGTGCATCCGTGCGTCCGTAAACAATTTCAAATAAGTATATCTCTAATACCCCATGGTCAATCTTGATCAAATTTCATGGGAAAGCATCATCAGGTAGGGGGAAAGGCTGCATAAGGTTTCTGGGCTGATCAGATTGGAATTCTGGTTGCCATGGCAACATATAGCTCCCATAGACTATCAATGGGAAAAAAATAAAATATCTTCTTCTCTGAAACCACAGGGCCCAGAGCTTAGATATTTAGCATGTATTAACGGCCAGTGGTCACCTACATAATTCCTGCCAATCATGCCCCATGGGTCCAAATTGGCCACACCCCGGGGCCCCTTCGCTCCCATAGACTCATAATGGAACAAAAAGCTTCAACAATCTTCTTCTCGGAAACCACAGGGCCCAGAGCTTAGATATTTAGCATGTAGCAACAGCAAGTGGTCACCTACATAATTCCTGCCAATCATGCCCCTGGGGTCAAAACGGGCCACGCCCCGGGGCCCTTTAGCTACTATAGACTCATAATGGAAAAAAGCTTCAAAAATCTTCTTCTCTGAAACCACAGGGCCCAGAGCTGAGATATTTGACATGTAGCAACGGCAAGTGGTCACCTACATAATTCCTGCCAATCATGCCCCTGGGGTCCAAATTGGCCACACCCTGGGGCCCCTTAGCTCCCATAGACTCATAATGGAAAAAAAGCTTCAAAAATCTTCTCTGAAACCACAGGGCCCAGAGCTTAGATATTTAGAATGTAGCAACGGCCAGTGGTCACCTACATAATTCCTGCCAATCATGCCCCTGGGGTCCAAATGGGCAACGCCCCGGGGCCCCTTAGCTCCCATAGACTCATAATGGAAAAAAGCTTCAAAAATCTTCTTCTCTGAAACACAGGGCCCAGAGTTTAGATATTTAGCATGTAGCAACGGCAATCGGTCACCTACATAATTCCTGCCAATCATGCTCCTGGGTTCCGAATGGGCCACGTGCCGGGGTCCCTTTGCTCCCAAAGACTCATAATGGAAAAAAGCTTCAAAAATCTTCTTCTCTGAAACCACAGGGCCCAGAGCTTAGATATTTAGTACGTAGCAACGGCAAGTGGTCACCTATATAATTCCTGCCAATCATGCCCGTGGGTCCAAATGGGCCACACCCCGGGGCCCCTTAGCTCCCATAGACTCATAATGGAAAAAAGATTCAAAAATCTTCTTCTCTGAAACCACAGGGCCCAGAGCTTAGATATTTAGTACGTAGCAACGGCAAGTGGTCACCTACATAATTCCTGCCAATCATGCCCCTGGGGTCCAAACAGGTGAGCGATATAGGGCCATTGGGCCCTCTTGTTAAAGCAGAATTAGACTTTATTTTAGGTGATAGATTTTAATAGTGGAATTTAACTGTACATCTTTTCAAGTCACCATTTTGCAGTTGTCACATTTCAGTGATTTTCACTATGACATTGTATACTGGAGTTCCCCTTTCAAGATGGCGGCTAATTAAGTAGCGGTAGAAAAAAAATCAAGAGTAAATTTTTCGTTACATTTTTCCTTCATTTTGGATGTTAGATGGTAGCAATTAGCTAATAACTAACCCATTACTGGGTCTCTATAGCTATCCAAAATGACATATAAAATGTTGATGGGGATGTAAAGCCACAACACAAACAAACAGACATTACTAGTTACTGACTTGCACCAATATGTTGTCATGTCTTACAGTCATTTTGATGAATCATAGTCAATGAAAATTAAATTGATCACTAATAAAATGTTACACATGTAGTTGTCAATTTTGACACAATGTTATTGAAATATTTTAATGTTGTATTGATTAAAATGATATACATGAATCTGTAAACTGAGGTCTGGTCTTCATCTGGACTTTGTTTTTGATGGGACATAAAACCCAAACACCCACCCCCACCCATCATGGCTTGGAGAAATAGATTGGGCTGCATGGTGCTTCCACGCAGAGCTTAAACTGACCACACACATGAGTACTGGTAAACCCCTTAGAAGGACTAAGCCTGCCCAGGCAAAGTGATGCGAGTCAGACCGTCCAATGCATATAAGCCTTTTGGTTTCATTGGGCGGCAGGGCTTGAGATGTCATTATGTCTCCCCCGAAAATTTTTTTTTCGGAGAGACATATTGTTTTTCCCCTGGGCGTCTGTCTGTCTGTCCGTCTGTCACACTTTTGTGTCCGCTCTATAACTTGAAAACCGTTCGAGCTATCTTCACGAAACTTAGTACCGGTATAAATATAAATCAGCATTTGACGACGTGCAGTGCACAATAAATATAACTCTCGCAATTATACTTTTTGAATTATCTCCCTTGGAAGTTTGTTGGTATGTATATATGTATGGGCAAATCGTGTCCCGCAACAACTTTCTTATTTTCAGATGGATTTTAAAATTATTTGGCAGAAATATTAACCACCATAAGACGATGTTTGGTGCGCATGAGGCAGGTCGGTACCTCAAAGATCAAGGTCATACTTAGAGGTCAAAGGTCATAAAAGGGGCCTTTTTATGTATTTGGTCAATAACTTTCTTATTTTGAGATGGATTTTAAAATTACTTGGCAGAAATATTAACAACCATGAGACGATGTGTGGTGCGCATGAGGCAGGTCGGTACCTCGAAGGTCAAGGTCATACTTAGCAGTCAGGTGCATAACCTATACAAGTTATTTTTTTATAACCTGTTACAGTTATAAAGTCACATACCCCCATTGAATTCCAAAGTGAGGCTATAGAAAATAACTTGTTTAGGTTATGTCACAAGTTCTTTAGGATTATGTTAAATTGAAAAATACGAAAATATTAACGTGAATGTGTCACCCCACTCTTGTTTGAAACAGGTGCGTACAAGTTTTTAGACGATGCGTACAAAGAATTTCGATTTCAATCAACAAATTAAAGTCTTCTTTCCATTTTAAAATTGTCGCCACATGCGGCAAAATTGTGGTAAGGTGGGAATTCAAGTTTTAAAACCATTAATTTTACCGTTTTGGCGCTCAAAATCCACTCAAAAAAACGATTTTTTTCTGAATGAAAACTCGATCGTGTTGACGAATCCACCTTCTTGTTAGAAAGAGCGCTTCCCATGGAATCTCGCAATTACGTTATAATGAAGCAAAACACCGCGAATTTCAAAAAAGAAGAGAAAAACTAGGCTGATTTTTACCGATTCTTGAAAAACCAAATATAATGCACATGAGTTGTTTTTTTTTAACTTGTTCAGGTTATGCACTGCTTAGAGGTCAAAGGTCAAAAAAGGGGCCTTTTTTCGTGTTTGGTCAATAACTTTCTTATTTTGAGATGGATTTTGAAATCACTTGGCAGAAATGTTAACCAGTATAAGACGATGTGTTGCGTGCATGACCCAGGTTGGGACCTCAAAGGTCAAGGTCATACTTAGAGGTCAAAGGTAAAAAAGGGGCCTTTTTTCGGGTTTTGTCAATAACTTGCTTATTTTTAGATAGAATTTGAAGTTACTTGGCAAAAATGTTAACTATCATGAGACGATGTGTTGCATGCATGATTCAGTTTGGTACCTCAAATGTCAAGGTCATACATAGAGGTCAAAGGTCAAAAAAGGGGCCTTTTTCATGTTTGGTCAATAACTTCCTTATTTTTAGATGGATTTTGAAATTGCTTGGCAGAAATGTTAACCACCCTGAGATGATGTGTTGCACGCATGACCCAGTTTGGTACCTGAAAGGTCAAGGTCATACATAGAGGTTGAAGGTCAAAAAGGGGCCTTTTTTGTGTTCTGTCAATAGCTTTCTTATTAGCTTGTCTGTTTTTAGCTCACCGTCACGTAGTGACGAGGTGAGCTTTTGGGATCACTTTTCGTCCGTCGTCCGTCCGTCCGTGCGTCCGTGCGTGCGTCCGTAAACAATTTCTTTAAACGACATCTCCTCCTAAACCACTGATCGGATTTTGACCAAACTTCACAGGAATGATCCTTAGGTGGTCCCCTTTCAAAGTTGTTCAAATGGTTCCGGTCCGTTGCACATCTAGGTTTTTGGGGCCAAAAATAGATTTTTTTCACCAAAAACTTAAAACAATCTTCTTCTCTGAAACCACAAGGCCCAGGTCTTTGATATTTGGTCTGAAGCTTCATCTAGTGGACCCCTACCAAGATTGTTCAAATTATAGTGCTGGGGCCAAAAATGCCCCCGCTCCGGGGCCCATTGGATTTACATGGGCATATATAGGGAAAATCTTTAAAAATTTTCTTCTCTGAAACCGTAAGGCCCAGGTCTTTGATATTTGGTCTGAAACTTCATCTAGTGGACCCCTACCAAGATTGTTCAAATTATAGTGCTGGGGCCAAAAATGCCCCCGCTCCGGGGCCCTGTGGTTTTACATGGGCTTATATAGGGAAAATCTTTAAAAATCTTCTTCTCTGAAACCGTAAGGCCCAGGTTTTTGATATTTGATATGAAGCTTCATCTAGTGGACCCCTACCAAGATTGTTCAAATTATAGTGCTGGGGCCAAAAATGCCCCCGCCCTGGGGCCCTTTGGTTTTACATGGGCTTATATAGGGAAAATCTTTAAAAATCTTCTTCTCTGAAACCATAAGGCCCAGGTCTTTGATATTTGGTATGAAGCTTGATCTAGTGGACTCCTACCAAGATTGTTCAAATTATAGTGCTGGGGCCAAAAATGCCCCCGCTCCGGGGCCCTTTGGTTTTACATGGGCTTATATAAGGAAAATCTTTAAAAATCTTCTTCTCTGAAACCGCAAGGCCCAGGTCTTTGATATTTGGTATGAAGCTTCATCTAGTGGACCCCTACCAAGATTGTTCAAATTATAGTGCTGGGGCCAAAAATGCCCCCGCTCCAGGGCCCTTTGGTTTTACATGGGCTTATATAGTGAAGAGCTTTAAAAATCTTCTTCTCTGAAACCGTAAGGCCCAGGTCTTTGATATTTGGTATGGAGCTTCATCTAGGGGACCACTACCAAGATTGTTCAAATTATGGTGCTGGGGTCAAATATGCCCCCGCTCAGGGGCCCTTTGGTTTTACATGGGCTTATATAGGGAAAATCTTTAAAAATTTTCTTCTCTGAAACCGTAAGGCCCATGTCTTTGATATTTGGTATGAAGCTTCATCCCACAAGGCCATGGTCCTTCTCCCCCCCCCCCCCATCCTCCCCCCCACTCCGGGGCCCTTTGGTTTTAAATGGGCTTATATAGGGAAAATCTTTAAAAATCTTCTTCTCTGAAACCGCAAGGCCCAGGTCTTTGCTATTTGGTATGAAGCTTCATCTAGTGGACTCCTACCAAGATTGTTCAAATTATAGTGCTTGGGCTAAAAATGCCACCGCCCCGGGGCCCTATGGTTTTACATGGGCTTATATGGGGAAAATCTTTAAAAATCTTCTTCTCGGAAACCCCAAGGGCCAGGTCTTTGCTATTTGGTATGAAGCTTCATCTAGTGGACCCCTACCAAGATTGTTCAAATTATAGTGCTAGGGCCAAAACTGCCCCCGACCTGGGGCCCTTTGGTTTTACATAGACTTATATAGAGATATTCCTTAAAAATCTTCTTCTGAAACAGCAAGGCCATGGTCTTTGATATTTGGTGTGAAGCTTCCTCTAGTGGACCTCTATCAAGATGGTTTAAATTATAGCCCTGAGGCCAAAAACGCCTCCGCCCCAGAGCCATTTGGTATTTCATAGGCTTATGTGTAGGGAATATCTTTAATAAAAATCTTCTTCTCTGAAACCGTTAGGCCCAGGTCTTTGATATTTGGTATGTAGCATATCTAGTGGACCTTTGCCAAGATTGTTCAAATTATAGCCTTTGTTGATATTTGGTATGAAGCTTCACCTTTTTAGACGTCTCTGAACATTATGCACATTATAGCCCTGGGGTTAATAATGGCCCTCCCCGGGTCCCACTTGTTACTCTATGGATCAGGTGAGCGATCCAGGGCCATCATGGCCCTCTTGTTTGAAAAAAAACTTTCGAGCTATTGTCATCAATCCGGCGTCTTCGTTGTCGTCTGGCGTCGTCCTTAACCGAAAACCTTAACCTTGACCATATTTCCAAAAGTATTTGGCCTAGGCTACCTTCATGAAACTTCATACACATACTCACCATCACAAGAGCTACATTCCCTACAAGTTTTATAACTCCATCTTGCAATTTGATTGCTCTTGTTTGACTTAGAACTTTGGTTTTCTAAAAGAAACTGCAGACGAGCGTTGGCACCCGCATGCGGTGCTCTTGTTTTTAGATAAATTTTGACATTACTTGGCAGAAATGTTAACCACCATGAGACGATGTGTTGCGTGCATGACCCAAGTTGGTACCTCAAAGGTCAAAGGACAAAAAGGGGCCTTTTTTAGTGTTCAGTCAATAACTTTCTTATTCCTGGATAGATTGTGAAATTACTTGGCAGAAATGTTAACCATCATGAGACGATGTGGACGGGCCTCTGTGGCCTAGTGGATAAGAGCGCTGACTCTTAGTCATTAAGTCTCTCACCGCCGTAGGTTCGAGCCTCGCTCGGGCCACGTGTGAGACGCCAAGTTCTGCAACGGAAGGTCAGGTGGTTTTTCTCCGGGTACTCCGGTTTTCGCCCACCTCTGATTAACGATCGGCTCGATATGAGTGTAATAATCTTGAAAGGGCCGTAAAACCCAAACCAAAAAAAAAAAAAATGAGAAGATGTGGTGTACGCTAGACCCAGGTTGGTATCTCCAAGATCAAGGTCATACTAAGAGGTCAGAGGTAAAAAAAAAATTGTTTTTTTTTTTTTGTGTCCAGTCAATAACTTTTTTATTTCTGGATGGACTTTATAAAGTAACCATGCAGAAATGTTCACCGTCATTAGACCATGAGTCATGTGCAAAACCAAGGTCCATATACCTCCAATGTCAAGGACATACTCTTACGACTTGAAAGTCGACTCTTTGGCTCAGGGGTAAGAGCAGTGGACTCTCACCCGAGCAGCCCGGGTTCGAATCCCACCATAGGCGGGGATTTTTTCAGGTTATGCTTCTTTCCTTTGTTACGGCTTTCATGTCGTAAGATGGGGGCTTGTCCGGGATCAGACTTTACATGCCAGAATTGGCTTCGTGCCGAAGTTGGCTCCACGTCATCATAAATGATGAATTCCTTGAAGAGTGGGTGTGTTACCTCCCTTCCATTATCTACCTTTGTAGATCATATGCATAGCTTCTAGGTTTATAACCACTCTCTGACAACTGCGTCAGGGAGTTGACTCTTTGGCTCAGCGGTAAGAGCACTGGACTATCACCCGAGCAGCCCGGGTTAGAATCCCACCATAGGCGGGGATTTTTTCAGGCTATGCTTCTTTCCTTTCTTACGGCTTTCATGACGTAAGAATACCTAGAGGTCAAAGGTAAAAAAAGGGACAGTCAATAACTTCCTTATTCTTTGATGGATTATGAAATTTCTTGGCAGAAATGTTAACCATCATGAGACGATGTGTTGTACCTCAAAGGTCAAGGCCATACTTAGAGGTCAAAGGTAAAAAAGGGCTTTTTTGTGTATGGCCAATGAACATTTTTAAAGTTACTTTGCAGAAATGTTTATATTCATTAGATGATGTGTTGCACACAAGACCCAGCTCAATACCTCCAATGTCAAGGTTATACTTAGAGGTCAAAAACGGGGGAGACATCTGTGTTTTTGTAGAAAAACAAATTCTAGTTTCATCTCAGTGTTGGGTAACAGTCCCACAAAATTGGAAGCAACTTCTCCAAAATGACCTAAATAGTGTTGACAGGGATGTAAAACCTCATTTCAAACAAAAAACACAAACACACACAAGCATTTAGGCTGACACGATTAATCGTATAACCGATTAATCGATCGATAAATTCCACAAAAATGATTATCATTTCTGATTTGCTTTTAATCGATTATTTGATTGGTACAATTTACTACCCAAAGTTATGCCTAAAATAGCTGTATGAGTGGCAAACAGTGCAGACCCTGATGAGACGCCACTGAATGCTCAGGCCTGTCTGTTCAAATATACATATGGTAAAGTGCAACATACATGTATGGTAAGAGTCATGCTCGGACAGAAAGCCAGACAGGTAAAATTATGACAAAAACCTTAGCGATTACTAATCGATTATCGATAGCAATGACAAGGCTGATAATCGATTAACTTTTCAGCTCCGATTAGCCAGCCCTAACAAGCATAAACAGGTGTTATATCAAAAGCCATGTTAAATTGACAGTTATAAATAGGTTGTGGAGTAAATTCGTGTTTGTTTCAGATGAGGCTAAGCTTGAGAGAAGTCAACAGATTCTGAGGTATGGAGCACCAGACAGGGGACCAGAACTACGTTACTATAGCAACCATGTGCTATCATATGACCGGCAGAAAAGAACACCAATCTGGGTTGCTGAACATATCACAGCAGCAAATGTGAAAGGTAGATTTGATTGGTAGAAAATGTGCATCAGGTTAACAACTCCATTTAACACTCTGCATGCTGGGTATTTTTGTATGCAGCAGACTACATTTTGAAATATTTTTCTAATTTTCCCAGAAAACAGGATTTGTCATCTCATGCAAATTGTCTACTATGGAGACAATTTGCATGATATGTCAAGTCCTGTTTTCTGGGAAAAATAAGAAAAATGTCTGCTGAATACGCCTAGAATATGATAAAGGTGTTATATATATATGTAGAGATATTATGGTGTTTGTGAGGGTAAAAACGGGGTTTAAAAGGGTATTTTCAAGGTCACAGTGGTGCTGTTAAATTAAGCTTGTTTTGAAAGGGGTATGTGGTGTGGGGACATCTGTTTTCTCAGAAAACAAGTCTAGTTCTTCCTGCCTTGAAATGTGTGCTGCATACACTATAGAGTAGCTTATACACTGCAATTTTCAGTTCAGAATGGGATGTATTTTTTTTTAACCATCATCAAAGTATGAGCAACATTAGGTTAAAAGCAAAGTAGGTGAACCCTATAGGCATTTGTGAGACTTTTACTTGTGACCCAGTGGTGTCATGCTTCAATGAATTTTTGATAAATTACCTTTATTTTCTAATTTATATTATTATTCATCCATTGTTTGATGAAAAAATCTGGCTTCAGGGCTAAAAGTTAAAACAGAAAAACAATTACTCTCAGTTTTCCTATTAACAACATCATTGAGCCAGCCTTGGTAGCTCAGTCAGCTGTGCATCTGACTGGCAATCTGGAGGTCGCCGGTTCGATATCTGCTGGCCCGTCAACACTCTTTCTTGGAGATTGATTATGAAATCTTTTCTATGGTCATTCTCTCCCTTTCATTGATTCAAGAAGGGCAGTTGTCAGTTTCTGGTAAAAGAATGTGCACTGTACTGGTTAACAGTTTACATATAAGCCTGCCCAGGAAAAGTGTGGATAGGTAAACTGACCAGCTCGATATGACCTATATAGTGCTGATTGGGCCATTAAACTGCGAAACAAAGAAAGAAAATGAAGTCATTGCTGTGGTAATGTTGCCATCATCCAACCATATTGGAGAGAACCAATTTTCTGTCAAAAAATAACTACAGTATAAGGTATATCATAATCAACAGTATAAAATGCATTATCTCATTCATGCATCCACACATCATATATACAGTGTAGACCCTGATCAGACTGCTCTGATCTGCACTGTTTGCTTAAGCCTATCTGTCCCAA
This sequence comes from Lucinisca nassula, assembly GCA_963580285.1. Lineage (NCBI taxonomy): Eukaryota > Metazoa > Mollusca > Bivalvia > Lucinida > Lucinidae > Lucinisca > Lucinisca nassula. The sequence goes on along the minus strand of OY757025.1, from coordinate 37,848,322 downwards.
TATTTAGGGTCATTAAGGTTTTTTGAACAGTAATGATAGAACAAGTTAAGAATAAGTAAGAACAAAAAAACTAATTTTTCTCAAAAACACGCATTGTGGGCCCTTGTTAGAATCACCCCAATCCAATTCTAACAAGGCCCCACAACATGATTACATGTATGGTTTAACTTCATCCCAAAATATGATTAGAGCCTTATTTTCAGGTGATGCAAACAGAAAGAATGTGAAGTTTAAACCTGATCCAGATGTAAAAGAAGCTTTCACTGCCCAGAATTCTGACTACCTAGGCAGTGGTTGGTCAAGAGGACATCTGAATCCAGCGGGAGATAATAAAAATACGAAGGTATATAATTTGTCAAGTATCTGTAGTTCTCAGTAATGAAATGGCACAGTGAAAATATACTCTGGACTGTATTATTTCCAATCTGCTCTTGGTGAATTGTTGTGAAACAGATTTTTATTGGACGTCTAAATGACATATCAACCAATCAGATGACTAGGTGAAGGGCACAGACCTCCAATTTACAATTTGTTTGTTTCGAGTTTATGGGCCCAGCCAACACTATTTTAGTCGTACTGAGCCGGTCAGTTTACCTAACTGTAGTTTTCCTGGGAAGGTTAATATATAAGCAGTTAACCAATGCAGAACACATTCTTTTGCCAGAAACTGACATTTGCCTTTCTTAAATCAGTGAACTGGAGAGAATAAACACAGATTTGATCAATTCCATGAAAAAATGTTGCCGACTTGGCAGATATCGAACCTACAGCATACTATCACCCAAAAGAGTCATTTTATAAAAGGCCTTAAACATGATAGAAAAAGTCTGAATTTTCCACCTTATATCTAGAGCAGAAGTCCATTTCGAAATTTAGGATTGGCGGTCAAGTAATTTTTAGAAAATGGCTGAACTTTTTGCCAACAGCTTCTTCAGAAGCCATCTTATCAGGATCTACACTGTTTGCAAAGGTAGGGGTTGTCGTGTTTAGCATGATAAGGATTAAGACTGTTAAGAGGAATGGGAACACCTGGCAGATTTTTCCGTCATTGTCGCACCTGCTAGTAGCAGGGTGCGGCATAGGCGTCCGCTTTTCCGTCCATGCGTCTGTCTGTTCCTCCGTCCTTCCATCTGTTAACATTTACATCGAAGTTCGACATTTATGTCAAAGTTTTTGTTTAAGTCAACTACAAACCTCAGCTACCATCACACCTTACATGAATCATCTCCCTGACCTTCTGACTTTGTAGGCACCTTGACCTGGTGACTTTGACCTACATTTTGTGCTCCAGTGACTTTGACCATTATGTCGAAGTTCGACATTTATTTAGAAGTTTGTATTGTAATCAACTATAAGACTAAACAACCATCAAACCTTTCATGAAACATCTCCATGAGCTCCTGACTAGGCAAGCACCTTGACCCTGTGACCTTGATCTATATTTTACGCTCCAGTGACTTTGACACAAATTATATCGATGTTCCAGATCTTCTCAAATAAAAGGCCTACAACCATAAAATCCTGCATAGTGCTTCTCCTAGATGTACTGACTCTGCAGGTACCTTGACCCGGTGACCTTGACCTATATTTTACGTTCCAGTGACTTTGACAAGATTTACGTCAATGTTCCGAATCTCCTCAAATTAAAGGCCCACAACCATCAAATCTTGCATAGTGTGTCTCCTAGATATACTGACACTGCAGGTACCTTGACCCAGTGACCTTGACCTATATTTTACGCTCCAGTGACTTTGACAGAATTTAAGTCGATGTTCCAGATCTCCTCAAATTAAAGGCCTACTACCATCAAATCTTGCATAGTGCTTCTCCTAGATGTACTTACTCTGCAGGTACCTTGCCCCAGTGACCTTGACCTATATTTTACTCTCCAGTGACTTTGACACATTTTACGTCGAAGTTCCAGATCTCCTCAAATAAAAGGCCTACAACCATCAAATCTTACATAATGCTTCTCCTAGATGTACTGACTCTGCAGGTACCTTGACCTGGTGACCTTGACCAATATTTTACACAAAAGTGACTTTGACAGAATTTAAATCAATGTTCCAGATCTTTTCAAGTAAAGTATGAGCCTGCGAGCACCAAATCTTGCATAGTGCTTCTAGATGTACTGACTGTGCAGGTACCTTGACTGGGTGACCTTGACCTATTTTTTGCACTCCATTGACTTTTACACATTTTAGGCCGATGTTTCATACCTGCTTAACTATAAGGTCTACAACCACCAAACCTTGCATAGTGCTTCTACATTTACTGACTCTGCGGGTACCTTGACCAGGTGACCTTGACCTATATTATGCACTCTAGTGCTTTAACACATTTTATGTCAATGTTCGATAGGTCCTAAAATAAACGGCCGACAGCAACCAAACCTTGCATAGTGCTTCTCGTCGATGTACTGATTTGGCACATACCTTGACCTGGTGACCATGGCCTATATTTTTGGGTCCAGTGACTCTGACACATTTTACCTCAACTATCAACTGCTAAGAATGAAATTTACTTATTTCATAACTACGGTCTGATGGTGGCTCCTGTGACTTTTGCCCCCAGCAGGTGCGAGTCTGCCTTCTGCGGAATTCTTGTTTTTCAAAGGAAGACAACTTTTTGGACTTCCTGATCGCTTTTCTATAAGCCCTGTTCCATGGAAAAGGCGGCCAACTCTTAAAGGAAAGAGCTTGCTCCTCAGGAGAGACATATTGACATAAGCGACAAAACACTTTTGCAGGAGTTGCCTCCCCTGAAGGTGTACCCATTCCCCTTAAATATTAGGTCCATTGTCACTGTGGTTTTGAGTCTTGCTTGTTGCTTGGGAATATGAAATGACAAATTCTGCAACAGAAGATTAGGTAATTTTCTCTCTGGGTACTCCAGTTTCATGTAAATCTGATTAGAGATTGCTTGCTACAAGTAAAATAATCTTGAAAGGGCAGTAAAACCAAACAATAAAAAAGAATCCAGTAAAAGATATCATACCAGCCTCCCTTATTAAGCTAGCAGTTGTCTTAACCCTTATCTTGCTGAATAAATTAATTTTGCCATGCCCATTCTGACTATTGCCCAATCAAATAGCTTGATATAATGTATTTGGTTCGATTCACAAACTGAATGAAGAAGTGTAGGTCCTGATCAGATGGCTGCTTCAGAGCAATCTGATCTGGATCTACACTGTTTGCCAAGATAAAGGTTGTAGTGTTCAGCAGGATAAGACTTAAGAAAGCATATTTCTTGGGTTTTCAGTTCCCCAAAAAGGCAAGTGCATTAAAATTCCATTGTATTAAGCAACCACATGTTTTAAGCAAGCATATTTTGATAATCCCTTAGTTTGTTATTGTTACGTTTAAGGAGGGGATGGTGGAATCTTTCTACCTCAGCAACGTTGTTCCACAGAATTACGAGAATAACGCTGGATTCTGGAACAGGTTTGAGATGTATTGTCGGGACCTGACAAAGAGATATTCCTCAGTGTATGTTGTCAGTGGTCCTTTGGTTTTGCCTCAGGCTGATGAGAATGGGAAGAAGTTTATCAAATATCAGGTAAGTTGATTACTGTAATTACTCCAAGAATTTGGCTCCTCATCTCCATACCATACTTTTCTTAAAATTGGAACAAGTACAAGTGCCCCATCCTTTGGAATATCATCTGGGTCAACACTATTTGCTCAGATCTGTCTGTCCGAATACAGTAGTAATAATAATCAACCTTATTTATAGAGGGTAACACTTTAGTAAACTGGTACTTATCTTTCATTTGGCCCTCTTTTCCTGGGTATGAGCAATGTGGATAAAGTCTGTTGCTTAAGGAGACGACACTTGCCGCTTGTGGGGATTGAACCAGGTACCTCTCGATCTGTCACTTTTTCAGTAAATATTGTAGTGATGTTAACACTCATCATATTAATAGCAGGTCAGTGTAATTAATACTCTGAAAAACACACTTTATTCTGACAAAAGTGGGGTTAATGGGACATATACTTTTCCTCATTTTTGCTTATAAACATAATACTATGTTTAAATCACCACTTTGGGGTTGTTCTAACAATTGACCATAATCTGTGTTTGCATAAAAATAGTGCTAATTTTCTGAGAAAGATCCGTTTAGAAAGCCTTAATTCACACGGATGTCTTCTCTTAATTCTGCAAGTTCAAACTCCATCAGACATATTTGCCTAGTCCATAAGAAACATATTATTAACCCTTTTTGTACCAAATAGAATCTTCCTCCTTATATAAAGCAGGAGTCCATTTTAAAATGTAAGGGTGTCAGGTTGTGTCTTCTTCACAATTTATTTGGAAAATGACTGAACTTTTAGCAAACGATGAAGGCCCTGATCAGATGCCGCATTCTGTGGTGTCTGATCTGGGCCTGCACTGTTTGCCAATTACCAGTTTTGTGATTTCCTGTCTAAAATGGGTTAATTGAATATCCTGTATTACACCAGGTCAACCAGTATTAACTGTAGGTAAAAAAACTGGCAAATACAGCAGACCTTGGACCTGTAACTTGGCCCATACGAAATTATTTGAATAATAACGTTATATTATAACCTAGGGGCCAGGTTTTCTTATGACGTTGTTTTTAAGAAAGTGATTTCATATATGTGGCATATTAATGTGCCTCATTCAAATGCATAACATGATAATGCTCATGAGATAAGGTTAAAAAATTGCAATGCTACATTCTATAATATACTGTCAGAAACATGGTGTCATCATGAAATGTTGCTTTTCATCGGCTGTCATAAATTTTGATTTTACGCCACTATCCAACTTTCCATTTTGTGCAAACAGAACAGTTACACGAAACATATGAATGAGTGCATTACACTGGGAATAACTGTATTGAAAATTGTCATTTAGGGAGGTAAATCGTTGGTTTTACATTTGCAAATTCCTTTTTAGCTCGCCTGTACGAAGTATAAGGAGAGCTATTGTTGTCACCTCGGATGGCGTGCGCGTGTGCGTTTGCGTTCCCGTCACACTGCGTTAAAGTTTTTCAAATGCTTATATCTCAACAGTCACTCATCACAGACCACTCATATTTGGAACTTAAGTACCTGGGAGGGTCCTCTGATGTTCAAAGAGAACAGACCCCTGGGTTCATGCCCCGGGGTGGGGCTAGGGGTCAAAATCTAGAACACCTTTGTAATTCTGTGTTAAAGTTTTTGAAATGCTTATATCTCAACAGTCACTCATCACAAAGCATTCATATTTACAACTTGGATACCTGGGAGTGTCTTCTGAGATTCCAAGACAACACACCCTTGGGTTCATGCCTGGGATTGGGGATGGGGTGGGGCTGGGGGTCAAAATCTAGGACATCTTTGTAATTTGTTGTATACTTTCCATTATACTAACGAGTTATAGACACAATTGGTTATACATCAGCCAATCAAGTGACATTGGTTCAAGTGTAAAAGGGTGAAGGTCATGGTGACCTACATTTCACGGTCCAGTGATTTTGCCTTATATCTTGAAGTCTATTTGTTGGAGAAATGTCATACCTGGGATATTAGTTCCATGTGACTCCACGATTGACCTCAAAATATATCTAGGTCACTGTGACCTATATTTCATGGTTCAGCGATTTTGCCTATTATCTCGAATACTATTTGATGGAGAAATGTCATACCTGGATTATTAGTTCCATATGTCCCAATAATTGACCGCAAAATATATCTAGGTCATAGTGACCTACATTTCACGGTCCAGTGATTTTGTCTATTATCTTGAATACTATTTGATGGAGAAATGTTATACCTGGGTTATTAAATGCATGTGACCCCATTATTGACCTCAAAATATATCTAGGTCACTGTGACCTATATTTCATGGTTCAGCGATTTTGCCTATTATCTAGAATACTATTTGATGGAGAAATGTCATACCTGGATTATTAGTTCCATATGACCCAATAATTGACCGCAAAATATATCTAGGTCATGTTGACCTACATTTCACGGTCCAGTGATTTTGTCTATTATCTTGAATACTATTTGATGGAGAAATGTTATACCTGGGTTATTAGTTGCATGTGACCCCATTATTGACCTCAAAATATATCTAGGTCAGTATGACCTATATTTCATGGTTCAGTGATTTTGCCTATTATCTTGAATACTATTTGATAGAAAAACGTCATACCTGGATTATTAGTTCCATGTGACTCTATAATTGACCGCAAAATATATCCAGGTCAGTGTGACCTATATTTCATGGTTCAGTGATTTTGCCTATTATCTTGAACACTATTTGATGGAGAAATGTCATACCTGGATTATTTATTCCATGTGACCCCATGATTGAGCTTGAATTATATCTAGGTCAGTGTGTCCTATATTTCATGGTTCAGTGTTTTTTCCTATTATCTTGAATACTATTTGATGGAGATATGTCTCACCTGGATTATTAGTTCCATGTGACCCGATGATTGACATAGAAATATATCTAGGTCCTTGTGACCTATTTTCAAGGTTCAATGATTTTGCCTTATAATTCAGATACAATTTGATCCTGAAATGTAATATCTGGAATATATGTTCCATGTGACCTGATTATTGATCTCAAATATATCAAGGTGAGTGTGACCTATATTTCATGGTTCATAAATTTTTCCTTATATCTTGAAGTCGCGAAACAGGCGAGCTATGCTGTCTGGCAACAGCTCTTGTTACAACTTGGCTGGTGCTTTTTGTAAATTCTAACACATTGGGCCTATATAGGCAATGGAGAGCTACAGGGATTAAGGGGAATGGGTATACCTTCAGGGGAGGCAACTCCTTCAAAAGTATTTTTGTCTCCCATGTCAATAGGGGTCAGCTCATAAAGGAAAGAATTTGCTCCTGAGGAGCAAATTCTTTCCTTTAAGAGTAGACCCCTTTTTCCGTGAGACGGGGCTTATAGAAATGCAGACAGGAAGTCCCAAAAGTTTTCTCCTTTTGAAAAATGGCGGAAAAACCTGCCAGGTGTTCCCTTTCCCCTTAAATCTGTAGCAAATCATTGGGCGCAAGAGCATGACAAGTGACATCATAAAAAGCTGCCAATTTATGACGTCATTGTAGATTCTTTGATGCTAGACAGTGAAACCTTATTTTCTCGCATCGAAAACCTTACAAAAGGACATAAACATTTGTGGTGCAGTCAATAATGTTGTCAGGATTTCTTATAACAATGTTGCAAGGTTTGGAATATTTGAAAGAAACATCAAAATTATTATTGATATTTGAAATAGATCAGCTGTTGTGTGGTTTGTCGAGTAATAAATCAGTTTGTAAGTCACCAAAATTACTCGTGCTACATGCTCGTGATTTGATCTACTTTTCAACAGACCTTCAAACTGAGATTTATTACTCAATATATCACAGCTAGGGCTGATCTGTTCCTTAACCCATAAAATGCCATCACGACTATTGTCGTCTGCTTTGCCGTCTACCGGTTACCTTAAAAAGTAATTTTTTGCAAACAGTGTGGACCCAGATCAGACTGCTCCTGATGGAGCAGTCTGATCTGGGCCCACTGTTTGCCTGTATGCAAAAATATTTTTAAAAAGTTTGGAAAAAAAAATCAGCAGACGACATGAGCAGACGACATTTTCAGATGGTTTTTCTCGGCGTCTTAAGGGTTAACCCTTTTTGTACCAAATGGAATCTTCCTCCTTATGTATACCAGGAGTTCATTTCAAAATTTCGGGATGTCAGGTTGTGTATTCTTCAAAATTTATATGGAAAATGGCTTAACTTTTCACAAACAATGTAGGCCCTGAGCAGACACCACGTTTTGGAGTTTCCGGTACAAAATGGGTTAAACAAAATTTTTGATAATAAAACTGATGACTTTCCTCCACAAATAAAAATTTTGAAGACAGTTATCCCCTTTTTAATTGTCTGTTTTACCATTTCAGGTGATAGGCAAGAATGAGGTTGCTGTTCCAACACATTTGTTCAAGGTTGTTATTGTTGAAAACTCAAGTGCAACTCCTGTTGCCATGGGAGCATTTATTGTGCCAAATGAACCAATAGGATTTAAACGAGCATTGAAAGACTACCAAGTAGAACTTAAGGAATTAGAAAGAATTTCTGGACTCGTTTTAGTACCTTATTTGGATAGAACTAAAGTGAAGAATCTGTGCACAGTAGATGGTTGTAAATTAATGGAACGAGAAGCGTTTGAACTTTATTTTATAGGCAGAAAGTTGGATAGTGCTAATACAATAGAAAGGGTAGAAAAAGTTTGGGCAGAATTGGAAGAAAAAAAACTGAAACCAACTAGAGAGTTGAAAGAATTGTATGACAGGAAAAAGAGAGAATTAAAAGGTGATGAGGAAGAACAGAGAGAGAGTGCTAGAGGATGAAATAAATAAAATAGTTTAAGAAATTCTCTGTCATTCTTTGTCTTCCACTTTATGCCAGGTAATATCAGTTACCTCCTATATATATTGCATTGTAACACATTGACCTGATAAAGTTCTGCTATCGCAGGACAAGTGAGCTTTATCAAGTCAAAGTAACATTGCACTTCAGGAAAAAAAATGGCTAAATTGATACTATTACTGGAAAAATTGAAAAAAAATTACATTAAAAATTGAAAAAAAAATTACATTAAAAACTATCAAAAGAAAAATAAGGTCAGCTAATTATATTCCATGCCAGAATGTTGGGATGCTCTGAGGACAATCGATAGCTGATAGTAAATTGCTACAAGGGGATAAACTGATAAATAGAATATCAGATTCGTGTCTTTTAATATCAAGTTTATAAGGCTCAGCTTCGAAAACGCATGTACAATCGCTCGGCAAGCCTTTCGATTCTACAGGCATTGTCGAAGCTTTGCCTGATAAACTTGATATCAAGACACAAACCTGGTATTCTCTATATATTGACCTGGTCAAATAGTTAGACCCCAATCAGATATTATGGAACAAGATATCCAGTCAAAATCAGTATACTGGATACCATGCTGGTATTCAGGGTGGTAAGAGCACAGTGCACTTAGACAATTCATTTTAACCCATTGTGTACCAAATGGAATTTTCTTCCTTATATATAGCAGGTGTCCATTTCAAAATTTAGGGGTGTCAGGTTGTGTTTTCCACAAAATTTATTTGGAATATCGTTGAACTTTTTGCAAACAGTGGAGGCCTTGCTCAGACGCCGCGTTCTGCGGCGTCTGATCAGGGCCTGCACTGTTTGCCAATTACCCCTTTTAGGGCTTCCGGTACAAAATGGATTAATCTTGAAGACAAGGCCCAATAAAGTCCTACCAGTAAGCTCATAGTTCGGTGCAACCAAAAACTCCTTATGCCTTGGACATGTTTGGTGGAAACAAACTGGGTCCGAAGTTGACATTAGGTGCATAAAACGCAACCAGACCTGTCCAAAGTTGGCCAAAGAAGCATATATTAAAACACATTCATTTCTTTAAGCATCAAATCAGCACGCTCCTGCTCATCTGCACACAGCTGAAAGGAACCAAACTTGAGAACTGATAAACTGCCCCGGTATAAGCCTGTACAGGAAAAAAAAGTCTGGCCGCTCCTTGTTCCCTAGCAGTTTCTTTGCAGTCTTTGGTCAGTACAGTTTGAGATGTCATTTAATCTCATTGTCGGGTAAAAGTCCCACAAAATTGGAAGCTCCAACTGTTCTGAGCTACCGAGGCCAATTATTATTGTGAATATGGTGTGTCTAAATACGGTAAAAGTCCTAAAAATTAGAACACCTTGAGGACTTGTTACCTCAACATAAACAAAACCACATCAGTAATTGCAAGTGTTGAAATAGCTTTAAATTGCCATTAAGTACATTGTATACATCTTGATAAAGTATTGGTGTGCATGTGCAATTTTTATGGTGATTTGTTTGTATTGGAGTTTAACGGCCCAGTCAACACTATTTAAGTCATTTTTGAGCCGGTCAGTTTACCTATACACACTTTTCATGGGCAGGCTTATATGTAAGCAGTTAACCAGTACAGTGCACATTCTTTGGCCAGAAACTGACAACTGCCGTTCTTGAATCAGCGAAAGGGAGAGAATGACCGTAGAAAAGATTTCATGATCAATCTCCACGAAAGAACGTTGCCAACCCCAGAAGATATTGAACCTTCATCATCCTGATCACCAATCAGACGCGCATCCGTCTGAACTACCAAGGCCGGCATTGATTGGACCGTAAACATTTCTATGAGAGTTTGACGAACTATCTTGAAAGGCATAAATTTCATTTTTCAATTTTCACCAGTTTTAGTCAATGGAAACTCAACTTGCCATAGCAAACCAACTAAAGAGCCATATTTCATAAACCAGAGCTTAAGTGGGCACTGCCAAATGGCAGCCATATGTTTTAACATGATACAATTTATTTCTATGGCCATTCTTACACTTCCACTGATTCAAGAAGGGCAGTTGTCGGTTTCTTGCGAAAGAATGTGCACTGACTGGTTAACCACTTGCGTATAAGCCTGTCCAGGAAAAGTGTGGATAGGTAGACTGATTGGCTCAAAAAATGACCTAAATAGTGTTGACTGGGCCATTAGGGTTGACTGGGCCGTTATACTCCAAAACAAACAAACATGATATGATTTTAATCTACCAATTATTAAGTCCTCCAAACAAACCCCATACCCAAATGAGTACCCATGTCACGATGTGGACTCTGTATCTGAAATATTTAGGAGTTTTATAAAGTAGAGGGGGTGGTGCCCTGGTTGGTATCACTAAATGCGTCTTATCAAAAGGAACAGTGACATATATGGTTAAGTGGTGGGAATATGTATGGTTCCGGAGATGTATGTTTGATTTCAGGTTTAATGTCCCCATCAACACTGTATAGGTTGTTTTGGAGATGTTGCTTCCAATTTTGTTGGACTTTTACCCGACATCGAGATGAAATGACATCTCAAGCCTTTACGCCCAATGAAACCAATAGGGTTTATAAGCATGGACAGACTGATTCACACCACTTTGCCTGGACAGGCTTAGATCCTCTAAGCAGTTTACCAGTACTCGTGTACGGTCGGTTTCAACTCTGCATGGAAGCATCATGCAGCCCATCTATTTCTTCAAGCCCCCTTGGGCGGGGGCCCGAAGTAAGAGTTGTCATGCCAACCAAACTGAAAAGCCAAATTTCGTAAGAAACACAAGCTTTCAATCCCCTAGCCCAAGGTTGCTACAGATGATAGGCCCAGTGGCTTCAGAGGAGATTTTGGAAAGTGTTGATGTCATGCGAAAGACGATGCCGCAGACGACGATTAACAACTCCCTATCCTATAAGATCCCCCGGAGCCTTCGGCTCTGGTGAGCTAACTAGAATATACTATGCAATGACTTGTATTGTGTAAGAGACTAAATGAGTAAGTGTGTTTGAGTTTTACGTCTCACCAACAGATAAGGTCATACGGAGACGGGACCTCGGTTTAGATCGGGACAATAAAAATAAAAAATGAAGCCTGGGATCGATCCTGCCACCCCTGATTTACAAGGTGAGTAACATAACCACTACATCACAGAGGCCTTTGTATGAGACTATCAGAATCTCATATGGGTCTGAGGGGTGGATGGAAAAATCCGTCCGGAGGGTCACTGTCCGGCATCACACGGATTGCCGAGGGATGGATTTTTCTATCCACCCCTCACACCCATGTAGGATTCTTTTTCTTGCATATCTTTCATTACTTAGCCTGATTTTTAATGCTGCAGTCACTTCGGTTACGGGCGTCCGCCATATTGTGATGACACTACAGGAATGTTCAGTGACGTGATGTGACATCAACCTTAACGATGGCGCATAGGTTGTATTCAACCAGTGCATTTATCAAACATGGAGAATATTCGATTTTGGATAAGACCACCAGGGTTAGAACTAAAACTATGAATTTCCTTATCTGGTGTCTATTTGCTCATCTGTTCTTTCTTCTTTTTGACGGGCCTCCGTGGCCTAGTGGTTAAGAGAGCTGACTCTTGATCATTAGGTCTCTCACCGCTGTGGTCCGAGCCTCGCTCGGGTCACATGTGAGACGCCAAGTTCTGCAACGGAAGGTCAGGTGGTTTTTCTCCGGGTACTCCGGTTTTCGCCCACCTCTGATTAACGATCGGCTTGATATGAGTGAAATAATCTTGAAAGGGCTGTAAAACCAAAACCCAATCTGTTCTTTCTTCTTTGTCACCATATAAGCCAATGTTATTTTTTGTCAAAATTTCTCAGGAATTGTAAAAGCTAGAACTTGGTATGCAATGCAACTTGGTGAGCAAAACAATGGACTTTCTTGGCTTATTTGTTCATTTGTTCTTTCATTCTTTCTCACTATATAGGCCAATGTTAAACTTTTTGTTAAAGATTTCTCAGGAACTTCAAAAGCTAGAAGCCTCAAACTTGGTATACAATGCCATTATGATGACCTATATTGTGTAAGAGACAATGGGCTTTCTCAGCTTGTTTATTCTCACCATATACGCCAATGTTAAGTTTTGGGTCAAAGATTTCTCAAGAACTGCAAAAGTACTTTGTGTGCAATGCAATAAGGATAGGATAGGTGTAAGAAACAATTGGCTTTCCTTGCTTATTTGTTTGTTCTTTCATCCTTCTTTCTCTCCATATAGGGCAATTTAAATTTTCTTCAAAGATTTCTCAGAAGTACAAGAGCTAGAAGCCTCAAACTTGGTTTGCCATGCAATAATGATGAATTGTGTAGGAGACAATGGGCTTTCTCGGCTTATTTGTTCATTTGTTCTTTCATCTTTCTCTCCATATAGGCCAACATTAAATTTTTCGTCAAAGATTTCTCAGGAAGTATGAAAGCTTTAAGCCTCACACTTGGTATGCAATGCAATAATGATGACATATCATGATAAAGACGATGGGTCTCCTTGTTTGTGTTGTTCTGGAAGACATCGACTTAATATGCAATGCAGTAATGATCACTAATATCATGCAAGAGACATTGGGCTTTCTGATTGGTGATCAAGAAGTTCTCTGTAAAAATGCGCAAAAGTTGGGGTAAAGTCAGATCTGCTGACAGTTCTAGTTTAATTTGGTTTGGAGTTTAACAGTTTTAACCCATTTAGTACCAGAAACCCCAAAACGGGTAGCCTGGCAAACAGTGCAGGCCCAGATCAGATGCCGCAGAATGCAGTGTCTGATCAGGGCCGCCACTGTTTGCAAAATGATTAGCCATTTTCCAAATAAATTTTGAAGAAAACACAACCGGACACACCTAAATTTTGAAATGGACTCCAGCCATATATAAGGAGGAAGATTCCATCTGGTACTAAAAGGGTTAAATTATCTAACCATACTTTTCCTGCATGGGCAGGTAAGCAGTTAACAAGTACAGTAAACATCTTCACTAGAAACTTTCCGCCCCCGCCCATAGGGGCTTGAAGAAATATATGGGCTGCATGATGCTTCCACGCAGAGCTGAATTCGGCCCGCACACTAGTACTGGTAAACCGCTTAGAGGACCTAAGCCTGTCCAGGAACCGCGGTGCGGGGCGGACCGTCCATGCTAATAAACCCTATTGGTTTCATTGGGCGACAGGGCTTGAGATGTCATTTCATCTCAATGTTGGGTAAAAGTCCCACAAAATTGGAAGCAACGTCTCCAAAATGACCTTTACAGTGTTGACGGGGACGTTAAACCTCAAATCAAACAAACAAATTCACTAGAAACTGACAACTACCCTTGAATCAACGCAAGGGTGTATAGGGCAGACTACATAGAAATATGATTATAAATGTTCATTTTGCTATATTACCTGTAGATTTTTATTTACATGATCATCAGCCGGCTTCAGTAGCTGAGTCGAATGTGCGTCCGACTGGTGATCAGGAGGATGTGGGTTCGATACCTGCTGCCGAGGTCGGCAACATTCTTTCGTGGAGATTGATAATGAAATCTTTTCTACAGTCATTCTCTCCCTTCCGCTGATACAATAAGGACAGTTGTCAGTTTCTGGTGGAAGAATGTGCACTGTATTGGTTAACTGTTAACATATAAGCTTGCCCAGGAAAAGTGTGGACGACTCAAAAATGGCCTAAAATTATGTTGACTGGGCCGTTAAACTCCAATGAGGTATTTTGTGATAACTGAATAATAGTTCATTCCTTGTTTCTCCACATAAACCAATGTTGTGGGTATTCATTAGAACCACCTCAGCGAGGCGGTTCTAATGAATACCCATGACATAGGTTTTTATGGATAATTGACAAAAACAACTTTCAGTTATCACAAAATACTTTACCTTATCTGTTGCTATGCTGATGTACACGTTGGCTGTGGAGACATAGGTTACCAGTCTCATCCAGTGCCTGCTTTGTGTAACTGACAGGTCTGGATAAAGTACTAGGCTGAAAAAATATAAAGACTCCTCAACAGTACTTGTCCTTTTATTTATGATAAAATGAATGCTTTGTATAAACTCACAATAAAAATACAAAACAATATCACTTTAGAATCTCCTTTTAGACTTTGCTTCAGATCATTTACAGATAAAAGAATAAATTAACATTGCTTCAGATAAGGTGTAACAAGGACAATTTCAGAATAATTTTTCTCCACATGTTGTGCATACTTGTTAGAATGGACTCATTGAGGTCTTTCTAACAAGTACCCACTTTCTAACAAGAAATAAGAAAAATTATCCAGCTTACATTTTCCCTGCTTTGGCTCTTTATCTGTAGCAATGAGATAATTGGGTACTTTTTCAACTATCCAACCATTCCTACAGTTGCAAGCAGATTTTGAAAGACATGACTGACTAGATGATTATGTAAATCACACACGTCCATACAGGTAATTGCGTGTGTAATATCACCAACAACCTTGACTTGGTTACCAGGGCATCCAATTGATATTGGCTTACAGTTGGGCAAGGCCTGCTGTCCTTGCAGCAGGTAATGATAGAGGGAACATGTTATTTTTTCAGTTTCTGCACTTCCATTCATTTTCTCCTCTATTATCTCTTCTCAAATATATTTCTTTTCTCCCTTTCTCTGAAAGACAACACAAAATGACCCTCAAGGGTTGGCGTGTGGTTTAACCCAAAACAAATCAATAACAACTTCTTTAAACATTTATCATGCCATCCAAGACAATGTTAAGTTTTCTAAGGATGCTAACAAATTTCAAAGAAGAAAATACTATGGGAAAATGGACATACGATAATAAGAAACTCACACTAGTGGTTATTTTTCTATTTATCTTATGACATTTAAAACACATTTTATTCTGATTTTTGTTAAAAAAATGTCAATATTCCGCTGTTAGTAAACACAATGTCGTTAAGGGCATCATTCGTGTAACATTACAGGGTGTATCTAACTAATTTGCATATTTAACCACTAGTGGATTATCAAATTTAATACATGGCATTATTACATTGCAGACATTGTATTTAGAATAAGGAAAATCTTGGAATAAATCAGACACCTCTCAAACTGAAATGGGCTAAACTAAAACGAAGTCTGCCAAGCCGATGAACTTCTTGTAGCTTGCAGGCGGGTTTAAATGGCATGCAACTTTAACCATTAAAATGCAAATAACAAAAAGTCGTCCGCTCTGTTATGTTTCTTTGAATTGAGGCTTAACATCCCCATCAACACTACTTAAGTTCATTTCCGAGATGTTGCTTTCAATTTTGTGGGACTTTTACCCTTCACCGAGATGAAATGACATCTCAAGCCCTCCCGCCCAATAAAACCGATAGGGCTTATATGCTTGGACTGTCCGTATGGCACCACTTTACCTGGGCAGTCTTAGACCTTCTAAGCGGTTTACCAGTACTCGTGTGCTGTTTTTTCAGCTCTGGGTGGAAGCATCTTGCAGCCCGATCTATTTCTTCAAGCCCTGATGGATGGGGGCCAATATGCTTTGTTGTCTGCTGGATATTTTGAAGGTATTGCAAACCCAGATCAAAAAGCTCCTCAAAAGCTCCTCTACTAGTTAGGGTTATAACTATACTGTAATTATGTTGCCCTCCGCCCACTGGATAACTTAACTGACAATTATTTGTTTTCCCAAGACCATTGTTTGTTTTGCAATAAAATATTGTGAAACAAAATATAAATATGTGTGGGTGCAGTATATTTACTGTCATATACTATGCCAGATGGGAACACCTAAACAACAAATCTGAAAACTTGAGTTCAGAGAAACACAACTGCTTTCTGTTGAAGCTTCTTCGATTATTTTCAATTTTTGGTTGCCCCTTTTCCCTACTGTGTCATCTCTCCTGCTTTTAAGCATAGAGAATTTTGGTTGCCCCTTTCCCCTACTGTGTCATCTCTCGTGGTTTTAAGCAAAGATAATTTTGGTTGCTCCTTTCCCCTACTGTGTCACTCTCATGCTTATAAGCATAGAGAATTTTGGTTGCCCCTTTCCCCTACTGTGTCAGCTTTCCTGCTTTAAAGCATAGAGAATTTTGATTGCCCCTTTTCCCTACTGTGTCATCTCTCAAGCTTTTAAGCATAGTGAATTTTGGTTGTCCCTTTCCCCTACTGTGTCATCTCTCCTGCTTTTAAGCATAGAGAATTTTGGTTGCCCCTTTCCCCTACTGTGTCATCTCTCATGCTTTTAAGCATAGAGAATTTTGGTTGTCCCTTTCCCCTACTGTGTCACTCTCATGCTTATAAGCATAGAGAATTTTGGTTGCCCCTTTCCCCTACTGTGTCATCTCTCGTGGTTTTAAGCAAAGATAATTTTGGTTGCTCCTTTCCCCTACTGTGTCACTCTCATGCTTATAAGCATAGAGAATTTTGGTTGCCCCTTTCCCCTACTGTGTCAGCTTTCCTGCTTTAAAGCATAGAGAATTTTGATTGCCCCTTTTCCCTACTGTGTCATCTCTCAAGCTTTTAAGCATAGTGAATTTTGGTTGTCCCTTTCCCCTACTGTGTCATCTCTCCTGCTTTTAAGCATAGAGAATTTTGGTTGCCCCTTTCCCCTACTGTGTCATCTCTCATGCTTTTAAGCATAGAGAATTTTGGTTGTCCCTTTCCCCTACTGTGTCATCTCTCCTGCTTTTAAGCATAGATAATTTTGGTTGCTCCTTTCCCCTACTGTGTCATCTCTCTTGGTTTTAAGCATATATAATTTTGGTTGCCCCTTTCCCCTACTGTGTCATCTCTCCTGCTTTTAAGCATAGATAATTTTGGTTGCTCCTACCCCCTACTGTGTCATCTCTCATGCTTATAAGCATAGTGAATTTTGGTTGCTCCTTTCCCCTACTGTGTCATCTCTCATGCTTATAAGCATAGTGAATTTTGGTTACTCCTTTCCCCTACTGTGTCATCTCTCATGCTTATAAGCATAGAGAATTTTGGTTGCTCCTTTGCCCTACTGTGTCAACTCTTGTGGTTTTAAGCGTAGAGAATTTCTCACTTTTGTGTTGTCTTTTTTTATCTTTTCACTTCTTCCTTAGTATCAGTATCATAATCTGTATGCTTTCCATTTGCATCCTTCTTCTCTTATCTTTTCCAATAACATTTCCTTATTATCACTGCTGTCCTCATTTTCTGTATTAAATCATAATTGTATCATAATCAATTTCTTCATTTGCATCTTTCTTCTGCATTTCTTTCCCAATAATATTTCCTTATTATCGCTGCTGTCATCATTTTCTGTATTAAATCATAATTGTATCATAATCAATATTTTTATTTGCATCTTTCTTCTGCTTTTCTTTCCCAATAACATTTCCTTACTATCACTGCTGTCCTCATTTTCAGTATTAAATCATAATTGTATCATAATCAATATTTTTATTTGCATCTTTCTTCTGCTTTTATTGTCCAAAAATATTTCCTTATTATCGCTGCTGTCCTCATTTTCAGTACATGGAAATAACTTACTTACTGTCACCAGTAGTGTGTGGTGATGTTCCATCTTTTTTGGTTTTTGCAATATATCATTGATTTCACTTGTTTTCAAACTTTCAATATGGCTTATTGGAGCAGACTTGGCATTTTAAGGATTAAAGTTGTGTGCCGTTTAAACCTGTCTGCAAGCCACAGGAATTTCATTGGCTTTTAGTATAATCCATTTCAATTTGAGGGGTGTCTGATTTATTCTGTTTAATGCAAGTTTTCCCTTAGTCTAAATACTTAGCAGTGTTCTTCACTGCTTGCCAGAGTCTTATGGACATACAAGGCAGTTAATGTTAGCTCCTTTCCCACAGAATAAATTATTTTAGCCACACCCATTACTAATACTCAACCATTCAGATTACTTGAATTACACTCATTTCTCTTTATTTCTCTCTTGACTCAGATACCGCAATGTTACACCAACTAATTTTCCACGTGCATATCAGTTTTTACACAGTTTGACATTCAATTTGTGAATTTGAAGGAATAATTACATAAAGTAAGTAAATCTGATTGGTTGGAAGTAAGAAATTGGTGTGGCTAAATTAATTTATTTAGCAGGAAAGAGTGATCTACACCCTTAAACCCCAGGCTCCAGTATAAAATAGCAGGCTCAAGTCAATGCTTAAAACAAGTAATAGCTTTAAGTAAAATTAATCATTTTTTTTTTAACCCTTATCCTGCTGAACATGACAAACCTTACTTTTGCAAATAATGTAGATCCAGATCAAATGGCTTTTGAAAAATTCAGTTTGTGAATTGAATGAATACATTATGCAAAGTAATCTGATTGGTTGATACTCATAAAACGGCATGGTAAATTAGTCAACAGGACAAGGGTTAAGGTAGGAACAGCCTGAATAGGTTAATTGATAGGTTTTTGCATGACCATAATAGTTGACCCCGCCCATCGGGGCTTAAAGAAATATGTGCTTCCACCCAGAGCTAAAACCGACGGAGTACTGGTAAACCACTTAGAAGGTCTAACCCTTCCCAGGCAAAGTGGTGCCAGATGGAATGTCCCTGCAGGTTATCTCAATTCAATCCCAACATTGAGATGAAATGACATCTCAAGCCCTTAAGATGTCATTTCATCTTAATGCTAAGTAAAAGTCCTACAAAACTGAAACTATGTCTCCAAAATGACCTAAATTGTGTTGACAGGGATGTAAAACCTAAGCACAATAACCATGAAATGTTCAGGGGTCAAACTCTGAACTGACCCAGACTGCAAATGTGCTGGATAAGGCAACTTAAGGGGAATGGACACACCTTCAGGGGAGGCAACTCCTGCAAAAATATTTTTGTCTCCCATGTCAATAAGGGTCAACTCTTAAAGGAAAGAATTTGCTCCTCAGGAGATTCACATCTAAGAGTAGATGTTTTTTTCCGTGGGACAGAGATTATAGACAGCTGAACAGGAAGTCCCGAAAGTTGCCTCCCTTTGAAAAATGGCAGAAAAATCTGCCAGGTGTATCCATTCCCCTTAATTCGATGCATTCTTGTATATCAATGAAATATTAAATCTAAAAACAATAAAATGTTAAGTAGCACCTCATATATTGCACATGCATTAAAACTGAGCCATACAGTTGTATGTACGAGTATCAAATAAAATAGCACCATTTGAAATCAATAATAGCATGAACATACAATTAAGTACTGTAAATTAAATACAGTAAAATTCCTATATTAAGACCACCTTTGGGACTGTTCAAAAGTGGTCTTAAAGACCACTTTTGAACAGTCCCAAAGGTGGTCTCTGACCAGGGGACAGAAAACACAAAGAATGCAGAAAACACAAAGAAAGAATAACTGAAACTTTCTAAAAAAAAAAGTTTTTTAAAGCAGAATTAGTCTCAATTTTTGGCGGTCTTAATAGCGGAATTTTACTGTATTCTTACAGCATTTTCTCAACCTGAACAATTTCACTGATGGATTTTTGTAAACTGATTGATTGATTGACTGTTTTTGGATTTAACGACATGTCAACCCTCATGGGTGATTTTGTGTCGTCTCCCAGAGAAAGAAATAAAAGAGATGAGTGAGTGAGTGTTTGGGTTTTGCGTCTCACCAACAGGTAAGGTCATATGAGACGGGAGCTCGGTTTAAAGACTCATCCGAAAGTCTGGAGAAGCTCGGGGATCGATCCTGCGATCCCTGCTTTACAAGGTGAGTAGCATAACCACTACACCACAAAGGCTTCTAAATAAAAGAGATAGAGGAGGAGATGATAGTGAGGGACAGAGAAGAAAAATAGCCATCGGAAGAGATGGCAAATCCCCCGACCAAAAGCCAATATGGCCTTCAGAAGATTGTTCACCAATAGAAAGTGCACCAGAATAAAACCAGCACTATATCACAAAAGTATTGCAGTTATGGCCATCACAAGATAATACTGTCAGGGGAGATAACTAAAAAAACCAGGGCACTCTTGCACATGACAGCCTGCTTAAGCTCATGTATTTCTGTACAAAGTACCATCAATATGTCTCAAAAGGTATTGGAGATATGGTGATCACAAACTGGTCATACTGTTATATTGGAAGGGTAGATAACTCAAATACCACAGCACCAACAGTTGTGGTTCTTGCACATGACATCCCTTCTGTACCTTGTATACAATTGTGCCCAGTTCCTTCAATATATCTCAAAGGGTGTTGGAGTTATGGCCATCACAAGGTTATATTGCCAGGGGAGATAACTAAACAAGAGGCCCATGGGCCACTATGCTCACCAGAGCTCAGGTGGGCACTGCCCATCCTGCCCAATGGCAGCCATGTATTTTAACATGATATCATTTTAATCCACCAAATGAACCCCCATGTCCAAATGAGCACCCATGTGGACTCAGCATCTGAAAAGTTAGGCCTTTTATGAAGTAGAGGGGGTGGGGCATGGACCCAATGGAGCCCTGGTTGGTATCACTAAATGCGTCTTATCATAAGAAACAAAAATATATATGGTTTAGCAGTGGGGATCTGTAAGGCCTCTTTAACAGTTGAGGGGTTGGGGCATGCCCTGTTGATCCCAGGAAAGCCCAAACTGTTGTCCCTAAATGTGTCTTATCATAAGGACCAAGTATATATATGGGTCAGTGCTGGGAATCTGACCGGTTTCAGAGATTTGAGGCCCTTTTATGAAATAGGAATGGCCCCTGCGGACCCCGCTACAGTAGGTGTGTTAATAATAAGGAACAAGAACATATATGATTATGGGGTGGGGATTTGAATGGTTTCTGAAATATAAAGCCTTTAATGAAATGGAAGGGCGGGGCACATTGCCTCAGCACAAAGAGACCTCCAGGTTGGTGTGATTGAACGAGTCTTATCATAAGGAACAAGTATATGGTTTAGGGGTGGGGATCTGAACTATTTCTGATATATATGGCTTTTAATGAAGTAAAGCGGTGTGGCATGGCCTGGGCGTGCCCCGGGGACTCCCAAGCTGGTGTCACTGAATGCGTCTTATCATAAGAAAGATGAATATATATGGTTTAGGGTGGGGCTAAGAACATTCTCTGAGATATAAGGCCTTATGTGAAGTGGAGGGGTGGGGCAAGGCCCAGGGAGACTCCCAGGTTGGTGTCAATGAATGTGTCTTATCATAAGGAACAAGACTATATATGGTTAAGGGGTGGCCATCTGTAGGGTTTCCGAGATATTGTGATATTATGAAATGGAGGGGGTGGGGCATGGCCCCAGCATATCCCTGGGAACCCCCAGGTTGGTGTTACTGAATGCGTCTTATCATAATGAACAAGAATATATATGGTTTAGGGGTGGGGATCTGAACAGTTTCTGAAATATATGGCCTTTTTTGAAGTGGAGGGGTGGGGCAAGGCCCCAGCGCGTCTTTGAGGACCCCCAGGTTGGTGTCAATGAATGTGTCTTATCATAAGAAGCAAGCATATATATGGTTTATGGGCGGGGATCTGTAAGGTTTCCGAGATATTGGGCCTTTTATCAAATGGAGGGGGTGGGGCATGGCCCCGGTGCATCCAGGGGACTCCCAGGTTGATGTCACTGAATGGGTCTTATCAAAAGGAACAAGAATATATATGGTTTAGGGGTGGGAATCTGAATGGTTTCCGAGATATTGGGCCTTTTATAAAGTTGAGGGGGTGGGGCCTGACCTGTGCGCATTCCTGACGACCCCCAGGTTGGTGTTACTGAATGCGTCTTATCAATAGGAACAAGAATATATATGGTTTAGGGGTGGGGATCTGAACAGTTTCTGAGATATATGGCCTTTTGTGAAGTAGAGGGGTGGGGCAAGGCCCCAGCGCATCTCTGAGGACCCCCAGGTTGATGTCAATGAATGTGTCTTATCATAAGAAGCACGCATATATATGGTTTAGGGGCGGGGATCTGTAAGGTTTACAAGATATCGGGCCTTTTATGAAATGGAGGGGGTGGGGCATGGCCCCGGCGCATCCAGGGGACTCCCAGGTTGATGTCACCGAATGGGTCTTATCATAAGGAACAAGAATATATATGGTTTAGGGGTGGGGATCTGAATGGTTTCCAAGATATTGGGCCTTTTATTAAGTGGAGGGGGTGGGGCATGACCTCGGCGCATCCCTGAGGACCCCAAGGTTGGTGTTACTAAATGCGTCTTATCAATAGGAACAAGAATATATATGGTTTAGGGGTCGGGATCTGAATGGTTTCTGAGATATATGGCCTTTTATGAAGTGGAGGGGGTGGGGCATGGCCCTGGCACAACCTGGGGGACCCTCAGGTTGGCATAAAAGCATATGGCTGAAAGAATTTTACTCAAGAAACATTTCTATAAAAGTTTTGTCCAAATATCTGCAATGACTTGGCAGTAAATGCCATTTTTCAATTTTCCCCATTATAAGTCTATGGAAACTCTAAGTTGCCATAGCAACCAAACTAATGGGCCGATTTTCATAAAAAACACAAACTTTCAATCCCCCTGCCCAAGGATGCTACAGATAAAATTTGGGCTGAATCGGTCCAGTGGCTTCAGAGAAGAAGATGTTTGAAAGTGTTGACGTCAGACGACGACGACAACGACGACAACGACGACGACGACGACGCCGGACAACTGCCTATCCTATAAGCTCCCCCGGAGCCTTCGGCTCTGGTGAGCTAAAAACCAGAGCACCCAGAGTTGTAATTCTTGAGCATGACACACCTGCTTAACCTCATGTACATCTGCATCAAGTATCACCAATATGTCTCAAAGGGTATTGGAGGTACGATGATCACAAGGTTGTCATACTGTTATATTGGAAGGGGAGATAACTCAAATATCATAGCACCCAGAGTTGTGGTTCTTAGGCATGAAGCGCCGTCTCAACGTTGTATACAATTGTGCCACGTACCATCAATATATCTCAAAGGGTATTTGAGTTATGGCCATCACAAGGTTATATTGTCAGGGGAGATAATTAAAAAACCAGGGCACCCAGAGTTGGGGTTTTTGCACATGACACACCTGCTTAACCTCATGTACAACTGTACCAAGTATCATCAATATATTTCAAAGAGTGTTGGAGATATGGCGATCACAAGGTAGTGATTCGTTATTATTGGAAGGGGAGATAACTAAAAAACCGCGACACCCAGAGTTGTGGTTCTTGTGCATGACACACCGTCTCAGCCTTGTGAACAACTGTGCCAGGTATCATCAATATATCTTAAAGGGTATTGGAGTTATGGTCATCACAAGGTTGTCACTCTATTTTATTGGAAGGGGAGATAACTCCAAAACCATGGCAACCAGGGTTGTGGTTCTTGTGCATGACACGCCGTCTCAGCCTTGTGAACAACTGTGCCAGGTACCATCAATATATCTCAAAGGGTATTGGAGTTATGGCCATCACAAAGTAGTCATTCTATTTTATTAAAAGGGGAGATAACTAAAAAAGTATGCCATCCAGAGTTCTGGTTCTTGTGCATGACACGCCGTCTCGGCCTTGTGAACAATTATGCCAAGAACCATCCATAAATCTCAAAGGGTATAGGAGTTATGGCCATCACAAGGTTGCGTCTACGGACGGACGGACGGACGGACGGACGGACGCAAGGCTGATCGCTATATCCCCCGAACCTATTCGGTCGGGGGATAAAAAGGAAAAGAATGGAAGTGTAGAAACAGAAGAAATAACAACACTCCTCCTCTACCCTTAACTGCTGCAAGGACAACATGCCTTGTCCAACTGTAGGCAAACATCAGTTGGACACCCCAGTGATGTAAAATACATGTCACCTTTGCCTCACCCAACCAATCCCTTTTGTGAACTGCCACATTCATATACATATTTCTTTGAGGCCAACTATTTCACATCAACTTAATTTTCATACATTTGCCTTGTATAAATTTCTTGTTCATAGAGTTTAATTGGTTTACAGTGTATCTAAAACAATTTTCCACCAAAACTATTCTCTTTGTAAATGCAAAATGCAAGGATGGGTAAAACAATTACACCACAACCTCTTTATAACAGTGTTTATGGGGTCCAAAGCAGAAACCGTGTCAGTTAAACCACTGTTATATCCAAACAAAAATCTATAGATTATACAGAAAAATGACCATTTATGGTCATTTTTCTATATAGTCTATACATTTTTGGGAATATAACCGTGTTATATCCAATCCGTGCTGTCCTTCAATGCTGTAAAAATGGCATTTTATTATGAGATTTTGTGGTATTTTCCTTACTTGTATCAAAAACATAGGTTGAGGGTGCTTGTTAGAACCCTCTCAATGAGGCAGTTCTAATGAGTACTTAGGACCCATGTCTTAGAGCAGAAATAAGGAAAATTATGTTTACCCTGGTTATAATGCCAGTTTTCTCATTCATAGCAACAGATTAAGGTTGGTATTTTGTTGTAAATTCTCTATAAAAACCAATGTTATGGGCATTCATTATAACCGTCTCAAGGGTGGTGTTCTAATGAAAACCCACAACATGGGTGTATATGGAGAAATAAGGAAAACTATCCTTCAATTTTCGCCTAAAATTAAAACAACCTTATCTGTTGCTAGGAGAATGTGGAGTTTATAAGGGTGCTCAAGTCATGGACGGTTTAACGTGATGAGAACTATGCAGCTGACGCACAGAACTGTTACAAAGGCTCAGGCTGTAAAAAACCGAATAACAGTGCTCTTAACATTTATCTCTCTCTGGGCTAATTCAGCAGATGAAAAATTGTTGATATTTTTCTTGTTTTTCCAGAAAACAGGACTAGAAATCTAATGCAAATTGTCTCCATAGGAAAAAATCAGAAAAATATTTCTAAATGTTGTCTGCTGTGATAAATACCAAGCATGCAGAGCTGCACGTTAAACCTTAACCCTGGCTAGTGCCCAATTCTGAATATCAAATAACACCTTTATCTGTTCCATAAGCTATTTCTGGTGTTTAACTGTTTCACATCAGTTCATATGAATCTCAGCTATAACAACCTGTTCTACACCCTCAGTATCTACTGCTTCATCACTTCCATCACATTTACCCTCAGTCCCTTCCTCAATCCCTTCCCCCTCCTCATCAAGAACTAGAGAAGGTTCCAAATCATCTGGCCCCTTTCCTTTACCCCTTGACTTAGTCTTTCTTAAGCTCCTTCTTCCAACTGGTTTTCTCCCATAGTGAAACCCATCTTGTTCTGATCCAGAACTTGATTCAGTGGTTATTCTGTCTGTACAGCTTCCGCTGTCACTGCGACTGTTCGTAGCACTGGTTCTCAGTTTCATTATGGGGCTCCCTCTACTTCCCTCACTAATAGCCACTTCCCGAGACTGTAAGAATGTTGGTTTAGCTGGAAGTTCAGGCTTTTTAAGCTTTTTCATACCCTCACCAGACTCTGCGGTTGCTTTAGTCACTTCCGTCTTGGAATCTACATGACTTTTCTCTGATTTTGCACCTGCAATATTTTCTTGTCTATTCTTTTCATTTGATTTCTCAGCTTTCTTACTTTTGGCAAAACTGACTTTGTCTCTCGGGGAATCAGGATTAGAGCTTGAATTATCTAGACTGTCTTTTGTGTCCGGGACTGTTTTACTGATTAGGTCATGTATTGTCTGAAGCACCAGCCCTGTTCGGGGCTTTTTCACTTTT
Organism: Lucinisca nassula; assembly: GCA_963580285.1. Taxonomy (NCBI): domain Eukaryota; kingdom Metazoa; phylum Mollusca; class Bivalvia; order Lucinida; family Lucinidae; genus Lucinisca; species Lucinisca nassula. The sequence continues at coordinate 37,822,357 of OY757025.1, read as the reverse complement.
TGAAATTTCTCCTCTGATGGAGAACTTTGGGTGGAGGAAGTGTTTCCTGAAGATGTGGTCTGCTGTTGACCTTCTGATGATGCTGAAGTTGAGGGTGTTGATTCGTGCCCTGGACTGTTTGGCAGTTCTAAGTCATGTGATGCTAGTCTGACTTCATCTGTTTCATTAGAGTTACCTTCCTTGACCTCTTTCTTCTCACCAGGTGGCGTTAGGACTTCCTGTCTCTGTATCTGCAGTTGTCGGAAAATCTCCAGTTCCAAGTGAGATCTAAAATATCGAAAGTAGATATGAGCTGTGTCAATAAGGAGTATGTTCTATAACCCTTTTTGTACCAAATGGAATCTTCCTTCTCATATATAGCCGGAGTCCATTTCTTAATTTAGGGGTGTCAGGTTGTGCAGGCTTTCAAGTGACTCCTGGTGAAAAAGTAGGAGAAAAGTAGGAGCCTGAATATATCAAAAAGTAGGAGAAAAGTAGGAAAAAAGTAGGAACCTGATATAAAAAGTAGGAGCTAATGGACACGAACATACCTCCATATGTCTCACATTTTACCAGTTTTTCATTTTGGGCAGTTTTATTTGTGCATTTGAGTCTAATGTGTCTACATCAAAGTTAGCAGGCACCTGTAAAATGTTAGTGGCTAACCCATCTAGTACAGTTATTTATGACTGCAGCCTGAACTTCCCATGCTTTTGTCAAGAGTTTGCCACAGGCAGATATCTGTACCTAGTTATTGACATATGTCAAAATATTAATTCAAAAGCATTATTGAATTTTGAATATTTACATTTGTGAGAAGCATCCAGGTGAAGGCATCATAGCACTGCTACAATGAATTCCTGTCATGCAAACTAAGACAGCATTTTAGTTGCTCACTGAAGTCAAGGCTTTAACTCCATAATGTACACTCCAGATTTTTTGGTTCTGTGGTGTATTCCTTGCTTCCAAAGGATAACCCTTTAATAGAACATATTTAACTTCACTACAGCTGGTGTGTGGGAATGTGTGGTGGCGGTAAAACATCTCCCTGCCCTACATCATAGTGTAGATTATATTTTCTTGTCCTTTGGGATCATTGATTCAATAGTGGAATTTTGAAAATATCTGAGGGTCACTGATGAAGCCTAATTGGCCGAAACTAGCTAGTCTGGCCCAGAAAACATGTACACTCCATATTTTTTGGTTCTGTGGTGTATTCCTTGCTTCCAAAGGATAACCCTTTTATAGAACATATTTAAAGTATTGCTGCAATGAATTTCTGTCATGCTAAACAAGACAGAGCTCTAGTTGGTCACTCCAGTCATCACAGCATTGCTGCAATGAATTTCTGTCATGCTAAACAAGACAGAAAGGGATACAATTCAGGAGATGTTTTATATAAGCTTCCAGGTTTTTATCAAATCCTGTACCATATACTATTATGTGATGTATATATGTGAATTTATTCTGATAAATATTGTTTAAACCAAACAAGACAGAGCTCTAGTTTGTCACTCCAGTCATCACAGCATTGCTGCAATGAATTTCTGTCACGCTAAGCAAGAAAGATCTCCTGCTTGTTGATCACTGCAGTTAAGACATTGCATTACTGCTGCTTTGAATTTCTGTCATCCTCTGCAGTTAAGGCATCATAGCACTGCTTCAATTGTTTTCTGTCATGCTAAACAAGACACAGCTCGTTTTGGTCACGTCAATTAAGGCAACACAGCACTGATGCAATGAATTCCTTTCATGCTCAACAAGACGTAACTCTAGTTGGTCACTTCAATTAAGGCAACACAGCATGGCTGCAATGAATTCCTGCCATGCTCAACAAGACAGATATCTAGTTGGTAACTTCAATTAAGGCAACACAGTACTGCTGCAATGAATTCCTGCCATGCTCAATAAGACAGAACTCTAAGTGGTCATTGCAGTCAAAGGCATCAAAGAATGGCAACAATGAATTACTTTCATACTTTGGTCACTGCATTTAAGGCAAATTTAAGCAGCACTGCTGTAATGAATTTCTGTCATGCTCAAAAAGTCAGAGCTCTAGTTGGTAACTCAGTTAAGGCACCACAGAAGTGCTGAAATAAATTGCTGCCATGCTCAACAAGACAGAACCCTAGTGGGTAACTTAACTGCAGTTAAGGCATCACAGTACTGCTGCAGTGCATCCCTTTCATGCTCAAGACAGAACTCTATTTGAGCACTGCAGTCAAGGCATCACAGCATTGCTGAAATGAATTTCTGTCTTGCTCAACAAGACTGAGCCCCAGTGGGTCTCTGCAGTATAGTCATCACAGCACTGCTGTAATGTATTTATGTCATACTCAACAAGACATAGCTCTAGATGGTAACCACAGTTAAGGCATCACAGCATGGTTGCTACAATGAATTTCTATCAACCTAAACAAGACAGAACTCTAGTTTGTCACTGCAGTTAAGACATTGCAGCACTGCTGAAACCAATTCCTCTTTTGCTAAAGACAGAGATCTAGTTGATCACTGCAGTTAAGGTGTCAAAGCATTGCTGCAATGAACTCCTGTCATGCTAAACAAGACAGAGCTCTAGTAAGGCATCAAAGAACTACTGCAATGAATTCCTCGCATGCTTACCAAAACATAGCTCTAGCTGATCACTGCAGTTAAGAAATCCAACCACTGCTGCTATGAACTCCTGCCTTGCTTAACAAGACAGAGCTCTAGCTGGACAATGTAGATGAGGCATCAAAGCATTGCTGCAGTGAATTTTGGTCATGCTAAACAAGACAAAGCTTGAGCTTGAGCTTTGTCATGCTAACAAGACATAGTTATAGCTGGTCACTACAGTTAAGGCATCACTGGACTGCTGCAATGAATTTCTGTAATGCTAAACAAGACAGAACAGTTTGTCACAGCAGATAGGGCATCAAAGCATTGCTGAGTGAATTTTCTACCATTCTCAACAAGACAGAGCTCTAGTTGGTCATTCAGTTAAAGCATCACTACACTACTGACTGCAAAAATTCTTGTCATGCTCAACAAGACAAAACTGTAGATGGTCATAGCAGTTTTGCTTTACATCAACATATTCCAATTAGTGGTACAGCTAAAAACAGCATGCCTTAAATGAATGTAGATGATCATCAGTACATATGTCATGTAATTCTACAAAAAGTTTGAGATACATGTTATACTTTTAAATGCTTAATTTGTTTATTTATTTATTTATTTGGGATCTTAGTTTTTGAACAAATCAAAAAAGTAGGAGAAGTAGGAGTTTTTCTGGAAAAAGTAGGAACAAAGTAGGAAGAGACCCAAAAAGTAGGAAAAGTAGGAAAAAGTAGGAAAAAGTAGGACTACTTGAAAGCCTGGGTTGTGGTATCTTCAAAATTGATTTGGAAAATGGCTGAACTTCCAGCAAATAGTGTAGGCCCTGATGAGACGCCGCATTCTGCGGCGTCTCATCTGGGCCTGCACTGTGTGCCAAGCTACCCCTTTTGGGGTTTCCGGTACTAAATGGGTTAAAAGCGCAATCCTTTGGAAGCAAGGACAACAACACAGAACAGAAAACTCGACTGTTCATGTTTTTTTTCTGGACCAGACTAGCTAGTTTCAGCCAATTAGGCCTCACCAGTGACCCTCGGATATTTTTGAAAGTCTGCAGTGGAATCATTGATCCCAAAGGACTAGATAATATAATCCATACTATGATGAAGGACAGGGAGACTTTTTATGGCCACCACACATTCCCTTAACACCAGAAAACCTGTTTGCATCATGAGACAACAAAGTTGCAGATAAGCCTGCACGTATGCACAGTCTGATCAGCACTTTTGTGTTCACTGCTTGGAGTCTCTTGCCAGTCTACAAATTATATTTTAATATTAACCTTTACCACCCTCTAGGCGAATTCAGCAGACGACAAATTGAGACGACAAATTGTGGATATTTTTCTTATTTTCCCAAAAAACAGGATTTGACATCCGATGCAGACAATTTGCATGAGATGTCAAGTCCTGCTTTCTGGGAAAAATTAGATTTATTTTTCAAAATGTCGTCTGCTGTGACAAATACCCAGCAGGCAGAGCATTATACACACTTGCCATATACATCAGCAATGTAAATATGTTTTATTGAAAAGTAATTCTTTGGAAGCAAGGAATACAACACAGAACTAAAAACTGAAGAGAGTACAAGTTTTCTCCGGGGCCAGACCAGCTAGCCTCGGCCAACCAAAGACCCCCAAATATTTCCAAAATTCTGCAGTGGAATCAAGGATCCCAAAGGACTAGAATTATAACCAACACCATAATGAAGGAAGGAGACTTCATGGCCAAGCTAATCCACTGATTTAGCTGATTGGATTATATCAACTTCAGGTTGATTGTCAAACACAATTATGGTAAAATTCCTATATTAAGACCACCTTTGGGACTGTTCAAAAGTGGTCTTATAAGAACACCTTTGGAACTGTTCAAAAGTGGTCTTTAGGACCACTTTTGAACAGTTCCAAAGGTGGTCTCTGACCAGAGGACACTACATGCAGAAAACACAAGGAATACTGGCAACCTACTAAATAAGCTTTTTAAAGCAGAAAATACCGTAATGATCCTAAGTATTGGGAGAGATGGGCCTGAGCAAACAGTGCAGACTCAGATCAGACAGCTCCTGATCAGGGTCTACACTGTTTGCCATTCCATCTGCACCTTTTGGACTCTTTGCTGAATCATGAAACCAATTTGTTAACATTTTAGGAGAATTACAGCAAGTCCTAAGGGCGTCCGAATGTTTATGTCAAGACTTAATTTTTGGTGGTATTAATAGCGGAGTTTCACTGCACCTCAGTTGCTTTTCTTTCTCTTGTGAGAAGTCGTCATCTCCGATACTGTCCAGCTTCAGTAATTGGGCTAGAAAAGGTTCCTGTGAGCAGAGATTGTCCTCAATCTTCTGTACCCTCTGTTCCAGGCGGTCCTCGCCACCTTGTTGGCCCTTGGAAATAAGAAAAAAAAGAACAGTGAATGTATAGAGGATATTTGATTTTTTCAGTGTAAGATCGAATTTTATTTCACCGACTGAACACCAAAACTAGTATTTTCACGAGTGGCATAGCCACGAGTGAATATACCAGTTTTGGTGTTCATGAGTGAAATAAAATTTGATCTTACACTAAAAAAATCAAATTTTCTTTCTCTTACATGCTTAAAAACGGCAATATTTAGCGTCACTTAGCACATCACTCACCCTCAGAGAAAACTATCTTTGTTCCTGGTCGTTTCGCATCAATTTAGTGGTGTCCAACGTAGTAACTGGGTATAATATTATAATTGGGTGTAAACTATGCACCTGAGAAATAGCCGGGGATGGCATTTCTATGAATGGTTACGGAAATAATTAAGAGAGTAGTTTCCCAAAGAAGGCGCGGACAGATCCAATGTCGAGCGACAAAATATGTGACGTCCTCTTGACAAGTGAATGGGCTTAGCATCAATTCTAATACAGTTCATTAATTTTCAATCATCTGACGATGGAAAAACTGACCACAGAATTAGATGATGAGAAAAAAGTAGTCCCAAACAATGAAAAATAAAATTGATATCAGTCACTGTTTAAAACAGTGACAATATCGATTTCGATTTCACTGAGAAATCTCTATATTTCATTGAAAAGCATGTAAGAAATAGTAAAATTGTTATGAAGACCAGCTACAATAAAGACTGATTCTTCTTTTAAATATATTTAAAAGATTTCAGGTTTTCTTTGCGTTTTTGACCATAAGTGTCCTCTTCTAAGAGACTAGCTTCTTGACTGTTCAAAAGTTTTTGGGACTGTTCAAAACTGGTCTTAAAGACTACCTTTGGGACTGTTCAAAAGTGGGTCTTAAAGACTAGCTTTCAGACTCTTCAGAAATGGCGCTAAAGTCTACCTTCTGGACTGTTCAAATGTGGGATTTAAGGCTACGTTTGGGACTGTTCAAGACTGGTCTTAAAGACTACTTTTGTGATTGTTCAAAAGTGGGTCTTAAAGACTACCTTTGGGACTGTTCAAATCGAGGGCTTAGCGCAAAACTATTGTATCTGCATTTTCAAGATTTTTCAGGAGAAGCAAATAACGTTCCTATTTTCTTGATATTATGGCAATACTTTACATCTTTACATATTTTGAAGGCTAAAAGGTGTTTATTTGAACCAAGGCAGTTTTAAACAAATCTATCGCTTAATGAAGGAGACCTTGATTTTTTTTTCAGTTACAATAGTTTTGCATGCAAAAACCTCCTTTTGTATACAGATTTTTGGTGCAAAACTATTGTATCTGCAGTTACAATAGTTTTGCGCTGAAAATGTTAAGATTTTGATGTAAATATTGTGTAAATAATGTAGATACAATAGTTTTGCACCAATTCAGAAGCATAGGGATGCACCAATAAAGCCTTCAGTACCATGGAATTTTCATAGAAACATGTTGAAACTTAATACATAGGACTCACAGAAGACTGGCCCAATCAATAACATCGCCTAAATCCTGGCTGTCATTGATATGTGGCTTTAAAAATTCTGTTATATATATAATAACTATGCATATAACAAGTTTAGCTTTTACGAAAAGCTAGGTCTATGCTAATGAGAATGTCTAGAGTTATATCCCAGTTGAAAGGGGAGGAGGTGCCGACAAAAAAATCCACCAAATGTGTTATGCAATTAACCGTTATTGCCAATATTGTAATTGCCAGTCTGCACCCAGGATGCTGGGGATTGAAGATTTAATAATGTCAAAGCTGCAAATGCTGTAATTTTGTCAAAAAGTTCTTTTTTATCTTTCAAAAGGCACATGTGCAACTTAAATCAATATGCTTGTAACAAAAACTGTTGGAGAAGTTATAAAAGTAACCAACTTTCCTACACTTTACAGAAGACTAATAGGGCTTATCCGGAAAATGCCAACTTCATAATTTGTTTATCTAGGTCTTTGAAATTTCATACATTTTGTGTCCTCCATAAAACTAAGAAATACTGAAAATTTGCAGTTGATATCTCCAATACTTACAGAGTTACAGCCATTCAAAAATATAAAGAACATATAGCAAAATGCATATCTTGTACCTAGGTGGGTACAGATGAGCAATTTTATCGTACTTGATTCGAAAGGGGCACTGTATTACAAAATGCATAACATTACTATTTCTTATCTAAATTTGTTGATTTTTGGCAGACACTTGCTTATATAATATACCTTTGACATTATGATCTTACATCTATAAGTTTGTTGTTGTTTATGAAAATATTAATATTTTTCTCTCTAATGACCATATTTGGAATTATCCAAATTTAAACTGCCATTTCTCCAAAACCCATGGAGATATTTTATTCTAATTTTCAGGATTTTATAAACGTGTTGGTAACTTTTAAGTGATGTAACACTGAAAGCCTAATTTCTACAGGTTACAAAATTTGCTTTTTCCGGAGTAGGCCTATTGAAGATTAACCCGAAAATTTTGCTAATGACAAGGCAAGTTTTTATAGATCGACAGACCTGAAGGCTCCTGAGGAGAGTTTAGGATAGGCAGTAGTCCATTGTGGTCGAGAGTTTGTAGATGTATATTTTGTATTAGCTTGTACAAAAATGACAGCAAATCTGGGCTTGTACAAATGTGATAGCAATTCTGTGCCAGGAGCATCTTTTTGTGTGAAAGGATATACTTGTTATGGACCGCTTTCTTCTCTTCTTGTGAAAGCTTATACTGGTTATTGTGGGTGACTAATGGCTGTACTTCCGTGATAAACCGAACATCTACAATGTCTATGCCCATGGGCATAGACAATAAGTTAAAGCAAATACAATCACACAAAATGGATCATTCAGAATATTGGGTGACCGTATCCTACCATATTTAACACTAACCTGTCTACCTAATGCTGGGTATGCTAGCCTAGTAGCCTACCTAAGTAGGACCTACCCTACCCTAGTGTACAACAGGGCATTTTAGGCTATGGAAGGGTACCCCTCCCCACCCCATAACCATAAGTAAGAGAATTATATTACTTTACCTATCCTATTCTGGCTACTGGGGTAGGGTATGGGTGAGCGTCACTTAACCCTAACCTAGCAGTGCCTAAACTAGCCTACTATATCCTATCTTATCTATCCCACCCAAAGGTAGAGACTACCATACCTACTTTGCCATACCTTACTGGTTTGTGAAGTGTTCCCTACCCCTACCCTCACCAGTAGGGTGACCATAAACCACCCCACTTTACCCTACCCTAATGAGTTACCTACCCTAAGGTAGGCTAGGTTACCCTACATCCTACACTAATCAGTAGGGTGACTATACCCTACCCTTTTCAACACCACCCTGCCTACCAGCTACTCTCCAATGCTCTCTTGCATTAATTTTATAACAAAAATAAAGATGTGCATCTAGATTATTAAAACCATAATCATATCTTTCAATTTTAGTAATTTTCCAAATTATCAGGCTAGCTATTTACTGACATTTACTGATACAGTTTTCTGTATCAAACAAATATTCAACATGGCAGCGGTTTTTGTGTGTGTGTGTCTTGTTATTTTGCTACGTCACAGTCGTGAGGTCAATATGACGTCAGACCTAGCCCAGTAAGTGATGTCACATTGACACATGCTATATTTTCTGTCGGCGATGTCACAGAGTGCTGCCGAATAAAAATGGCCGATGAGTGAGTATTTATTATAATTGTTTGCTTGATGGTCTTATGACTACGGTAGTCCAGCCTACCCTTAGCCTATTCTCCCTTCCCAACCTCCATCTATGAATATACTCTACCTTTTTCAACATCAATCTGCCTACCAGGAAGGGTAGGCTAGCTTATCATTAGCCTATCATGCCCTAGTAACCCTACTCTACCCTACCTTACCCTACCCCTAGTTAGGGTAGGGTGTACCCTACCATACCAAATGGTACCATAGTGTAGTTTGGATAGGGAAGGGTATCCTACCAGGAGGGTGACTGTACCAACTCTTATCGAACAACACACTGCCTATCAGGCTAGCCTTGCCTACCCTATCCCCCCTTAAACCATCCTACCCTAAGATAGGTTAAGGTAATGGTAGGATACTCTTCCTTACCCTATTGGCTTACCCTATGCTTCCCTAGTTTGGGTGGGGAAAGGCTATGCCAGCTAAGACTACCCTACCCTGGGGTTGGGTACAGTCTGCCTAATTGTTAGGGTAGGGTACAGTCCCTAACCAGTTTGGTAGGCACTATCCTAGGATAGGATCCTATACTAGGGTAAGATATGTGTAGGCAAGGCAAAGCTAGGGTTAAGTGACCCTACCCTATCCTACCCTACCCTAAGCAGGGTAGTGTTTGAAGGAGTAGGTATAGTCATTCTTTGCGTTAGAGTTGTGGAAGGCTACCCTCCCTTAGCCTACCCTACACTATGGTATCCTGGGGTATGTTAGTGTTAGTGGTTGGCACTTCCATGGTTAAGGTAGGGTAAGGTAGGGTCCTTCTATGGAAGGGTCAACCATACCCTTCCCTGTCAGTTAGGACAGCCTGTCTTACCTTGTAGACAGGATGGACTGCTCTACACTAAGGTGCCACTGGGCAGGCTAGGGTATGGAAGGGTATCCTACCACTTGCCTAACTGGGAGGATGAATATCCCTATCCCAAACCACACTACATACCCCTTAGCATACCCTATCCCGACCAAGGAAAGGGACTACCCTATCTTATGGTGCCATAGTGTAGGCTCAGTAATGGAATGGTACCCTAACTTGGAGAAAGACTACCTGTTATGGTAGGGTAGTGTAGCCTAACCTCAATGTATTAGCACTGCCTTACTTAGCCACCCATATCCTACCTTTCCTATTCTACCCTAAGGTAGATTTGTTTGTTTGTATTGGAGTTTAACGGCCCAGTCAAGATCATTTTAGGTCATTTTTGAGCGGGTCAGTTTACCTATCCAGACATTTCCTGGGCAGGTTCATTCCATTGTGGAATTTTGAAAGTATCTGAGGGTCACTGATGGGGCCTAATTGGCCTAAACTAGCTAGTCTGGCCCAGCAAAGCATGTGCGTTCCATATTTTCCAGTTCTGTGGTGTATTCCTTGCTTCAAAAGGATATAACCCTTTTATAGAACATATTTAACGTCACTGCAGCTGATGTTTGGGAATGTGGGGCAGCTGTAAAATAACCTGCCCTACATCATAGTGTAGTTTATATTTTCTTGTCCTTTGGGATAATTGATTCCATTGTGAAATTTTGAAAGTATTTGAGGGCCACTGATGGGGCCTAATTGGCTGAAACTAGCTAGTCTGGCCAAGAAAAACATGTACATTCCATATTTTCCAGTTCTGTGGTGTATTCCTTGCTTTCAAAGGATAACCCTTTTGTAGAACGTATTATACCTAAGCAGCTAATCAGGACAGTGCACATTCTTTCACCAGAAACTGCCAACTGCCCTTCTTGAATCAGCTGAAGGGAGAGAATGATGGTAGAAAAGGTTTCATGATGTATCTCCACGAAAGAATGTTGCCAACCCCGGCAGGTATCAAACCTGCGTCTTCCTGGTCACATGTCAGACGCGCATCAGACTGAGCTACCGAGGCCAGCACCTTAAGGTAGAGCCTACGGTACATACTTGACTATACTCTGCTGGTTAGGGAAGTGTATCCTACCCTCACCAGTAGGGTGACCCACCTTACACTAACCTAGGGTAGGTCCTACCCTACCAAATCTTAGTTGCCTACCCTAACCTAGCCTACAGTAGAGTAGACTAGGCTAGGGTACTTTACACTCTATACTAACAAGTACAGCGACCATATACCTTACCTTTTTCAATACCATCCTGCCTACCCATAGTGTATCATACCCTACTTCAAACTAGGTAGCATAGTGTAGGCTAGGCTAGACTAGTCTAAGGAAGGGTACCTACCACTACCCTACTGTATTTATCCCACACTACTCTGCCTTCCAGGTAGACTATATTAGCCAAGAAATGCTTCACCCTAGCCTAACCAACCTTGCCTACCATATCTTACCCGAGCCTATTCTACCCTAGGATAGGCCCTACTTAACTGGCTAGGGTAGGGTACCCTAAAAATCAAAGATGGTTGACAGCGGCCATGTGATCTCAAAGGAGTTATGATATTAATTGCAACCATATTTGTCAACAAACTGGAACCAGACTTGTTGGCTTACAAAGTATTTAACAGGTATGCTGAACACAGTACTGTTTCAAATATGGCCCAGTGGACAGGCAAAGTCCCAAATAATTTTAGAACTGACATATAAGTAAAATTATAAATAACCACTGTTCCATTATTTTCCTTGTTACCTTTCTGTTCCTTTAATTATTTGACTAGTGTATTTGCTTAAAATGACAGAATTTCAAGCCAATGACCACAATTTCATGAAATAAATACAGAAAACTGAAATAGTTGTATACTACAGCTTATTTGTATCCATTAATTTGGCTTAAATCAAACTTTTGTAACTTTTAATGGTGCAGCCATGTGCTTTTCATTTGGTGCAAAACTATTGTATCTGCAGGTTTTGCTTGAGAAACCTGGCATTGTTAAGTATTTTTTTAGTGCAAAACTATTGTAACTGCAGTTACAATAGTTTTGCGCCAACTTCTAACGGCCTTCGCAGATACAATATTTTGAATATTTTTAATAACTCCAGAATGGAATGGAATATGTATACAACTCTTTGGTGGAAGATGCAAATCAATATATCCAACCAAATTATAGGAAAAACAGAAAATGGCCAAAATGTCAGTTACAATAGTTTTGCGCTCAGCCCTCGAAATGTGGTCTTAAAGACTACCTTTTGGACTGTTCTTAAAGGGTAAAACTGGTCTTAAAGACTACATTTGGGACTGTTCAAAAGTCTTTAGTTGATCGAATATACCATTGTTTGCATTCAGAAGCAATGTCAGACTGTTAAATCCAATTAGAAGCATAAATAACAAGCACTTTGGAGAATTCTAGAGCAGGCAATGATCAATTTGTTTCTTTCCTTTTTTTAGTGAAAAAACAGGCTCGACATTTAATGCAAGTTGTCAGCTGATTAATATATAAATCAATGGCATTATGGACTGGCTGTTTAAAAAGAAGGTTAACCAAAAGATAAACCTGTCGAATGGCACACAATGCATGTGTGCGCCCCGCCTGCTCGCCTTTACACTGCTATTTTTAGCTCAGATTTTTTAATAAGCCCTTCCAAAACCACACTTTGAAAATGCTGTCTGCTTGTATTGAGTTGTACTTGAAGTGTTGAGCTGTTAAGAATTAACCCTTGTCCCGCTGAATCATTAATTTAGCAACACCCATTTCTGACTTTGAACCAGTCAGATTATTTGATGTTATTTATTCCTACAAATTCACAAACAGAATATCAAACAGTGTAGATCCTGTTCAGATGGCTTCTTCAGAAGCTACAGTTTGCAATGGGTGAATAAATACTTTAGCCACAGCCATTTCTGACTTTGAACCAATCAGATTATTCGATTTGATTTTTTTCCTAGAAATTCACAAACATAATATCAAACAGTGTAGATCCTGATCAGATGGCTTCTTCAGCAGGCAACAGATCTGTATCTACGCAGTTTGCAAGAGTAGGGTGAATAAATACTTTAGCCACACCAATTTCTGACCAATCAGATTATTTGATGTTATTTATTCCTACAAATTCACAAACAGAATATCAAACAGTGTAGATCCTGATCAGATGGCTTCTTCAGAAGCCAACAAATCTGTATCTACACTGTTTGCAAGAGTAGGGTGAATAAATACTTTAGCCACACCCATTTCTGACTTTGAACCAATCAGATAATGATGTTTTGTATTCCTACAAATTCACAAACTGAATATCAAACAGTGTAGATCCTGATCTGATGGCTTCTTCAGAAGCCAACAGACCTGTATCTACACTGTTTGCAAGAGTAGAGTGAATAAATACTTTAGCCACACCCATTTCTGACTTTGAACCAATCAGATTAGTTGATGCTATTTACTCCTACAAAATTCACAAACAGAATATCAAAGATCAGAAGTCATCAGATTTGTATCTGCCATGTTTGCAAGAGTAGGATGAATAAATACTTTAGCCACACCCATTTCTGACTTTGAACCAATCAGATTAGTTGATGCTATTTACTCCTACAAAATTCACAAACAGAATATCAAAGATCAGAAGTCATCAGATTTGTATCTGCCATGTTTGCAAGAGTAGGATGAATAAATACTTTAGCCACACCCATTTCTGACTTTGAACCAATCAGATTATTTGATGTTATTTATTCCTACAAATTTACGAACAGAATATCAAACAGTGTAGATCCTGATCAGAAGCCATCTGATCTGTATCTACACTGTTTGCAAGAGTAGGATCTACAGTGTTTGCAAGAGTAGGGGAATAATTAATTTAGCCACACCCATTTCTGACTTTGAACCAATCAGATTATTTGATGATATTTATTGCTGAATATTCCTATAAATTCACCAACAGAATATCAAACAGGGTAGATTCTGATCAGAAGCCATCTGATCTGGATCTACACGGTTTGCAAGAGCAGGGGTTGTCGTGAGCAGCGGGGAAAGGGTTAATATGAAACCTACCTCTGATCCTCCACTAGATATTCCATCATCTCCTCCCCCATAAGTACAGTCTGAGTCAGTAAGGTAACAGGGTGGTTTCTCTGGCAGACTGTGGGTACCCGTGAGAGCATTCATGCGGAACAACAACTCTTCAACCTGGTACTCGATCTCAGCCATGGTAAACTCCTGCACAAACAAACGAACTAGTTTACTAACCCATGATATGCCAACCACTTTGTCGTCTGCTGGTTACTTCAAAGAGACATTTTTGCAAACAATGTGGACCAAGATCAGACTGCTCCTCTAGGAGCAGTCTAATCAGGGTCCACAATGTTTGCCTGTATGTAAAAATATGTTTGAGATGAAGCAGACGACATACACAGATGACATTTTCAGATTCAATAAAAATAACTCTAGGGTAAGTGCGACATTCGTAATTTCCAAAATGGCCTCCTAATTTTCTATAAGATGGAAGATTCCATTTGATATACAAGAAGTCCACCAAAGGCTATGTCCTGCCTGTAATAAACTTTGGCATTTGGGTGAACGCTAGGGTGGTCGCCAATGTTGATGGTTTGATGAATGGACGAAAAGACAAACGAACAGTCGGAAATTTTGTCTCCCATATATAGTAGTGCAATAAATATGGTTTAATGTAACCATACCCATCCTCTTTCCCAAAGGGGAAATTTTACTATTAAAAGTACTTTCTGAAGGCCATAAGGTTTTTTAAAATATCCTAAATAGAGAAACAGTGCAAAAATTTTGCAAGGCAAAAGACTTGAAAATTGAAAGTACAGTGAAATTCTGCTATTAACCCTTCTCTTGCTGAATATTCATTTAAGCTACACCCATTTCTGTCTATCAACCAATCAAATTACTTGATGTAATTTATTACTACAAATTCATATACTAAATGCCAAACAGTGTAGATCCTGATCAGATGGCTTCTTCAGAAGCCATCTGATCTGGATCTACACTGTTTCCAAAGATAGGGGTTGTCGTGAACAGCAAGATAAGGGTTAAGACGAGGTAAAATATTTTAAAAGCGTATCTAGAAGGTTGCACTAATTCTTTCTTCGGGAATTCTACACCCAGTGACCTACAGGTTAAGGCCCCTACCCAGGAAAAGAGGGCAACATGGAAGATTAGTACTAGTACTAAATGTGTTATCCTCTATAAATATGGTCGATTATTATTGTTACAGTGAGAAATGACCTATAGGGCTGTTCAAAAGTGGTCTTAAACTTTTGAACAGTCCCAAAGGTGGTATGAATATAGGAATGTTACTGTATTATTCAGAATCTAATTTATTGATGAAGTAGTTTAGATTAAGCATCTTCAACTGAAGCAATTTTTTCATCAGGTGAACAACTGTGTGAAATATACACTCCCTTAAACCCCACTTTTTATAGAGAAAACTGGAGTTTATGGGGGTATTCATTATTTTTGCTGCAAGACCTAAGTTGTGGGTATTTGTTAGAACTGTCACAATAAGGTAGTTCTAACAAACACCCCCAACCTAGGCTATGTTTCCAGTATAAATAAGAAAAAAATACCACAGATTTTCATCAGAAAGTTGCCATTTTGGAGATGTGAAAAAATGCACTACGTCACATGGACGTGTTGTCGTAATGACTTGTTGTTCCTTACCGGTGGAAGAATAATTTCTGGTTCTTCTAGAAGCAATGGTTTCTGCCAACCTGTCCATAACTGAAACTGGTTCCAATAGAACAATATGGCTTCCTTTGTACCCATAGCCAGCAGACGTCTTTTCTTCCGAGAACGGAAATAGCGAGACAGCACTGCCACCATATATGCAGTGAGAAATCCCGTTGCAAATATGGCAAACGTGAAGACAAACGTTCTCAGCCCGTACGTCTGCATTGAATAACTGTAATCTTTATACGTCCCATCTCTGACGAGCAGTGCTGATACAGTCAACAAGGTCACCCATAAATCACGGAATGATTTACTGGCAGCACCAAACAGTCCACGACCCAAGCTGGTGTAGGCACAAAGAAGCACCGTGAACAGACCCAAGAACAGCAGTACCTCACGACGGGCTTTTCTGTACACGAGGCCAAACACAGCAAACTGTTTATTGTAGCGCAGTAATCGGAGAGACTTCACAAAGGACAGAAACAGAAGAATGGCTACACAGGACCGCAATACCTCATCCCACGTAGCGACAAACGAGACATCAACAAATTCCTCATAGTATGTGCTTCTTAATCTCTCCACTGTGTCCGAGACGAGGAGGAATCGATAAATGTAGCAACAACAGAATACCATTGAAATCAGACAACTGACGAACTGGAAATGAGAAAAATAATCAATAGAGCTCTAGATACACCACAACCTCATATAACACTATTAATGGGGTCCAAAGCAGAAACCGTGTTAGTTAAACAACCGTATTATATCCAAACAAAAATGTATTGTTTATATAGAAAAATGACCATTTATGGTCATTTTTCTATATAATCTATACATTTTTGGGATTCATCTTAAAACCGTGTTATATCCATAACCGTGTTATAACCAACCGTTATAATAAAGTTGTGGTGTACTGAGGATAATTTCTGGATAATTTATCTTATTTCTCCATTAAAACATACGTTATGGGCACTTGTTAGAATTGCCTCATCGTGAGGCGATTCTAACAAGTACCCACAACATATGTTTCCAACAAGAAACAAAGAAAAGTATCCAAAATTATCTTCTTTTCTTCTTATATGAAGCTATGCATCAAGGGACAAAATAAAAACTAAATTTGAAACAAATTATTTAAAATAGACAGCCAGGATATTAAACCTGTATAACGTGTTACCTTAGAAGCTTTGTCCTGTTCAAATTCTATTGAAAACGTAATTGAATTCAATGTCATTACACGCAAGTGCATGTTTTTTTTTTGTTTTGTTTTGTTTTTGTTTGGTTTTATGGCACTTTCAAGATTATTTCGCTCATATCGAGCTGATTGTTAATCAGAGGTGGGCAAAAGCCAAAGTAACCAGAGAAATACCACCCGACCTTCGGTTGCACAACTTGGTATCTCACATGATCTGATCCAAGCCAGGCTCCAACCCACAGTGGTGAGAGACCTAATGATTCAGCGTCAGTGCTCTTATCCGCTAGGCCACGGAGGCCTGTGCAAGTGTATGTCACAGGTAAAACCATTAATCCATCACAAATGGGAAAGCCAACAAATGACACTGGCAAACAGCGCAGGCCAAGATCAAATGCTGCAGAATGTGGCTTAACAGAATAAGGTATCACTGTCTGCAAAAATGTCAACCTTTTTCTTAATTATTTTCTAAAAATATCTCAACCTATGACACCTCATAATTTTTTAAGGGGAATAGATACACTTTCAGGGGAAGTAACTTCTTCAAAAGTATTTTTGTCTCCCTTGTCAATAGGGGTCAACTCTTAAAGGAAAGAATTTGCTCCTCAGGAGCAAATTCTTTCCTTTAAGAGTTGACCCCATTTTTCCGTGGGACAGGGTTTATAGAAAAGTGAACAGGAAGTCCCGAAAGTTGTCTACCTTTCAAAAATGGCAGAAAAATCTGCCAGGTGTTCCCGTTCCCCTTAAATGGGGCTCATGTTATATATAAGGCAGAATATTCTACTCTGGACAAAATGGGTTAAGATTCCAAGTGAAGATCTTCAGCTTGTGCGCAATGATTTATAAAAGCTCTTGCAGTGTAGATTTTTAGGAAAGCGTATACATTACCTCGAGAAGATTCCAGAGAATTGTGAGGTATTTCCATCTCCTCTTGATCAAGTGTGTGGCATGTAACTTCACCTTGTACATCATCACCACAAAGAACATTAACTGGAGAGAAAAGGGACACTATAATTAAGTTACAGTAAAATTCCTATATTAAGACCATCTTTGGGGCTGTTCAAAAGTGGTCTTTAAGGCCACTTTTGAACAGTCCCAAAGGTGGTCTTTGACCACAGGACATGATATGTCGAAAACACAAAGAAAGAATAACTGCAAACTGCTAAATAAGCTTTTTAAAACAGAATAAGTCTTATTTTTAGGGTGGTCTTAATAGCGGAATTTTACTGTATTTTGACTCTTGACAGAGAACATGGGGATCACATTACACCTGAGTGCGATATTTGCAAGAGCCGTTAGGCGTCGGTAAATATCGCTTTCAGGCAGGGAATGTGATACCATGTTCCCCGTCAAGAATCAAAATAACAAATTTGTTATGCTGGAAAGTTTTCTGACAATATTTTGTATATTTTTGCAATGTTTTCCAAAGGATTCTTTTCAAGCGGAAGTCATCAGAAGTACATGTATGTTGACATGTGACATCATCAAACGTGCCCTTCTGCATGCACTACGTTGATCATGGTGGTCAGTGGGTAAATGTCTACATTATGTTAGAGAGTTTTATATCAGAAAACAATGAAATAAAGTACCTAACGAATGAAAAACAATCAAAGATTTTTTATTTGTTTACAGCCTGAAAATTATTGTGGGGCATGAAATTGTTTTGGTTATATTTCTTAACAACTGCGGTAAATCCAACATGGCCGACATCGTAATCGCAAGAGGGGTATATATTTTTGCTCAGGGGTATATGGAAACTAAATGCCCTTGCACTGTCCAATCAAAAGCTTGAAATTTTCTTTGCAATATAACAAATAACCCTTTAACCCCCGAGTTTCTAGAGTGGACTCTTCCATCTCTTACCCTTAAGATGCTGAGAAAAACTGCATCTTAAAATGTCTTCTGATTATGTTGTCTGCTAAATATTCTTGCAAACTTTTAAAGCATGTTTTTGTATACAGGCAAACAGTGTGGCTCCAGATCAGAGGAGCAGTCTGATCTGGGTCCACACTATTCGCAACAATAAATTTAAAAGTAACCCGCAGACGACAAAGCAGATGACAATTGTCAGGATAGAAATTTATAGGTTAAATTCTTATGAATAACAGGTTTAGTCAGAAACATTAACAGAGTGAAAAACAGTGTGGATCCTGATGAAGTTGCTCATTATTAGGTATATGCACAGTTGTACACGGCTGAAAAGGTTAATTTAAAGACAACCACAACATCACATATTCTTTAAAAGGTTATTTTTGGAAGCAAGGACTACACAACAGAACTGAAAAGTATGAAGTGTACAATTTTTTTTTCATGGCCAGGCTTTTCACCAGATAAGGAAATCCATAGTTTTAGCTTGGGATAGAAATAATAATTTTGTTCTAACTAACCCTGGTGTTCTTACCCAAAATCGATTATTCTCGCGTGTTTGATAAAAGCACTGGTTGAATACGACCTTGTATGCGACATCGTTAAGGTTGACTTCACAGCATGTTACGTGAAGTCACTAAGTAGTTTAACCTTTACCACTCTACAGGCTAATTCAGCAGATGACAAATTGTTGATATTTTATTACTTTTCCCAGAAATCAGGACTTGACATCTAATGCAAATTGTCTCTACAGGAGACAATTTGCATGAGCTGTCAAAACTTGCTTTCTGAGAAAAATATTTCAAAATGTAGTCTGCTGCTAAATAGTACCCAGCATGCACAGCGTTAATCAAGTATACAAACTTTCTGATGAGACAAGAGCAGCATGAAAATGTACCTCACAATTCAATGCAAATTTATCCCATCCTGTGATGTAGCAAGTACTGACAATGTGTGTTTCTAACAAGAAATAGGGAAACTTTACCGCTCTACAGGATATTCAGCAGACGACAAATTGTTGATATTTTTATTACTTTTCCCAGAAACCAGGACTTGACATCTCATGAAATTATTTCCATAGGAGACAATTTGCATGAGCTGTCAAATCTTGTTTTCTGGGAAAATTAGAAAAATATTTCAAAATGTCGTCTGCAGCGAAAAAGTACGCAGCGTTAATCAAGTATAATCATCCCATCCTGTGATGTAACAAGTACTCACAATGTGTGTTTCTAACAAGACATAAGGAAACTTTACCACTACAGGATATTCAGCAGACGACAAATTGTTGATGTTTTTATTACTTTTCCCAGAAACCAGAATTTGACACATTGTTGTGGTATACAGCTAGAATCATGAGAAACCAGAACTTGACAAATTGTTGATGTTTTTATTACTTTTCCCAGAAACCAGAACTTGACATCTCATGCAAATTGTCTCCATAGGAGACAATTTGCATGAGATGTCAAATCCTGTTTTCTGGGAAAATTAGAAAAATATTTCGAAATGTCGTCTGCTGTGATAAAATACCCAGCATGCAGTGCAATAATCAAGTATACAAACTTTCTGATGAGACAAAGGCAGTATGAAAACATACCTCACAAGCCAAAACAAAATTATCCCATCCTGTGATGTAACAAGTACTCACAATGTGTGTTTCTGACCAGAAATAAGGAAACTTTACCACTCTACAGGATATTCAGCAGACGACAAATTGTTGATATTTTTATTACTTTTCCCAGAAACCAGGACTTGACATCTCATGCAAATTGTCTCCTATGGAGACAATTTACATGAGATGTCAAATTCTGTTTTCCGGGAAAATTAAAAAAATATTTCAAAATGTCGTCTGCTGCGAAAAAGTACCCAGCATGCAAAGCTTTAATAGAGTATAAAAACGTACCTCACAAGCCAATACAAAATTATCCCATCCAGTGATGTAACGGAACAAATGTGTTGACATCACACCGGTACTGGTAAATATACCACCAGTCGGAGAGAAATCTAGTCCAAGCTTCACCGATGTGAACAGGTTTGATGGCGGGTTATACAGGGTGAATTCTAAAAACACATTTCTGCTTTGTCTGTCCAGCCATCTATCTGTCTGCAGCTGTTGGAGCTGGCCTTCAGCAACAGATCTGAAAACAAGAAGATTTTTTTCATGCCTAAATATTCGGACAACACAATTCCTTACCCTACTTGTTATACATCTGGAACAAATACAATTCACCAGCCAATGTTTTGGCTTAGCTCGATGAGTGGCAAACAGTGGAAACCCTAATGAGATGCTACATTTTGTGATGTTTCATCTGGGTTTACACTGTTTGCTCAGGCCTGTCAGTCTAAATACATATGGTAATTCTACACCTCTGCTAAGAGACAACCTTTTGGACTGTTCAAAAGTGGTCTAAAAGATGTTTTTTAAGTCCCAAAGGTGATCTTAATGTCCATCCATGCCTTCAAACCCTATTGGTTTCATTGGGCGATATGGCTTGAGATGTCATTTCATCTCAATGTCAAGTAAAAGTCACACAAAATTGGAATTAGCAACGTCTCCAAAATGACTTATACTGTGTTGACGGCAACGTTAAACCTCAAATCAAACAAACAGGCGTTTTACTGTACATTTAGGCTGTTTTTCTGTACAGTTAGGCTGTTTTTCTACCTCCAAGATACAGGCAACAGGAGACGACTACAGAAATGGATGATGCATCAATTCTAACGAACCTCTGTAAGCTTCAAATCACTCTGCATATCCACTCAGATAGAATGCAGGCTTCCTGGTCTGTATGGTGTACATGAATCCAAAAAGCACACAGAGAATGCAATGAAGAGCAGGTAGACCTGAGTCTTCACAGGGTACATAAATCAAGAAACTAAAGAAATTCAACTTGTCCAGCCAATTTTGGTTGCAGTTACAGAGTTTGCTGGAAAACAACACATTTACTTTACATACTTAACACCCTCTTCCTTCTGCTGATTCTAGAAGGGCAGTTGTCAGCGTCTGGCGAAAGGATGTGTTAAAGTTAACCGCTTACATCGTACAAGCCTGGGCAAGAACAAAAGTGTGGCCAGGTAAACTGGGCAGCTTGACGTGACCATAATAGTAGTGTTGCTTGGGCAGTAATATGAGAATCTTATATGGGTGTGAGGGGTGGATAGAAAAATCCGTCCCAAGGGTCACTGTCCGGCATCACGAGGCTTGCCGAGTGATGCCGGACAGTGGTCCCGAGGGACGGATTTTTCTATCCACCCCTCACATCCATATTGGATTCTTTTTCTTGCATACCTTCCATTTCTTAGCGCGGAATTTCAATGCTGCCGTCACTTCGGTTACCAACGTCTGCCATATTGTGTTGACACTGCAGGAATGTTAAGTGACACTGCAGGAATGTAAAGTGACGTCACGGATGGTGCATGACGTCAACCTTAACGACGGCACACACAAGGTCGTAATCAACCAGTGCATTTATCAAACACGGGATTATATTCGATTTGGGGTCGGAACACCAGGGTCAGAACGTAAATTTCTATCCCAGGGTAAAATCGCGGATTTCATTGTCTGGTGTGCAAGAAAACACCCAAACCGACCAACCAACACACTCTTGTGGTACAACTCATTCTTTCAAGGCTAAAATATGACTTTTTCTAATGAAGTTATACTATTAAAATACATACTTTACACTCAGATCCACTCTTTGTCTACAAATGTCTACTCACACCTGTATGCAGGGTAATTCAACAATGTTTGAACACAGCTATCTGTTCGAGCATGCCCTTGCAATACATGTACTTATTAAAGGATCACCGGCCTCAATAGCTCAGTCAGATGCGCGTCTGACTGGTGATCAGGAGGACACGGGTTCGATACCTGCCGGAGTTGGCAACATTCTTTTGTGGAGATTGATCATGAAATCTTTTCTAGTCATTCTCTCCTTTCCACTGATTCAAGGGCAGTTTTCAAGGGTGAAAAAATGTTAACCACTTACGTATGAGCCTGCCCTGGAAAAGTATGAAAAGGTAAGCTGACAGGCTAAAAAATGACCTAAATAGTGTTGACTGCGCCGTTAAACACCAATATAAACAAACAAATTAAAGGATCTCTGTTGTTAGTTTGTCATAAAAACCTTTGTCGTGGGTATTCATTAGAACTGCCTCGGCGAGGCAGTTCTAATGAATACCCACAACATATTAGGTTTATATGGAGAATTATCCTTCAATTCTCACCAAATATCCACAATATATGTTGCTGTGCTCACCTATCATTGTCCAGCTCCACAACAAAACCAGATTTGTCATATACCGACAACCACTGAAACATGAAATATCCCAGGTGACCTTCAGTGTGCCGCCATTGGTTATTTCTACCAAAACTTTCAGTTGCTATGGCACCCTGAGAACTGATACAGGTTGTTGTTATGTATGGTAGCTTCACATCACATGACTCTAGCTGTACTCTTTGCTGGCGAAGATTTACACTTCCTATCACATGGCTAGCAGCTGCTGTCGAAGACTGCTGGAAAATCAGAAACACAAGGTTTTTATCAAACAATGACTCAAGCCATTGGGACCATTATCCCTTACCTGCTGCATAAATTCATTTAGCCACACCCATTTACATTTCAACAAATCAACAAACTTGATGTAATTTATTCGTTCAAATTTGCAAACTGAATGACAAACAGTGTAGATCCTGATCAGATGGCTTCTTCAAAAGCCATCTGATCTGGATCTACACTGTTTGCTAAGGTAGAGGTTGTTGTGAACAGCAGGACAAGGGTTAAAATTTGTTCACGACAGGGGTAGTCAGGGAAGAGAGTGATGTGAAAAGGCACTCTTTAGAATGTCACTCGTAGACTCTTTGACTTTAGCAGTGAAAATTTCATTTTCTCACATTGAAAACATTACTAAAGAATGTAAATGTGTGTGTTACAGTCAATTATTTTAGTGGTATTTCTTCTAATGGTGAAAGGTTGGGAGAATTTGAAGAAAACAACAGAATTATTGTCGATTTTTAGTGTTGGAATCAAAATAGATCAGCTCTAAAGTGTGAATTGTTGGGTTTGTCTTTTAGTTATTAGTACATGTAGATGAATCACTTGCACTATGCATTCGTGATTTGATCTACTTTACAAATAACCTCCAAACTGTAATTTATTACTCATAAATTCACTACTAGAGCAGATCTATTTCTTAAACAAGAAAATTATCCTAACATACCCTCTTTAGCTCATTACCTTAACACCACCTTAAAAGGGATACCCTTGTAAACTCCAACTGATATACACTGTATATTGCAGGTGTGCTATCTTCAATGTGAAGCTATGTAATCTTACCTTTTCTGTGTCTAATCCACCCAGGATATAGTGAGAATGTAATGACTTTAAAAATGGCCCTCTTGTCCAATCAAACCAATGCTCTCTTGACTTTATGGAAGTGAAATTTGGGGAACCTGTTTTCTGGAAATCATTCTTCACTGCCGTGTTCAGATGGTAGAAGGTACTGGTGTCCTTTCCATACGCCATTATGAGTAGGAGGAAAATTGTGGCAATGAATGCAACAGTTTCTCTGTAACATAAATATGAATAAAGAGTACAAAGTTGAATGTAATTACACATAATGAGGTGGAGATCATACCTGTGATAATTTTTTGAACTGTAAGAGGGAGATTTTCCATAGTGATGAGGGAGATGTAAAGAATATAATCATAGGGAAATTCTCAGTTCAAATGAAGGAGACTGCAAAATTTAACTAAAATTTAGTATAAATTGGGCAAATAATTAGCATCAAAATGAGTTAGTCTCCCTCCTGATGAGGAGGGTATCACGGGTATGGGAGATGTTCAAAGTACTGTAAAGCAAATGAACAAAAGCATAGCTCCAGGTAAGGAGGTGTAAGCAGGATAATTAATGCTCTGCATGCTGGGTATTTTTTTTCGCAGCAGACGTCAATTTAAAATATTTTTCTAATTTTCCTAGAACACAGAATTTGACATCACATGCAAATTGTCTCCTATGGAGACAATTTGCATGAGATGTCAAGTCCTGTTTTCTTGGAAAATAAGAAAAATATCAACAATAAGTCATCTGCTGAAATAGCCTAGAGTGTGGTAAAGGTTAAGGGTAGCTTTTCTTATTTCCTGTTAAAAACACATATTGTGAGTACTTGTTAGAATTACCTCAATGAGGCAATTCTAGTGTTTTAATGGAGGAACCAGAAAATTTGTCCTGAAACTTTTCTTGTTATGCATCATTATTTTAAGTTATAAATGACTATACAGCAAACATATGTAATATTTGGTCAGAACAAAATAGGAGCGCAAAAGATACTGAAATTCCAATTCAAACAAAACCTGCCATTAAAGTAATTTGCCAGTACATCTGTACATGCTTTGCTCTCATAAAGAAAAAATTTCAAAAATTGTAACCTTGACCTCCAATGTCATGTTGAGGTCAAGTGTAGCACAGAATAAAACTTTGGACCCAACAAGTAGTGGAGTGCTTCTGTAGTCCAGTACAGAAGCTGTCAATACTGTTTAAGGGGAATGGGAACACCTTCAGGGGAGGCAACTCCTTCAAAAGTATTTTTGTCTCCCTTGTCAATAGGGGTCAACTCTTAAAGGAAAGAGAAGCAAATTCTTTCCTTTACGAGTAGACCCCTTTTTCGCTGTGACTGAGCCTATATAGAAGTCCCAAAAGTTGTCTCCCTTTGAAAAATGGCGGAAAAATGTGCTAGATGTTCCCATTCCCCTTAGTGTAAACAAGAGGGCCATGATGGCCCTGGATCGCTCACCTGATCCATAGAGTATCAAGTGGGCCCCTGGGAGAGACATTATTGGCCCCGGGCTATAATATGATTAATCTTGGTAGTGGTCTAAAAGGTGAAGCTTCATACCAAATATCAAAAAACGGAGACTTCTGGTTTCAGACAAGATTTTTAAAGGTTTTTCTTAGATAAGTCTACATAAACCTTGGGGTCCCCGGGGCGGGCCATTTTTGCCCCCAGTGCTATAATTTGAACCATCTTGGTAGAAATCCACAAGACGAAGCTTCATACCAAATATCAAAGACCTTGGCCTTCTGCCTTCAGACAAGAATATTTTCAAAGGTTTTCATTGCCTTGACTTCTATTTCCTAGGGCTATAATTTGAACAATTTAGATGAAGCTTCACACCAAATATCAAAGACCTGGGCCTTGCAGTTTCAGAGTAGAAGATTTTTTTTAAATTTCCCTATATAAGTCAATGTAAAAACAAAGCGCCCCGGGGCGGGGGCATTTTTGACCCAAGGGCTATGATTTGAACAATCTTGATGGAAGTCCACTAGATGAAGCTACACACCAAATTTAAAAGAACTGGGCCATCCTAGGCCTATAATTTGAACAATCTTGATAGAGGTCCAAATATCAAAGAACTGGGCCTTGCGGTTTCAGAGAAGAAGATGTTTAAAGATTTTCCCTGTATAAGCATATGTAAAACCAAAGGCCCCCAGGGCGGGAGCGTTTTTGGCCCCAGGGCTATAATTTGAACAATCTTCGTAGAGTTCCACTAGATGAAGCTTCAAACCAAATATTAAAGACCTGGGCCTTGTGGTTTCAGAGGAGAAGATTTTTAAAGATTTTCCCTATATAAGCCTATGTAAAACCAAAGGGCCCCGGGGCGGGGGCCTTTTTGGCCCTTGGGCTATAATTTGAACAACCTTGATAGAGGTCCACTAGATGAAGCTTCACACCAAATATCAAAGACTTTGGCCTTGAGGTTTCAGAGAAGATTTTCCCTATATAAGTCTATGTAAAACCAAAGGCCCCCCGGGGCGGGGGCATTTTTGGTCCAAGGGCTATAATTTGAACAATCTTGGTAGAGGTCCACTAGATGAAGCTTCATACCAAATATCAAAGACCTGGGCCTTGTGGTTTCAGAGAAGAAGATTTTTAAAGATTTTCCCTATATAAGCCTATGTAAAACTAAAGGCCCTCTGGGCTGGGGCATTTTTGGCCCCAGGGCTATAATTTGAACAATCTTGATAGAGGTACACTAGATGAAGCTTCACACCAAATATCAAAGACTTGGCCCATGCGGTTTCAGAGAAGAAGGTTTTTAAAGAGCCTATGTAAAACCAAAGGCCGCCAGGGGGCATTTTTGGCCCCAGGGCTATAATTTGAACAATCTTGGTAGAGGTCCACTAGATGAAGCTTCATACCAAATATCAAAGACCTGGCCCTTGCGGTTTCAGAGAAGAAGATTTTTAAAATTTTCAGTAAAAAAATCGTTTTTTAGCTCCTGTGACCTAGATGTGCAACAGACCGAACCATTTGAACAACTTTGAATTTGGACCATCTAAGGATCATTCCTGTGAAGTTTGGACAAAATAAGATCAGTGGTTGAGGAGGAAATGTTGTTTGAAGAAAAAATTTAAGGACGCACACATGCAGGCACAGACGCACGCACTGACGCACGACGGACAAAAAGTAATCCCAAAAGCTCACCTTGTCACTACCTGACAGGTGAGCTAACAAAACAAGAGGGCCATGATGGCCCTGGATCGCTCACCTGATCCAAAGGGTATCAAGTGGGCCCCTGGGAGAGCCATTATTGGCCCAGGCTATAATATGAAATTGGGCCAAAGGGCTAGGAGGAGATGTTGCTTAAAGGTATTTCTATTTTTAGCTCTGGTGGCCATTTTGTTTAGCGGAGCAGAACCATTTTAGCAATTTCTGTAAAGGGTCATCCAAGGAACATTTCAGTGAAATTATTTTGAAATCAGGCCAAAGGGCTAGGAGGAGATGTCGTTTAAAGGTTTTTCTATTTTTAGCTCTGGTGGCTCAGCAGAGCGGAACCATTTTAGCAATTTCTGTAAAGGGTCATCCAAGGAACATTTCAGTGAAATAATTTTTAAATCAGGCCAAAGGGCTAGGAGGAGATGTCGTTTAAAGGTTTTTCTATATTTAGCTCTGGCGGCCATTTTTTTCAGCGGAGTGGAACCATTTTAGCAATTTTGGTAGAGGGTCATCCAAGGAACATTTCTGTGAAATTATTTTGAAATCAGACCAAAGGGCTAGGAGGAGATGTCGTTGAAAGGTTTTTCTATTTTTAGCTCTTGCGGCCATTTTGTTCTGCGGAGCGGAACCATTTTAGCAATTTTGGTAGAGGGTCATCCAAGGATCATTTCTGTGAAATTATTTTGAAATCGGACCAAAGGGCTAGGAGGAGATGTCGTTTAAAGGTTTTTCTATTTTTAGCTCTTGCAGCCATTTTGTTCAGCGGAGCGGAACCATTTTAGCAATTTCTGTAGAGGGTCATCCAAGGAACATTTCTGTGAAATCATTTTGAAATCGGGCCAAAGGGCTAGGAGGAGATGTTGTTTAAAGGTTTTTCTATTTTTAGCTCTGGCGGCCATTTTGTTCTGCGGAGCGGAACCATTTTAGCAATTTTGGTAGAGGGTTACCCAAGGAACATTTCTATGAAAGTATTTTTAAATCCATTCACTGGTTTAGGAGGAGATGTCATTTAAGTGAATTGTTGACGACGCACGACGCACACCGCACGACGGACGCCGGACAAAAGGCGATCACAATAGCTCACCTTGAGCACTTCGTGCTCAGGTGAGCTAAAAAGGTGTATTCAGGCATGGTGATCACAAAATTACCTCAACACAGCCTTTGCTTTCTTTTCTTTCATGATCTTTTTCCTCGCCTCAATGAGCTGTTTCTCCTGCGGAGGCCTGGCAAAGCGTAGATACCTTGATCTCTGACGAGCCGCTACTCCCTGAAAGCATTGCAACAGAGCTTTGACAAGCCAGCTCAGCTGGAAAATTTAGCCTATTTATTTATAATGAAGGAAACCGAAGTTAATCTACGGAGACCAGATAACATTATACTGCTTTAAGACCAAGTTTAAAAATGCCTTTCTTGCTTTGTTTTAATCCATAAAAGGTCAATCATGACAACCGCCGTCTGCTTTGTCGTCTGCCAGTTACTTTAAAAGTCACTTTTGCCAACAGTGTGGAACCAGATCAGACTGCTCCTAGAGGAGCAGTCTGATCTGGGTCTACACTGTTTACCTGTATGCAAAATATTTTTTAAAAAGTTTGCAAAACGATTCAGCGGACAACATTTCCAGATGTAGTTTTTTTCTGCATCTTAAGGATTAACGTAACAATAATTTGGTCCCCGCCCATCGGGGCTTGAAGAAATGTATGGGCTGCATGATACTTCCCCGCAGAGCTGAGACCAACCCACACACTAGTGCTGGTAAACCGCTTAGAAGATCTATGCCTACCCAGGCAAAGTGGTGCGAGTCGGCCCGTCAATGCTTATAAACCCCATTGGTCATTGGGTTGCAGGGGTTGAGATGTCATTTCATCTCAATGTCGGGTAAAAGTCCCACAAAAAATGGAAGCAACGTCTCCAAAATAGCCTTTACAGTGTTGACAGGGATGTTAAACATCAAATCAAACAAACAAAACAAAACCCTATCCAGATTGCAGCTGAATGTCCACTTTTTACGACCATATGATAAATATAGACCCCAAATATTTGGACATCAAAATTAAATGCTGAGAAACCAGAACAAACTGTAAGGCCGAAGGTCAGACTGCAGTCTGATAGGGGTCTAGATTGTTTGCCATAGAGCAAAAACCTTTGCACAAAAATATATATCAAATATTTTGTGATACTTGGTGATACATAAACACCTCTTTATAACTCTGCTGTTGGGGACAAAAGCAGAAAACCAACTTGTTAACAACCATGTTACAATAAACTGTGTTATTAAGGGGTTTATATGTCTCCATAGCAACTGATAAGGTGTGTTTTTTGTGACAACTGAAGGATAGTTTTCCTTATTTCTCCATATAAACCTATGTTGTGGGTATTCATTAGAACTGCCTCATCGAGGCGGCTCTAATGAATACCCACAACATAGGTTTTTACGGATAATTGACAAAAACTATCCTTCAGTTATCACAAAACACAAACCTTAGCTGTTGCTATGGTACCATAAGGCCATAAGGCTCAATAAATAGTGTCAAAATTTTAAGGAAAAAAATGATACATCTGAAAATTTTTCCTCCATTTTTCAAAGGTAGAGTATAGCTTCACCCTTTGCAAATGGGTTTACTGTTACTACATTCATAGAACATACAAGAAAACATTTTTTTTTTTTTGCTTTTGCAGTGATTCCCAACGCAAGGTTATGACAATACATCCAGATCAGAATGACCTTCAACACAGAAATATTCATTCACCTTAAGCTAATATAAAATACACATTGAGCTCTTTATAACACTGTTCTTTATAACATGGTTTAAGATATACCATTAAGTTTAATCCCAAAAATGTTTAGATTATATAGAAAAATGACCATAAATGGTCATTTTTCTATATAATCTATACATTTATGTTTGAGTATAACAGGTTGTTTTATGGGGTTTACGAGGGTATACATTATTTTGCTCCAAGACACAGGTTGTGGGTACTCATTAGAACCACCTCAATGAGGCAGTTCTGATGAGCACCCACAACCTAAATTTGCAGAATTTATAAGAAAAATATCATGGATTTTCATCAGGAAAGTAGCCATTTTGGAGATGTGAAAAAAATGCACTATGTCGCATGGGTGTGTTATGGTAATAATTGTCAAGGGGTTGGGGTGTACATAAGTTCCCTACTAACCCTCTCCAAGGCATCTCCCTCCTCTGTGTTTTCTATCTGTTTCTTCCATCTATTCAGATCTTTCTTTGCTTTCTCTCGGTTGAAGATATCATAGTGGTCGAACACCCGGGGATCATTTCTATATCTGACAGCCGAATATAACACAGCGACAAGGATCTGAAAGGAAGTCACACCAATGTTAGTCTATGAAAGCATCACAACTGAGCCACATCATTTTCAGGATTTGTTCTATTTTAATCAGTAGAGCGGAATTCTGTCTCATGTGACGTAAAGAATGATGTCAGAAATTTTACCATGGCTTGTATTGGCGTCTCGGTAAACTACATTAAATCTTTTCTTTAATTGTTTCCTGTTAAAACCCTTTTTCTAAATCTTTTGAATTCATAGTTTTCTCGTACATTTAAATTAATATTCAGTGCTTTTTTTATTATTATTATTTCATCTTTAATGTAATGTGTTTTACAAACTTTTAGAAGCAACACTTTTCTGTGGATACATGAATATATTTCATTAATGATCTCATAAATTGCATAATGTGAATTGAAATAAAGTCTTGATTTATCAGAACACCTGTCTTGAGAGACATTTTGTTCTTCCAAAAGGTGGTCTCTCAAGACAGGTTTGACTGTAGTTGATAGTTGACTACAGGACCGTTTCTTGACTGGCATTTTTACTTTTCAACCAATTTGATTGATTTGATGTAATTTAGAGGACTGTCGTTTTAGATCAAATGTCGTAGGCTACCAAATGTCTTATCAACCAAATACTGGCTTCTTATTTCTGCTCCAAAACAAAGGTTGTGGATACTCGTTAGAACCGCCTCAATGAGGCAGTTCTAACAAGCACCCAAAGTTTTGGTATAAATAAGAAAAAATATCATAAATTTTCATCTGAAAAATAACTGTTTCTTGAGATATTTAAGAAATGAAATTTATTTTTCTGCAGTTCATGGAAGTATGAACGCAGTGGGTCGCATGCAAAGTAAATGAACCCCGAAGGGGTTCATGTAAACTTTGCTAGCGACCCACTGTCGTTCATACTTTCATGAAAAGCAGAAAAATTAAGTTTATTTTTTATATTTACATTATTTGCCCCGCATCATTGGGCGAAAAAATGCTTGTAGGGCAAACTTTTAAAGCTGAAAAACATTTACACGCTGTTTTTCTACAATGAGTGGAACAGCGTTGACGTCATCAACGCCCGTAGAGAACAATGGTTCAGAATGACGTCACTTAACGTCACTGAAAATCATGTGATTCGATGCGTTCATGGAAGTATGAACGCAATTGTTTTCTATAGGTTTACATAAGACTTTACACTGGAAATGTAAATATGAATGAATGCACTATACCACATGGATGTGTTATCATAATAGACTTGAAAAAAAAAAAAAGAATTCTTCTGAAAAATGCTAGTTCTAGTATTATGAAAAACACCGTATTTGCACACTGCTATGTTATCATAATCCATCACGCGAACAAGTCCGTGAAATGAACACCCCCACTTAAACCACACTTTATATGGAGAAAACCAGGGTTTACGGGGGTATACATTATTTTTCTTATTTCTGCTCCAAGTCATAGATTGTGGGTACTTGTTGGTAACCGCCTCAGTGAGATGGTTCTAACGAGCACCCACAACCTATGTTTGCAGCATAATAAAAAAATATCACAGATTTTCGCCAGAAAAGTAGCCACTTTGGAGATGTGCAAAAATGCACTATGTTGCATGGGTGTGTTATCATAATGTGAATGAACTCACCAGAAATGGGTTGAGCAGAAACACACAGATCATCATGCTGAAGTACAGAGACTGTAACCATAGTGTACTCTTAGTGATACCAAATCTGAAAGAAATTATTACGGGATATTTGCACAGAAAATTGTTGTAACTAGTCTGTTTTATATTCATTACGATAACACACCCGTCCGACATGGTGGTAGTGCATTTTTCACATCTCAAAATGGCTACTTTTCTGATGAAAATCTGTGATATTTTCTTGGTTGATATTGCAAACATAGGTTGTGGGTGCTCGTTAGAACCGCCTCATTGAGGCGGTTCTAACGAGTACCCACAACCTATGTCTTGGAGCAGAAATAAGAAAAATAATGTATGGCCCCCATAAACCCCAGTTTTCTCTATATAAAGCGGGGTATAGGGGTGTTCATTTCACTGACTTGTTCACGTGATGTTCAACTTTAGTTTTGGGAATGCAAAACAGATGATTTACTAACCCAAATGGCAATTCCCAATTTCAATGCACTTATTCTTTAGCTTTGCTTTAAATAATGTTATATTATGCGAACATAGCAATGGCTGTGAAAAGCAACCTGACATCATATCGCAAAATATACTGTCACAAAATTTTTAATGTTGTCCAATAAGATTCTGACTAGCAATCAGGTCACTGGTTCGATGCCTGCCAGGTCAGCCATATTCTTTCATGAAGACTGATAATTAAATGTTTTCTACGGTCATTCTCTCATTTCTGCTGATTCAAGAAGGGCAATTGTCAGTTTCTGGCAAAAGAATTTGCACTGTACTGGTTAACCACTACTACCCAGGAAAAGTGTGGTTGGGTAATCTGATCAGCTCTATATGACATAAACTGTATTGACTAGGCTATCAAATCCCAAAACAAATTGCAAACTTTAAAAAAATATTTTTGCATACAGGCAAACAGTGTGGACCCAGATCAGACTGCTTCTAGAAGAGGTCTGATCTGGGTCCACATTGTTTGCAAGTAACCTGCAGATTACAAAGCAGACAACAACACTTGGCGTGATTGGCACTTTATGGGTTAACTCAATGTGTGCTAGTGGACTCTTCCATTGCTATATGTTGGACAAGTCCATTTGTCATATAAGGGGTGTCAGGCCAATATTTTTTCTTTTTTATTCTAATTTTGATGGAAAATTTGTTAGCAAATAGTGCAGGCTGATCAGACGCCACATTCTGCGGCGTCTGATCTGGGCTTGCTCTGTTTGCCAAGGTACTCCTTTAGGGGTTTCCCACATACAATGGGTTAATGACATGCTGTTCATGACCGCACAACCTGCATTTTCATTGGCCAAGAGATTTGCCTTGGAAAAAATGTATCTATAAAGCTGTATGGAAAAGGACGTGCTCTTCAAACCCGCATCATTTCCAACTCCAACAAGAAATATCTTTAAAAAAGATATGCGGCGTAGATTTAATTGGAAGGTTGTTTAGAAACCAGTGCTTCAGCTGAAGTGCACGACCCGCCGGATGCTTTTAGCTTTATGAGTGTTACCATATATGGGTATGGTGGCCATTTTGGTCATGTGACCTGGACCTAAAACGGTTCCCCCAATAAATGCGCCTTATCGTAAGGAGCAAAAATATATCTAATACTTTAGTACTGTATTCTGAATTGTTTGCAGGATAAAATGAATTCTCACTTTTCCAATACAAAAGCATATGTGTCAAAGTTTGACCTAGGCACAAAGAAGGTCAAGGTCAACCCAGGGTCACCATTTTAGCAATTTATGATGGGCCTACGTCCCAGATGTTATTAATCAAGTTTCGTGGAAATCTGCCAAGTGGTTCTGGAGAAGACTATTTTGAAGGGTTTTTACCATATATGGCTTGGCGGCCATTTTGGTCATGGGACCTGGACCCCATGAGCAAATTTTGGTTTCCTCCATCCCATAGAGGCTCCATATGAAATTTGACCTTAATCGGCCCAACGGTTTCCGAGGAGAAGCAGTTCGAAAATTTTCACATTTTTCGCCTCGGCGAGGCTATACTAAATGGAATGTAATATTTCCCAAGTTCATTGGTTAGACCTCATTGATACTATCAGTATGCCAAAAATTGTTTAAATATTCCAAGCGGTTAAGCCACTATCACCAATTTTCAGAAACGGGTTACGGACGGACAGACAGACAGACCATATATGGCTTGGCGGCCATTTGGGTCATGTAACCTGGACCCCATGAGCAAATTTTGGTTTCCCCCATCCCATAGAGGCTCCATATGAAATTTGACTTCAATCGGCCCAACGGTTTCCGAGGAGAAGCAGTTCGAAAATTTTCACATTTTCGCCTCGGCGAGGCTATACTAAATGGAATGTAATATTTCGTAAGTTCATTGGTTAGATCTCATTGATATCTATCAGTATGCCAAAAATTGTTTAAATATTCCAAGCGGTTAAGTCACTATCACCAATTTTCACAAACGGGTTACGGACGGACAGACAGACTGAGAGAATGACACGGTGATTTTAGGGCACTCTTAGAAAATCAACCGACTTCAGTCGGTCGCTTTTTTTGCGGGTTGTGCAATATGAGCTACAATAGTGACAGCAACAATTGTCTAGCTATGAACTGGTTTACTGTATTCAAACAATTCAGATGTCACGCGAGGAAAAATAGTTTTGCAAAGGGCGGTGTCCCGCCTGTTTGAGCTAAGGTCAATGTAAAAGGTCAAGGTTAAAAACATGACCTCATTTCAAGAGCATATGATCTCAAGTATATGCACAACAAATAAGAAAACGTTGTCATTTACTGTTTTTGAACACAAATTCTAGGGTTAACATTTAGGGTTGTCGCTATGGTGAACGTAAACGCATAGGCGGACGAACAAATGGACGAGCAGACAAACGGACGGAAACTTGATCTTATGTGCACCTAATTAAAACTCAAATTACACTTATTCCTTTTCAGAATTTATAACATTAATGATATTCGAAAATGTCCATTTTGTGTTAAAATGGAGGACATAAAGTATGCTGAAGACAAATGATACACTGCAACTTTTATTTAGCATATATTGTAAATTAAACATCTGTCAATTTGTAATGCGATTATTACATGTTTTTGTCATGCTATATCTCTTTATTGGTTTCACTGGGCAACAGGGCTTGGTGTGTCATTTCATCTCAATGTCGGGTAAAAGTCACACAAACTTGGAAGCAACGTCTCCAAAATGACCTACACAGTGTTGATGGGGACGTTAAATCTCAAATCAAACAAACAATTCCTTTCGCAGAAAATTCTTCCTTTCGCGAAAGGAACCTTCCTTTCGGGAAATAGTTCCTTTCGCTATATAGACCAACCACGTGAAATTAGGTCAAAATAGCTTAGCTATTCACCACAGCAGTTACAGAATTCTCAAGAAACACAATTATACATATGATGTATGGTCATCAAAGGACAAGACGGTGAGCAAGCCGAAACTGTATATATTTTTCATTCATGTCTCACATAAAAAACAAAACATTTCCTAGGTTAAAACTTCAGTAAACTGTCGTATTTTTGAGTAGATTTATTTATGCAAATCATTGACCAATGAAATGGTCATCTCCTTGGACATGTGGTTTTATTGACCAATGGAATAACGAAAAATGTAGGACAAAAGCAAAACCATAACGGCTACGCCGTAAAAAGGTGTATGTTAACAAGATTTAGCATGGGCTACATGACATATCATGATGCATCTTTCAAGTTATAAATAATTAAGATGTATCATGTAGCCTGGGCTTAACCCCTTTTTGTACCAAATGGAATCTTCATTCTTATATATGGCAGGAGTCCATTTCAAAACTAGGGAGCGACAGGTTGTGTTATTTTTTAAATTTTGGGGAAAATAGCTGAACTTTTTGCAAATAGTGTAGGCCCTGATCGGACACCGCGTTCTGCGGCGACTGATCTGGGCTTGCACTGTTTGCCAGGGTACCCGTTGTGGGGTTGCCGGTACAAAATGGGTTAACTTGCTGAGAATCACTATTTCCTAAAGCCTTACCTAAACCCATACATGATAGTTACGACAGCACAGGCCACACAGATGACCCCACACAGAGTCCAGGCAACATAGCGGCACCAGAAAGGGAGATAAATCCTGTTAGTTATTGCCTCTTTTCTGTCAACCAACACTGAAACAAACAATACTTAAAACTATGTACAAAACCATGTTATAATGAACAGTGTTATAAAGAGGCTGTGCAGTGTTTTCAAAGTGGCAGTCTGATTGGCAGACAATGTTGGAGTTTAAGGGGAATGGGAGCATCTTCAGGGGAAGCAACTCCTGCAAAAGAACTGTAGCCTCCCTCAATGAGGTGATTTTCAAGAGTACACACAACATAGCATTTCACTAAATACTAAGAAAAACCTTCTCAAAAAAACCTTCATTATTTGGATATACCATAGTTTTGTTTGGGACCCCATATTTTCCCCAACCAACATTTATAAATATAAGCCCATGGTTCTATCAAGTTTAAGACACAACAACAACTTTGAACTGTGGTAATACAGTAGTTATCACATTCATTAAATGGTTATGCAGGCCTCCAAACATGTCATAACACCAAATCCAATTAGCAATTAAAGATACAGTATATAAACTCATTTAGCTTGACACTCATGTTAAACATGAGCTGTGTTCACCTTACTGAGCCAAGCATTCGCTATTTGGTGCGAAAATTTGGTGCCAAAACATAACCATTGACAAGACAGTGACATAGTCTACTTTTATTATGCAAACATAAGCTGCATTCGCCTGTTCACGCCATGCGCTTGCTATTTGGTGCAAAAACATGAGCATTTGATTTGAGTCCCAGCTGGTCACAGCGGTCTTATTGTAGGTTTTGTCATGCAATGGCTCAATTCTGTTATGACTCAAAGAGCTGCTTCATACTAGTCATGGTAAGTGAGTGTTGCAGCCATCAGAGTTTGAGTCACTGAAGTTTCATCACATATCCTACCTGAAGATTTGTTACTTCCAGTGCTGAATATAGACGGTGCTTACCAGACATCGAGATGAAATGACATCTCAGGCCCTACAACCCCAAAAAAACGCTAGGGATTAAGGACTTGCACCACTTTTCCTAGGCAGACTTAGACCCTCTAAGCGGTTTACCAGCACACAAGTTTGACTGGTTCCAGCTCTGTGGGAAGCACCATGCAGCTCAATCTATTTCTCCAAGCCCCGATGGGTGGGAGTATAAGCCATGGTAAATGAGTCATCAGAGTCAAAACATTGAAATTCAACCCTTATCCTGCTGCATAATTAATTTACCCACACCCTTTTCTAACTTTGAGAACCAATCAAAT
This sequence comes from Lucinisca nassula, assembly GCA_963580285.1. Classification (NCBI taxonomy): domain Eukaryota; kingdom Metazoa; phylum Mollusca; class Bivalvia; order Lucinida; family Lucinidae; genus Lucinisca; species Lucinisca nassula. The sequence continues at coordinate 37,785,353 of OY757025.1, read as the reverse complement.
TACTTGATGAAATTTATTCCTGCAAATTCACAAACTGAATGTCAAACAGTGCAGATCCTGATCAGATGGCTTCTTCAGAAGCCATCTGATCTGGATTTACACAGTTTGCAAAGGTAGTTGTCATGAACAGCAGGATGAGGGTTAATGGTATATCCTACCTGATGATTTGTTACTACCAGTGCTGGATATAGAGGGTGCTTTTGACGTCTTCACAGATGGCGGCTTCGATGTCTGTAGGCTGTCAGGGATGGATTGTGGTCTGTGTGCCTTCATACTCTCTGCCAGTGAGGGTGCCGCCGTAGTGTGGGTACTGTCTACTGAAGCTTTTGGACGAATCAGACTACTACAGTCTTCAAATCCACTAGACGCTTGATCTAACTCTGACAAGCCTGTAAAGTATATTTAATCATCAGTAAATTCCCTGCAAATACATCTGTTCTCCCATATCTTACTAGTGAAATTCCTATACTGTGACCACCTTTGGGACTGTTTAAAAGTGGTCTTCTAAGTGGTTTGAAAAGTTCCAAATGTGGTTTCTTATTAAAGGAAACTGTGTGTAGAAAAAAACAGCGAAAAAATTACTGAAACCTTTGAAAATTTTTCTTTATTTTATTTGGTCTTAATAGCGGAATATCACTGTCTATGATATCATTTTTCTTTGACAAGAAAATGGAACTTGATTCTGATCAGCTGAGATGCCAGAAAATGGAACATGATTCTGATCAGCTGAGACGCCAGAAAATGGAACTTCATTCTGATCAGCTGAGACGCCAGCTGATCTGAATCTATAGGGTTTTCAAAAGTGGATGTATCCAAACATGTCCAAAGTTGACATAAGAAACATATTATATTAACACACAATAAGTTTGATAATAAAGATGTCAACAATTTGTCCCTCTGTATCAAATCACCTATTAACAGATCAGTGATCTCTCTAAATAGCACTGTTTAAACTTCAACAGATTGCAAAATCTTGCGCTCTTAACTGGTGCCACAGAAACTTATCATATTTTCCATATGTATTCGCAGACAGACCCAGGCAAACAGTGTAGGCCCAGATGAGACGCTGCATAATGCGGCGTCTCATCCGGGCCTACACTGTTTACCACTCATCCAGCTATATTTAGACATAATATCTCGTTGTACATCATACTTGTTCTGATTTTAGAACAAGCATGGTAAGGAGTGGAGGTGTTCGAATACTTACGGTAAGTGTGCGCATATCAGAATGTGTGTGTTAATTACAGCAAATATCGTACTCATCATATAACGTTGTTGTTTTGCTGTGGAAAACGTCATGTCATAAAAATCAAACGACCACACATGTAATATAACATGGCTGCAGGCACGTTACGTCATGATGCTGTCCATGACAAATCCATGTTTTCTCATCACGTAAACATGCTTATATAATTTTAATCCCCTTGAACCCCACTTTTATATAGTAAAACTGGGGTTTACAGGGGTAAACCTTATTTTTCTGCTTAAAAACAAAGATTGTGGTACTCATTAGAACCGCCTCATTTTTTGGTGGTAAAGTTCACAATGTCATTGTATAGGCGTAGTTTCGTAATATACTGAATTTCTTTTGAACTGCTTCATGTAGAATCGTTATATGATAAACACAATCTTACACTCATGGTCATTTCATATAAAATTTATGAAACAAGCCTATCTTGTTTCATAAATTTCATATGAAATATCCATGAGTGTAAGATACTCCATTTACAAAAATCATGGCCACATTCAAAAGGGTAATATTACCATGTCTGGAGAATGGTGAATCTGCAATGCCGATTGGAGGTCTCAAAATCACATTACTAGCAGCTTGGTTCCCAACAGCAGCACCGGTACCCTGCTCTGTGTTTGACCTTGCACCCTGCTGTCTCTTTATCCACTGTTTCTGAGCCCAATGTTGTATGTTTGGCCAGTTGAGGATTGACTGGTCTAAGAGGGAGTAAGTCATGACAGGAGGGACATGCTCGGTCGAGTCCTCGCTCACTTCCTGTTCATTTGGTTTCCCACTCGGATAGTCACGCTCCCATTCCACTATCTCGTCTTGAGAATGGCAACTTGAAGCATGTTCTGGCTGTAAATGAAATAGTTCATATCACAACATGGTACTCATTTCATAAAACAAGAGGGCCCAGAGGGCCCTGGTTCGCTCACCTGATCCAAAGCATAACAAGTGGGCCCCGGGCAGGGTCAATTTTGGCCCCAGGGCCAAAATTTGAACAATCTTGGTAGAGGTCCACAAGATGAAGCTTCATATCGAATATGAAAGACCTGGGCTTTCTGGTTTCAGAGAAAAAGATTTTAAAGGTTTACCCTGCATAGAAGTCTATGTAAAACAAGATTTTCCCTATATAAGTCTATGTTAAACCAAAGGGCCCTGGAGCGTGGGCATTTTTGGCCCCAGTGCTATAATTTGAACAATCTTGGTAGAGGTCCACTAGCTGAAGCTTCATAACAAATATCAAAGACCTAAGCCTTGTGTTTCAGAGAAGATGATTTTTAAAGATTTTCCCTATATAAGTCTATGTAAAACCAAAGGGCCACATGGCGGGGGCATTTTTGGTCTCAGGGCTATAATTTGAACAATCTTTATAGAGGTCCAGTAGCTGAAGCGTCATAACAAATATCGAAGACCTAAGCCTTGTAGTTTGAGAGAAGAAGATTTTTCAAGATTTTCCCTATATAAGTCTATGGTAAAACCAAAGGGCCCCGGAGCGGGGGCATTTTTGGCCCAAGGGCTATAATTTGAACAATCTTGGTAGAGGTCCAAAAGATGAAGCTTCATACCAAATATCAAAGACCTGGGCCTTGCAGTTTCAGAGAAGAAGATTTTTCAAGATTTTCCTTATATCTATGTAAAACAAAAGGGCCCTGGTGCGGGGGCATTTTTGGCCCCAGCACTATAATTTGAACAATCTTGGTAGGGGTCTACTAGATGAAGCTTCATTCCAAATATCAAAGACCTGGGCCTTGTGGTTTCAGAGAAGAAGATTTTTCAAGATTTTCCCTATATAAGCCCATGTAAAACCAAAGGGCCCCCATGCGGGGGGGCATTTTTAGCTCCAGCACTATAATTTGAACAATCTTGGTAGGGGTCAACTAGATGAAGCTTCATACCAAATATCAAAGACCTGGGCCTTGCATTTTCAGAGAAGAAGATTTTTAAAGATTTTCCCTATATTAGCCTATGTAAAACCAAAGGGCCCCCGTGCGGGGGCATTTTTGGCCCCAGCACTAAAATTTGAACAATCTTGGTAGGGGTCCACTAGATGAAGCTTCATACCAAATATCAAAGACCTGGGCCTTGCGGTTTCAGAGAAGAAGATTTTTCAAGATTTTCCCTATATAAGCCCAAGTAAAACCAAAGGGCCCTGGTGCGGGGGCATTTTTAGCTCCAGCACTATAATTTGAATAATCTTGGTAGGGGTCCACTAGATGAAGCTTCATACCAAATATCAAAGATCTGGGCCTTGCAGTTTCAGAGCAGAAGATTTTTAAAGATTTTCCCTATATAAGCCCATGTAAAACCAAAGGGCCCCCGTGCGGGGGCATTTTTGGCCCCAGCACTATAATTTGAACAATCTTGGTAGGGGTCCACTAGATGAAGCTTCATACCAAATATCAAAGACCTGGGCCTTGCGGTTTCAGAGAAGAAGATTTTTTAAGTTTTCGGTGAAAAAAATCTATTTTTGGCTGCTGTGACCTATATGTGCAACAGACCTGAACCATTTGAACAACTTTGAAAGGGGACCACCTAAGGATCATTCCTGTGAAGTTTGGTCAAAATCCGATCAGTGGTTTAGGAGGAGATGTCGTTTGAAGAAAAGTTTACGGACGGACGCACGCACGCACGGACGCACGACGGACGACGGACAAAAAGTGATCCCAAAAGCTCACCTTGTCACTACGTGACAGGTGAGCTAAAAACACAGTACTCAAGCATTGTTTGATCAAACCACTGACAGCACTGGTGTGTCAACTATCTCTTGAGTGTAGGCTTGATGGGGACTTAGTTTTGACTAGCCCTTAAATTCCTGGGGCCAGTTGTTCAATGCATCGTTAGCTTAACGAGCTCGTTAGTGGTCAAATTGTTTACCGCTCTAGCAAGTATGATCTCTAAAATTTTGTTATTTTTGCTGAAGAAAATGTGAGCAGCTTTTGCATCCGCAAAAGCTGCTCACATTTGTTTCAGCAAAAATTTGAGCATATTTGCCATATTTAATGTTTGCCAATGTCCTAATGCATGTGCCTGCTCAACATTATACAATAAATTTTCTTTTACACAGCACTCTGGTGTCATAATGACAAGAATATCATGGCCAGTTCTGTAAATAACGGTTACCTGGTTTTCTTTTCAATGGGTGATAGTCACATGGATAGCAGCACTGAAGAGCCTCTGTGCTTAGTAACTTTGGATTTACAAAGGTATTGGAGTTTTTGAAGTTTTACTGTATGAAGTTCAGGTTGGCTGGGTGAGACAATGGTGGCGTGTATCATGCATCACTGGAGCGACCAACTGATTGATTTACAGTTGAACAAGGCCTGCTGTCCCTGCAGCAGGTAAGGATAGTGGAGGAATGTTGTTATTCCATCTGTTTCTACACTTCCATTTATTTTGCTCTTTCTCTTCTGTCCCTCACTTTTATCTCCTCTATCATCTTTCCTATCTCTTTTCTCCCTTTCTCTTGGAGACAACAGAAAATGATCCAAATAAGTTGATGTGTCGTTAAACTCAAAACAATCAATCAATTTACTGTATGAAGACCAGTTCAAACTAACAGATCTTGCTATACACTGTAACAAGACAACTTACCTTACTTCTCCGGAACAGGAACTGAAGCAACAAAATAACAGGAAGAACAACACCGCAGCAAATAGCTCCCACAGTAATACTCCTCAAAGACAGATCCAGCAACCCAAACTCTCCTCGATATTCTGTCTCCGCAGTTTTGTACCACATGGCATTGAGACACATGTACATCATTAATGCTGTCAGGCAGCAGGTCAGTCTCTCGGTAAGCATGAAACCGCTGTACGAGGGTCTTGTGATGAGAGAGGTCCATAAATGGAAGTCAGCCATATACTCAATACCTTTGGACCAGAATATCTGTAAATATAAAAGTAACCTAGATCTAGAGTTACTGATAGAGACCTTTTAACCCATTCCAGATGGAGCCACTGACTAAATAAATTTCTAAACCCTTGTCCTACTGAATATTTTAATCTGCCACACCCACTACTGATTATCAACCAATCAGATTACTTGATGCCAATTATTGCAACAAATTCACAATCTGAATGGCAAACAATGTAGATCCTGATCAGATGGCTTCATCAGAAGCCATCTGATCTGGATCTACATTGTTTGAAAGATAAGGCATATCCGGGATCAGCAGGACAAGGGTTAAAATAACCACACCCAACACCCTAAATATTGAAATGGGTTCCTGCAATATACAATTTGGTTGGAAAAGTGTAAGTTAATAGCAAAATCAAATAGCTCAAATTCTGAGATAAGCACAGCAAATCTCTCTCATTGTCATCATAAAAATCACAAGTATGAACTTGTTAACATGTGGCAATGACTGCATTAAATGCAGTGAACAAGAACTGTACAAGCTGCTGGTAGTTTTCCAGAGATGGAGCTAAACAGACTAAACACTGTTCAACCGAGAATGAAAAGTTCCGTAAAAATCCTAAAAATTAGGACACCTTGAGGACATGCTGTAATTCCCCTAAAATTTTATCAAGTTTATTTCTCAATCCAGCAAGGAGTCCGAAAGCTGCAGACAAAATGGCAAACAGGCCTATCAGGATCATAATGGTAGGTCAATGTCAGTAACAGTTAACAACACTGTATGAAGTTACATTAGTCTAGAAGCCTTGTAAGTGAGAAACATAGCTAAACACACAGACTTAACAATGTTCAGCCAAGCATGAAATGTAGGTCAAGGTCAGTAAATGTCAATGGCACTGGGCAGGATGCATGTGCATCACGATAAGTCTGTGAAACAAAGACCCCTATAAACCCCACTTTATACACAGAAAAGTGGGGTGTATGGGTATATACATTATCTGCCTTATTTTATCTCAAAAACATAGATTGTGGGTACAATCGAGTCCAGTAACTATGCCCGGCCGTTTATTTTGCACACCCTGCATTCACATTTTCACTAACTGTATCCCCAATTATCAGTTCCACTATTATCAGTGCATCGGCATTAAGTTTAACTTAGCCCCCAAAAAGATGGGCCTGCACATGCAGATGAGCTAGTTTCGCGGAATTTTTCAATTTTCTTAAAATACGAAAAATCCAAAATTTTAAAAGTCAAGACTGAGTTTAAAACTAGCCAAAGGTGCTATTGTCTTGTATCTAAACATACTGCTTCTGACAACATTGCAGAAGAACTAATCAACAACTTGTCTGAGGCAACCCTCGTGTTCAAACTGTTCATAGAACTTATCGTGCGCAATGTTGGGCGACAAAATTGGTAGTTCAATTTCAAGGGGGTATCCCTTTTCATAGTATTCTTTGCCCTGTATATTAATATCTTCAGAGGCCAATTTTCATTGCAGCTGGTCGATAGGGAAATGTTGCAATGTTGTTGATTGTGAAATTTTAGTGGTGTTTTGAACAAAGTCACATGTAGCTATCAAAACTTTATGTGCGCAATGTTACCTGACTGCACCGTACTTGCTAGACCTGTTCTAATGAGCACACACAATCTATGATGAAAGGAGAAATAAGAAAGATGTTAAAATTTTTACCTAAAATTTGTCATTTCTGACACCATGTTGGATGCCATTATTTCACATGGACATGTTTTCCTAACGTTTGGATGTATGTATGAATTTTCATTAGCCTAGAAGCCAAACTGAGCTTAATCCAGGCTTAACATTGGAACTTAATACTGACTAACCACTGTTCAACCTAGCATGAAAACTAGGACAAGGTCACTGCATTGGGCAGTATGCCTATGGGTGTGTGAATTTTCATCAGCATAGAAGCCCTAGTGTTTGGCAAATGCAGCTAAATGTACAGAATTTATATAGTTGACATTGAGAACAATGCCCGACATTGAGAACAATGCCAACAACAATGCTGCCGGTAAGTGATTACTGTGTTCCTCCTGCTTGCTAAAACAATAACCAGGTTAACGAGTCTGTGAAATGAAGATCCTCCACCCCCATCCCCTGCCCTAAATCCTACTTTATATAGAGAAAAGCGGGGTTTACACGGGTATTCATTATTTTCCTTAATTTTGCTCACAAATGTAGATTGTGGGTACTCGTTAGAACCGCCTCAATGAGGTGGTTCTAACAAGCACTCACAATCTATATTTAGACTAGAAATGAGAAAAATATCAAACATTTTCATCTGAAAAATGTTAATTCTAGAGATAAGAGAGACGCCATTTTAGCATACAGCTGTGTCATCATAATGCAAGAGAACATACCTTGGTAAAGTCAGGTGGTCCCTCTAGTGCCATGAACTCTCTCTCCACTTTACCATCCTGTTCTTCTACTGCCAGCCATTTCTCACAGATAAAGTAGTATGAGCTTCCTGGAAAAATATATCATGTCGCTAGTAGGAGTGGTTGTAAAAAATGATATGCCACAATCAACCTGTAGACTGGTAGAGAAACCATGAATTTGCCTTTGAACCATTTGAAACACTGTAGAATGTCACAGATGCAAGGGTTGATTGATATGTTGAGAGCCTTATACTGAAGGAGGCATGCAGGGATGTTCTTTTTAAGTCCTACAATTCTCTGACTATATAGGGCCGTGTAGCCAAGGACTGGTCTCATTTGGTCAGTTTATATTGATGGGGTAGCACTCTAAAGTAAGTCCCGGGACAGCTTTACCTCCGGAGGCAGCCTGCTCAGGGGGTAGCTTTACGGAAACACCAAAACGGGTACCCTGGTAAACAGTGCAGGCCCAGATCAGACACTGCAGAATGTGGCATCTGACCAGGGCCCACACAAATTTGCAAAAAGTTCAGCTATTTTCCAAATAAATTTTAATGATGATATAACCTGTCACCCCTAAATTTTGAAATGTGCTCCTGCCATAGATAAGGAGGAAGATTCCATTTGGTACAAAAAGGGTTAACCCTTTACCACTCAGGGATTTTGTGAATTTTGCTGATTTTCACAGTGTTGCACCTGACAGCAACTTCAACTAGCCATTGTTTCATAATGGATGGTCTGTTTTACATCAAACTCGGCATGAATGTTCATTGGGCAGTAGCCTTTCAAATGCAACCTTTCATGACTTGATCATTGTTGTCATGGTAAAGAGGGGGCATCTCAAAGTTGGCAAAAAGTGTGTTTTCACATGAATTTTTGACCACATTTTAATCTTCACACAGCTGTCAAGGCAACAATTAAGATGTTTGGCACTGGTCATTTTCACGGTTTGCAGCATGTTTTATCAGCATCAATTTTCAGGCATTTTTGACCCCAGACACCCTCAGGTATAAATTTTAGCGGCCGGTTGGGCCATAAACCCAAATTTTTTCGGGGTGTGAGGGGGGCAACGCCCCCCTTCAAACCCCCCCAAAATATTTTTAGTGGGGAGGCGCGCGAAAAAAACAGGTCATTTTTTTGCCCAACAAATCCTAAAGCAAACATATCTATCCATGGGTAGAAATGCAGATTTTAGGTGCTTCTGGGGCTTAAAATGGGGGGGGGGGGGGTGCAGACACGTAAAAACACGTATCTGAGTGGTAAAGGGTTAATGTAGTCTGAGAGACAATTACTCTGATACAAATTACTCAAAAGCCATGTGTCTCCTGATAATCTGGAAATATAGTGACCACAACGTAAGGAAACTAAATACCTGTGTTCAAGTCCCTGACAATCACCCTACTCAGGTACCAGCTTGGAGATTCTCCAAAGTTGTTATGCCATACTTGCACCTTCCAGACCTTACCAGTGCTATCTGGCAACCTGGAATGTAACAAAATTTATCAAGGCCAAGTTGTTCAAAGCTCATCACTTTAATTGTTTGTGTTGGAGTTTAACAGCCCAGTCAGCACTATTAAGGTCATTATGAGCCGGTCAGTTTACCAAAGAACCCTCTCAATGAGCTTGGCTACGAAATAAAAACATGAATTCATTTGTACATAGAATCAAGTCTGGATTTTGTCAGAAATGAGCTTTTTGCTGAAGTTCTGACCTGTTACCCTAGGGCACTAAGTCCATAGAAAAAGATAAGGTAGGTATAAGTGATAATGGTTTCATTGCTGAAAAAGTAGGAGTGCAAAAAGTACCTCACATTTTCTTCTTTAGCAAATATATGTTTTCCCATATTAAACAAAGTTTTTATGTAATTTTATCTAACAGCTTTAACACATTTCTATGACACACCCGTGCGCTAAAATGACATGAAAATGTTCGATATTTTTCCTATTTATAGTTCAAATATAGATTGTGTGCTGGCCTCAGTAGCTCAGTAGGATGCGCATGTGACTGGTGATCATGAGGATGTGGGTTTGATACCTGCCGGGTATCATCAACCTCCAACAAAAGAATGTTGCATGACTTGATAGACCCATGACCTCCTGGGTCTAGTTGTTTCAAAATTAACAACATCGTTAGATAACATATCATTAGGACTTTGATCATTTAATATGGCAAATATGCTAATATTTTTGCTGGAACACTATATTAGATATTGTACTTGCTAGAACAGTTAAGAATATGGTCAATAACGAGCTAGTTATTGGCTAAAAATGCTTTGAACAACTTGGCCCTGATCACCAGCCGGAAGAGTATCTGACTGAACAACAGAAGCCAGTGAAAATCATCTGGATTAATACTTAAGTACCGTTAGTACTTACGTGAGAATGAATTTGTCTCTAGAGTTTCTCTCAAACACTGGTCTGTTGTCATCACTTATTAGTTCTCTGGTCTCTGACATCCCCTCTTCACCATGCAGAATAATACTAATCTGTAGATTAAAGAAATGTTCATTATATATCAGAAATGTTCACTAGCAATAAGGCATGTTCAAATGCTTCAGGCATTTTTTTTTTTGTTTTACGACCCTTCCATGATTATTTCACTCATATCGAGCCAGTCGTTAATCAGTGGTGGGTGAAAACCGGAGTACCGAAGAAAAATCACCTGACCTGTCGCAAAAGTGACCAGGCATAATTTGAAAATCTTTGCACTTTATGTGACCTTGATATCAAGGTTACCACTTTGGTAGGATGTAATAATGATAATTAATTAATGGTAAGTCTGTCATATAGCAGACTTCGATAACTAGGTTATTTCCCTTTGGCGAATACTCTTCAATGCGAATAATTCATTTCCGAAGACTATCGATTTAAGGATAATAGATCTACTGCCATCACTCATTCAACTGACCCATCGTCGTAACTTAATTTATAAAGCATGTCATGAACATATTTTAATACTTTTTGCGCTAAATACTAGCCTACAGAGAGAATTTCACATGATAAGGTTTCTCAGAACAAGAATCGAGAAATAAGAAAGCGTCCAGAAAATATTTTTCACATTTTTCACATTTTTTTTTTTCATATCTCCGTTTTCTCAGGAAAATAAAAACAACCTCAAACCATTATAGTTAAAAAGTTCCTCTTCTACACCCTGTTATTCTGCTGACAAGAAAATATATCACAGCCCAAATAGTTAATTACTTTCATTTATCATATGACGTCGCGTCTGAGAGTGTAATAACGCCATGTAATATTTTCGATAATCCACTAGTGGATTAAATATGCAAATTAGATAGATACGTTCCGTAACGTTACATGTACGACGTCCTTAACGACGTCGCGTTTACTTATGCTGGAATATTGACATTTTTGTAAACAATCGTGGATAAAATGCGCTTTAAATGTCATATGATAAACAGAATCTTACATTCGTGTGCATCTATTATTGAATTTATTAAACTCGTTGATGAAAAGGGATAAAATGCTCGGCAAAGCCTCGCATTTTATCCCTTTTCCTCAACTCGTTTAATAAATTCAATAATACATGAGCACTCAATGACATGTAAGATCCTCTATTTAAGTTGAATTGGGCTATGTCTTACGTAAATTGTAATGGTGGAATCATAAGTTCGTAGTCCTTCATAGTGTCTTCTTTCTTTTCAGAGTAACAATTAACCCTTGTCCTTCTGAATATTCATATATGCCACACCCACTACCGATTATCAACCAATCAGATTACTTGATGCAAATTATTGCAACAAATTCATAAACTGAATGACAAACAGTGTAGATCCAGATCAGACGGCTTCTTCAGAAGCCATCTGATCTGGATCTTCATTGTTTGAAAGAGAAGACATATCCCGGTTCAGCAGGACAAGGGTTAAGAAGTTATTGGTTCATTTTTCATGAAAACATTGTGGGTACTTCTTAGAAACCTTTGTGAGAGGGTTACAACGGGTACTCACAACATATTTTACCTATTTTTCATGCTGTGGGTATGTACTAGAATCCTTTGTGAAACGGTTATAATGGGTACCCATGCAGGAGATTTTGTTTTCTTTGTTTCAATCATTCTTCTTGCCTATTTTCTATTTTTTGCAACGGAACCGATAAGAATAACAGCAGTTATCGCTGATGTTCCGATTTAAAAAAAAAAGTGTGGGCTCTTGTTAGAATTCTTTGCGGGACGATAATGAGTACCCACATCATTGTGTTATCTTTCTAAATTTGTTTCACTTTCTAGATTTCTTTCTTTCTTTCTTTCTTTCTTTAGAGAGAGAGAACCGATAAGAATAACAGCAGTTATTGCTGATGTTCCTATTTTTAAAAATGTGGGTACTTAAAAGAATCCTTGGCGGGACGATAATAACGAGTACCCACAACATTGTGTTATATTTCTCAACTTAGTTAACTTTCTTAATTACGTTCTTTCTTTCGAGAGAGAGAGCAGAGAGAGAGAACAAAAAAAATTTGGGTACTTAGAATCCTTGGCGGGACAATAATAACGCTTACCCACAACATTGTGTTATATTTCTCAATTTAGTTTACTTTCTGAATTACTTTCTTTCTTTAGAGAGAGAGAACCGATAAGAATAACAGCAGTTATCGCTGATGTTCCTATTGAAAATATGTGTACTTATTAGAAGCCTTTGCGGGACGAGTAACGCGTACCCACAACATTGTGTTATCTTTCTCAATTTGTTTTACTTTCTTAATTATTTTCTTTCGAGAGAGAGAGAGAGAGAGAGACTTGGTAAGAACAAATTTTACTTTCTCTCTTTCTTGAGAGAGAGAGAGGGAGAGTATTGAAGAGAGAGAAGCTGGCACATGAGAGGGGTAGTGAAGAGAAAGAGAGAGAGCATAAACAATCTATCTTATCTTCCTTTTTTAAATTTTAATAGCCTCGCAAAATCTTTAGTACAAACATCCCTGCAGATAAATCTTCTTGTCGCTGTTTGAGCTCATGGGGTTATTGTTTGTTTGCGTATTTCCTTAATGACTGAATGTCTTGCAACTCTAGCTGGTATGCTAAACTCCTTGAAGGAGGCTCTGTGGGTGCCCTCCACTTCTTCTGACCATCATAAAGGTTTTCTTTGACAAACATTCACCAGGCATTCTGGAAACATGGCCTATCCATGCTACATTACAAAAACATGCCTATTCAAATAATATCGAAAGCGGTCTACAAATACTTATATGTGGTCAGTTTCAGCTCTCCATGGAAGCACCATGTAGCCCAATCTATTTCTCCAAGCCCTGATGTGCAGGGAAAAAATGTCCATTTTAGAGACATGCAAGACGGCTTTATCCCAAAAGTGCATGTTATCCTAACCCTTCGGATGCCAATGACAACAATTGTTGTCTGTTTTGCCGTCTGCTAAATACATAACGCTATGTTTGGGATGCATAGAACAGGACCATGTTATAAGTGAACCGTGTTATAAAGGGATATTTTTATTAAGAAATTGTAGTAAAAAATAAAAATGACAATTTGGGAGGCAAGACCTGGCCGTATTATAACCAAAACCGTGTTATAATGAGTATAATACTAAAGGGACTAAGGTGTATTTTTGAAGTATTGTTGCAAACAGTGTGAACCGAGCTCGGACTGCTCCTCTGGGAACAGTCTGCTCAGGGTCCACACTTTTTGCCAGTATGTTTGAAAAATTTGCAAGCTGCAGCAGACAACATAAACAGATGACATTTTCAGATGCAGTTTTTCTTGACGTCTTTAAGAGCTGAAGTATGTCTTACCTTAGCTGAAGTGCCAGCTCCTTTTCTAAAGCCTGTTTCAAGGGTAAGCTCATATTTCTGTTGGTCCATGGGAGTGTTGTCAAGTAGGTATATAATACCACCTTTCTTAGCATCATGGCAGTCGGCACGGCGACACAAAACTAAGAGGCCACAGTACAGAACTAAGATGATACTGATTAGACTGAATGTCACTGGATTTTTGTGGGGTCTGAAAAAGAGCAAAAAAACAGATGGCATTGGTCACTCAAAATATCTGAATGTCTAGTCTCAAGATACTGAATAGTGCTTACTGTAATTCAAAATTAAGACTGTTAGACAGTGGTGTATCCAACACAAAAACGAAAAAATTATTCAAAAGTGGTCTTTAAGACCATTTTTGAACAGTCACAAATGTGGTCGCTTATTCGGAGACACAGGGTGTAGAAAACAGAAAGAACTTCTCAATAAGCTTTTAAAAGCAGATTTAATCCGAATTTTAGGTGGTATTAATAGCGGAATTCTACTGTACTTAGAAGAAAAATGTTTAAATGGAAAAAAGATAAAGGGGAAAAATTGAATAGAAATAGATTTGATTTGTTTGTATTGGAGTTTAATGGCCCAGTCAACAGTATTTACATCATTTTTGAGCCGGTCAGTTTACCTATTCACATTTTCCTGGGCAGGCTTATACGTAAGCACTTAACTAGTACAGTGCACATTCTTTCCCCAGAAACTGACAACTGCCCTTCTTGAATCAGCGGAAGGAGAGAATGACAGTAGAAAGATTTCATGATCAATCTCCATGAAAGAATATTGCCGACCCCGGAAGGTATCGGCAACATTCTTTCGTGGAGACTGATCATGCTGACGCTGATGAAAGCAAATATGAAACTTATTATATCGCTGTATGTATTGAATGATTAGAAATGACCTATAAAATTCGAGGAACAATGATGCTTAAGTCACTTGATGCAGTCTGCTCTAGAATTTTCTGTAGTGCTTGAAGGATTAAGATTACCGTAAGGGACACAAAGGCCTAAGCAAACAGTGAAGACCCAGATCAGACTGCTCCTGAAGGAGCAGTCTGATCAGGGTCTACACTGCTTGCCATTCTGTCTGCACCTTTTGGACTCCTTGCTGGATAGTGCTATAATTTTGTAAAAAAATTTGGAGAATTAAGGTAAACCCTAAAGGTGTCTGAATTTTTAGGATTTTTTCTGTCTGTCAGCTAATCTGTCTGGTTTAGGGCACTTACAGGAAAAAATTCTCCACATCCACGATTGTCAATTTATTTGGAATCAGTTCAAAATGGCCACCAAACGCTGTCAAATGGTTACAGCTGCACTTGGTAACCTCTACTGTGGAATCCTGGGATATCCAACAGCCGTCTGCTAGCCATGCCTCCTTGCCTTTGTGCCAATACAGACATTCTCCCCACCACAGATGAAGAGTGTAGTTCCGTTGAGTTATCTCCCCTGGACGTAGTCTACCAGAATTATATGTGCTGTCCACGATGCCGATGTAGTACTCCCCGGTCACTAAAATAAGACAGACAGGAATCAGGTGTTATAATAAAATATTATTACACAAAGGCATTGTTTAAGTGCAAATACCAGTGTAAAAATAGGACTCTTGTTAGGTATCATTTAACAAGAACTTTCATGTGCAGAAATAAGACTTTCTTCTTAGATAAAAAACTTTATCTGAAAATATTTGATATTTATACTGCTGTTCGTGACCACCCTTACTTTTGCAAACAGTGTAAATCCAGATCAGATGGCTTCTGAAGAAGCCATCTGATCAGGATCTACACAGTTTGTCAATCAGTTTGTGAATTTGAACAAAAACATTATATTTATGAAATGACATCTCAAGCCCTTATGCCATGAAACCAAAAGGCTTATGTGCATTGGACAGTCTGACTCACACCACTTTGCCTGGGATGGTTTAGTCCTAAGCAGTTTACCAGTACTCATCATGAGTAAGTACTCATCATGAGTACTGGTAAACTGCTTTGGACTAAGCCATCATGTGTGGTCAGTTTCAGCTCTGCATGGAACCTTCCAGCAATATTTATTATTAGAAAGTACTGTAGAATGTCGATGGCTCAAGCACCGATGGCTCGTTTACCATGGATGTTTCGAACCCATTCTTGAGCCCCTAGCGAAATCCTCTACATAAGAAATAGTGGAGGATAATTAAGAAGATTTAGTCTTTTTTATTGCAAATGTATGCTGTGTGTACTCATTAGAATCACCTTGATGAGGCGATTCTAATGAGTACACACAGCATACATTTTCATTATAGAACACCGAAAACATGGCTAAAAGTATCTCGTTATGCCTCCTGACAGTAACCTCAGTGGCTTGAACTACCTCTGTCTCGAACAGATTTTCGAGGTCCCAAAGGTGTTCGAGCCATTGAAGTTCGACTGTACATGTATTCACAGTTCACACTGACAATCAACTACAAAATGTTTTTGGGGAGAAATGAGGAAAAAATATCTACCATCTCCATTTTATCTGGATTGTTGTTCTGTGTCATTGGAATAGCTTCATATAATACTATGACCTTCAGCTATAGGTCCTGATCATATTCCTTTCATTATAATGACAAAAAGAGTTAACTGATCCTAACATAAGAGAAAAGGGCCCTTAGCTCCAATCATTATGTTCTTCATACCCATGTTTGCCCACACGAGTTCTGGTAAACCACTTAGAAGGGCTAAGCCTGCCAAAGTAGAGTGAGTCAGACCGTCCAATGCATATAAGTCTTTTATTATCATTGGGTGGCAGGGACTGAGATGTCATTTCATCCCAATGTCGGCTAAAAGTCCCACAACTTTGGAAGCATCATCTCCAAATGACTTAAATAGTGTTGATGGGGACATTAAGTCTCAATCAATCGAACAAACAAACAAACAAAATCGGCAGTGATGTTCTGTGTCATTAGTATAGCTTTACTTATGACCTTCACCTATATGCCCTGATCCTATTTCTTTCATAATAATGACAAAGAGTTTAAACTTTTAACTGATCTGCCCCCAACAAATATGAGAAAAGGGCCCTTAGCTCCAGTTCATATTCTGCACCCTACAAATGGAGCTACACATGTGGACACAAATCTGTTCAAACTTTGATGGGCCTCATTTCATCTTGATTTGTAACATCAACATCATGTCAATCAAATGCCAGTCAGAAATAAATTCAAAACATTTCATTGCAGACTCCAGCACTGTCCAATCAAAACACATCTCGAATGTCAATCAGACCAAAAAATGGAAAAAAGTGCTTATGAAAATTAGACCAATCAATGCATATTGCTTGATCCAGTTTTGGAATTCTATGATGAATGACATTTGCTTGTCAAACTAACTTGATGCAAAGAGATTAATTGAAAGGTACTTCATAGGAGTTTGAACAGATTTGTGTCCACAGGTGTAAATGCACAACTTCTTGCAAAAAGTTAACTCAAGGTGTTGCCTCTATATGTCTAGAAGCATCAAAAGCTCTATCAACACTATCCTTTTGCACAGGCTCGCTTGAACTTTTGATACTTGCCTACGTGGTAGGTACCTTTTTTCATGTGCTGGCCCATTTTAATGTTCTGCATAACTGACAGGTGTGTGTGTGTGAATTTGGGTTTTAATGTGCTTTCAACAATTTTTCAGTCATATCACGAGGTTGTCTGGTTGCGACAGGGAGCTCAATGCTCACTTTTATAGTGCAACAGGTTAAACTGACTGAATACACACTCAGAGAATGCAACTCTTCTAGAAAAGTTTTTTTTTTTTTCCCCTTGTCAAATCAGGGTGGACTCTGAAAAGAAAGAATTTGCTCCACAGGAGCAAATTCTTTCTTTTCAGAGCAGACCCCGTTTTCAGACAATTTCAGTTTACAGCAAAGTGAACATTAAGTCACGAAAGTTGTCTCCCTTGCAAACAAAATGTGGAAAATAGGACAGTTGCATTATCTCCCCTTAATATTATGTAAAATGACATACGTTTTAACCTTGCACTCTCTTTCCATGTAGTTAATTTGCATTTAAGAAATGATCTGTCTGTCACAGTTTTGAAAAGCGTACCTAAACATTTCCTTTGATTTTAAAACCTTCAAGATTTTAAAGTATGCTATGTGTGTGGTAAGATGAACTATTGGTATGAATCTATCATTTATGTATGTAGATTACCTGCAATTTAATTAGTGTCCCATAAAAAAGAAATGTGTCACATTAAACACTTTTAACATGCATGAAATAAATGCCTGCCAATCACATATGAAAATGAACAACAAAATAACAGAGCCCAGCTGCAGCTGATAATCATATTGAGGCGAATTTGAAATGTACCATGCCATTGTATAGCTAGTGGGTTTGGGTAGCTCAGGCCTGTGGATATTGCATAGCTTCAATTGTTCCAATTCATGCAAACAAGTTTATGTGTGTGTTTTTGAGTTTTATGTCCCACCAACTGCTAAGGTCATACAGAGACTGGGCTTTGGTTTAAAGACACATCTGAATGTCTTTAGAAGCCTGGGAATAATTCCACGACCCCTGGTTTATGAGGTGAGTAGCATAACCACTATACCACAGAGGCTTCTTTTATGCTTATGTAATAGAAACCCTTGTAAGCATGTAAGACACCGAGTTCTGCAGTGGATGGTCAGTGGTTTTTCTCTGGGTACTCTGGTTTTTGCCCACCTCTGATTAACCCATTTGTTGGAAAATGTCATTTGTCATATAATGGGTTGTTGGCCTATTTTTTTGTTTTTATTCTACTTTTGATGGAAAATTCTGTTAGTGAAATAGTGCAGGCCCTGATCAGACACCGTGTTCTGCGGCATCTGTTCTGAGTCTGCACTGTTTGCCAAGGTACCGCTTTGGGGGTTTCCCTGCCTACAAGGGGTTAAAGATTGGCTCAATATAGGTGAAATAATCTTGAAAAGGCCATAAAAAATCCCTGAAATCTTAATGAGATGACATACAAAGGCCAAAACTCCTTTTCTAACTTTTGGTGTTATGGCCTTTATGACAGTGATAAAATATTGTAACTTGAAAACAGAGAATATTTTCATTACTTCTATAAAGTTAATGAAAAATATCTCCAATGGTTTCCAATTTAGAGAGAGGACACGTATGACGAAAATACCTATTTTCAATGTTCAAAGGACCATAACTCCAAATGCTGAAAAACCTGAACTATGCCTCTAGTCTTCTGCTCATTTTCTCATGCCACCTAACTTTTTCTGCCAAGTTTTATGAAAATGCCTCAAACATTTACATGTAAGACAGCTGACACGAATTGTAATGAACAAACCAGGGGGAAAAAACAATGTCTTGCCACCCTGTCGGGGAGTAAAAGGCAAGAGTTATTTAGAACAGACTGACTTCCCATAGCAGTACACCACATCTCTTTATAACACTATTAATAGGGCACAAAGCAGAAACTGTGTTAGTTAAACAACCATGTTATATCCTAACAAAAATAGCCATCGGAAGAGATGGCAAATCCCCCGACCAAAAGCCAATATGGCCTTCAGAAGATTGTTCACCAATAGAAAGTGCACCAGAATTAAACCAGCAATATATCACAAAAGTATTGCAGTTATGGCCATCACAAGATTATACTGTCAGGGAGATAACTAAAAAACCAGGGCACTCAGAAATGTGGTTCTTGCGCATGACATGCCTGCATAAGCTCATGTATTTCTGTACGAAGTACCATCAATATGTCTCAAAAGGTATTGGAGATATGGTGATCACAAGCTGGTCATACTGTTATATTGAAAGGGTAGATAACTCAAATACCACAGCACCAACAGTTGTGGTTCTTGCACATGACATCCCTTATGTACGTTGTATACAACTGTGCCAAGTTCCTTCAATATATCTCAAAGGGTGTTGGAGTTATGGCCATCACAAGTTTATATTGCCAGGGGAGATAATTAAAAAAAAACCAGAGCACCCAGAATTGTAATTCTTGAGCATGACACACCTGCTTAACCTCATGTACATCTGCATCAAGTACCACAAATATGTCTCAAAGGGTATTGAAGGTACGATGATCACAAGGTTGTCATACTGTTATATTGGAAGGGAAGATAACTCAAATATAGTAACACCCAGAGTTGTTGTTCTTAGGCATGAAGTGCTGTCTAAACGTTGTATACAATTGTGCCAAGTACCATCAATATATCTCAAAGGGTATTGGAGTTATGGCCATCACAAGGTTATATTGTCAGGGGAGATAATTAAAAAACCAGGGCACCCAGAGTTATGGTTCTTGCACGTGACACACCTGCTTAACCTCATGTACAACTGTACCTAGTATCATCAATATATCTCAAAGAGTGTTAGAGATGTGGCCATCACAAGGTAGTGATTCTATATTATTGGAAGGGGAGATAACTAAAAAACCATGGCAACCAGAGTTGTGGTTCTTGTGCATGACACACCGTCTTGGCCTTGCGAACAACTGTGCCAGGTATCATAAATATATCTCAAAGGGTATTGGAGTTATGGCCATCACAAAGTAGTCATTCTATTTTATTAAAAGGGGAGATAACTAACAAAGTATGGCATCCAGAGTTCTGGTTCTTGCGCATGACACGCCGTCTCAGCCTTGTGAACAATTGTGCCAAGAACCATCAATGAATCTCAAAGGGTATAGGAGTTATGGCCATCACAAGGTTGTCGCTCTATTTTATTGGAATGGGAGATAACTCCAAAACCATGGCAACCAGAGTTGTGGTTCTTGTGCATGACACGCCGTCTCAGCCTTGTGAACAACTGTGCCAGGTACCATCAATATATCTCAAAAGGTATTGGAGTTATGGCCATCACAAAGTAGTCATTCTATTTTATTAAAAGGGGAGATAACTACAAAAGTATGGCATCCAGAGTTCTGGTTCTTGCGCATGACACACCGTCTCGGCCTTGTGAACAATTGTGCCAAGAACCATCAATGAATCTCAAAGGGTATAGGAGTTATGGCCATCACAAGGTTGCGTCTACGGACGGACGGACGGACGGACAGACGGACGGACAGACGGACGGACGCCAGGCTGATCGCTATATCCCCCGAACCTATTCGGTCGGGGGATAAAAATGTATAGATTATATAGAAAAATGACCATTATGGTCATTTTTCTATATAATCTTTACATGTTTGGGATCCATCCTGAAACCGTGTTATATCCATAACCATGTTATATTGAACCGTGTTATAACGAGGTTGCAGTGTATATTCATACACCTTAGAGAGCTTACCATTCAAGGAGCCAGCAGGCATGAAAATCTTCAGTGTGTTCTCTTTCTTATCAAAGTCATACTTGTAGAGGTATCTATCCGGGGTCGGAGCAGTCTTGTGGCTACAAGAGGGAACATAAAACGCATAACTCTACAGAGTAATGAGGAAAATTAAGGGATCCATCAGGAAAATACGCCTATTTAATTTTCACCCCCTTGGACCCCACCTTTATAAAGTAAAACTTGGGTTTTCAGGGGTAAACTTTATTTTTCATCTTAAAATTTTCGTTTTTCGGTGGTAAAGTTTACAATGTATTTGTATAGTCGTGTTTTTGTAATGACTTTCTGTAATGCTTTTCAGACACAGTGGTTACTTGTTAAAATCTCCTCATCAAGTAATATCTACCCACAACAGTTTCTTTTTTTTTTATTATTTTTTGAAGAAATACCGTAAAAAACCTAAAAAAATTCGGAAAACTTGAGGATGTAATTCTCATAAAAATTTAACAAATTTGTTTCATGATCCAGCAAAGATTCCCAAATGTGCATACAAAATGGCAAATAGTGTATACCTTAATCCGACTGCGCACAGGCGATTCTAACAAATATCTAGAACATTTTTTTCTTGGAGGCAAACGATTCTAACAAATATCCACAAATTTTCTTCTTGGAGTATTAAATGATGACAATATTCTTGAATATCACCATTGATTCATCTTATCTTGAGATAAAGAATCATCCCATTGAAATCTCATCCCATTGAAATCGTTGTTAAAACAAAATTTGTCGTTATACTGAACGGCTGACTGTAATACCATATTTCTGTAGTTTGGGGAAATCTATTGTGTTCCTGTCTTGGTACCTGTAGCTTGTAAGAACCCTCAATACACTTGAAACTTTGCTCACCTTCACAAATACAGGTCTGAGACAAAATGTCAAGCGCTTTGAAAGTTCTTTCTTACGTCAACTTTCCAATCATGTTCAAAGGCAATCTTCTAATCGAAGTTCCCCCGAGGCTAAACATTTCTGCTGCTTCCCTTGCTCCTGTCCGACACCTGAAACTTTGCTCACCTTCATCATAAAGAGGCTTGAGACAAAATCTTAGGCTCAGACATGAGAAGATTTAGTATTCCTTCATCCAAGAAATCACACGGCCCCCGCCCATTGGGACTTGAAGAAATAAATGGGCTGCATGATACTTCCACGCACAGCTGAAACCGATGCGCACGAGTACTGGTAAACTGCTTAGAGGATCTAAGCCTGCCCAGGTAAGGCGGTGCGAGTCAACCCGTCCATGCTTATAATCCCTATTGGTTTCATTGGGCGGCAGGGCTTGAGATGTCATTTCATTTCAATGTCGGGTAAAAGTCCCACAAAATTGGAAGCAAAGTCTCCAAAATGACCTTTACAGTGCTGACCGGGACGTTAAACCTCAAATTAAAACAAACAAACCAAGAAATCACAGGCTCATATACAAGAAGATATTCTCCGACAAGTTATTCCTGGTCCACCCTCTCCGACAAGTTATACCTGGTCCATTTTGTAAATTCATAAGTAAGATTATGGTCCTCTTTGATTAAGACTATGTCCATGCCTGATGCTCCAACGTAAGATTATGTCCCTCTGTGATTTACACTATGTCCATGTTGTAAGTCCCCAACTAATAATACAGCTGTCATGTAACATAATGACCCTCTTTGATTTAGACTATGTCCCCAAATAATGAAAGGTAATGACCCACTTTGATTTTTACTATGTCCATGCCTGTGGTACATCCAAAACTGTGCTATCAAAAACCATTACGAAAACATGCCTATACAAATACATTGTAAACTTTACCGCCGAAAAAAAAACATGGAAATTTTAAGAAGAAAAGTTGTGATATTTTTCTTATTTCTGCTTAAAATATAGATTGCGTGGTACTCGTTAGAACCGCCTCATCGAGGGAGTTCTAATGAGTACCCACAATCTATATTTTAGACCACATCGAGGTGGTTCTAACGAGAACCCACAATCTATATTTTAGAGCAGAAATAAGAAAAATAAGGTTTACTGCTGTAAACCCCAGTTTTACTATATAAAAATGTGGTTCAAGAGGGTCAAATTTATATATGTGTGTTTTCGTGATGAGAGTTACAAAGTGTTATGCATATTAAATTGGAAATACATATTAAGACCACGTTTGGAACTGTTCAAAAGTGGTCTTTAAGACCACTTTTGAACAGTTCCAAAGGTGGTCTCTGAGCAGAGGACACTGCATGCAGAAAACACAAAGAAGGAATAACTGCAACCTACTAAATAAGCTTTTAAAAACAGAATTTGTCTTAATTTTAAGTGGTCTTAATAGCGGAATTTCACTGTATAAACTGCTTTATGATGAAGAACAGGAATTGTGGGAGATATTCTGAAGTCTTCCCAGAGCTTAGTACACTTCTTACTTGTTAAAAGTCAGGAGACAGTGCTCATCCATCTGCTGCACCAAGCTTGTGCACGACACCTGAAACTTTGCTCACCTTATTATATCACAGGCTTGAGACAAAATATCAGGTACACCGTGCACAAACTTTAATCTTCACCACTGCACACCATCTAACAAAACTAGGTCGTATAACTTTGTGCTGTTGACCTGACCAGTGATTGCTTTTTCCTGAGAGCAAACATATCCATATATCCAAGATTTTATTAACCTACAAGATGCCAATCACGACAATTGTGGTCTGCTTTGACTGACTGAAATGACTGACTGAACTGGTTTTTAATGTAACTGGGCGCTATAAGCACATAGGGGCTACCCCAAGACTGTCCAGGATTAGTTGTCCCACTTTCTGAAAGGCTTTCGCATGGAGTTGTACACTAATTCCGGTGTAGTCCTCTCACCTCAGTCACGGTGCAATAAAGGTGAATGTGGTCTGTAAGCTGTGTTGCTTTGTTGTCTGCCGAGAAATTTAATAGCCATTGTTGCAAACAGTGTGGATGCAGATCAGACTGCTCCTCTAGCAGTCTGATCCAAGTCCGTACTGTTTGCCTGTATGCAAAAATATTTTTTAAAACGTTTGCAAAAAATTCAGCAGATGCCATAAGCAGACGACATTTTCAGATGTAGTTTTTTCTCAGCATCTTAAGGGTTAATGACTGTGACGCACAGATGTTGTGGTTCAGACCTGATATGTTATTAACCTTAATCCCTCTGGACCCAACATCCCCTAACTTTGCAAAGGGTGTTTGATTTGAGGTTTAACGTCCACGTCAACACTGTAAAGGTCATTTAGGAGACGTTGCTTCCAATTTTGTGGGACTTTTACCAGACATTGAGCGGAAATGACATCTCAAGCCCTGCCGCCCAATGAAACCAATAGGTTTTATAAGCCTGGATGTTCTGACTCGCATCGCTTTGCCTGGGCAGGCTTAGATCCTCTTAGCGGTTTACCAGTACTCGTGTGTGGGTCGGTTGCAAACTGTGTAGAATATGCAGAGAGAATATTAAAATTCTGTGTGGAATAAGCCTGGGTGTCTCCAGCAAAAAAGATAACTCTAGGTGTGTGATGTCATCAGCAGCCTCTCAATTGAAAGTAACGTTGTTGTTGTTGTTGTTGTTTGTTTGTTTACAAAGCATTTTAATGCTGCTTATGAACACTAGGTGCTTAAGTAAAACTCTTGTACAGTTCTCAATGTGTAAAGCTCATGCTTCTAAAGAAACAAGAACATTTACCAAAGGAACATTTCTGTGAAATCATTTTGAAATCGGGCCATTGGCATGTTTTAGCAATGGGATAATTTTCCTTTGTCCTTTTTTCGGCCCCCATCCATTGGGGCTTGAAGAAATAGATGTGCTGCATGATGCTTCCATGCAGAGCTGAATCCGACCGGCACAAGAGTACTGGTAAACCGCTTAGAGGATCTAAGCTTGTCCAGGCAAAGCGGTGCGCACGAGTCAGACCCTCCATGCTTATAAACCCCTATTGGTTTCATTGGGTGACAGGGCTTGAGATGTCATTTCATCTCAATGTCGTGTATAAGTCCTACAAAATTTGAAGCAATGTCTCCAAAACCTAAAATCAAACAAACAAAACATAAAATAATTTAAAGGTTTTAGCAAAGGGATAATTTTCCTTGTCCTTTTTATTGTTGGAAACATGTTATGGGTACTTGTTAGAATGGCCTCGATGAGGCCATTCTACCAAGTACACATAACATGTTTTTATGGAGAAAATAAGCAAACATTTCCCCAAATTATCCCCATTTCTCTTCCTTATCTAGAGCAATGTTTTTTTTTAATATACAGGTATAAAACAGGCTAAGGTACCTTATAAGAACAGAGACTGGGAATAATCTTCCCTTGTTCACTGGTGTCAACTCCACCACCAGGTGGAGTGCATGATGATAGTTGTCTGATGTCATGTTGAACTGATGTAAGTTCATTGCCCATTTTTTCAGTATATGGATAGGAACAGTCTGAACCTGAAAATGTAAAAAAAAACGCACCTATGAAGCTTAATGTAAGAGGGATGTTCAAAAACTTTTGCAAATGACACATTTTCTCATTTGTTTAGTTACCTTTCAATTATTCCCCTTAGCCAGAACACATCTTTTCAATCTTTTAATCCAATTTTTTAAACAATTTCCGTACTCAATTTTGGGTTAACCCATAAGAAACTGGTGAACTGCATATCTCAATGCACATCCTGACTTATACCGCCTACCAGAGACTTAAGAAAGAGGAAAAAAATGACATGGGAATTGCCTCAATTAGGTTAGTCTAACGAGCACCCACAATCTATGTTTGCAACAGTAAGAAAATATCACAAATTGTCATCAGAAAACATTATACCCATTCAGTACCAGAAACCCCTAAAGGGGTACTTTGGCAAACAGTGCAGGCCCAGATCAGACGCTGCATTTTGCGGCGTCTGATCTGGGCCTGCACTGTTTGCTAAAAGTTCAGTCATTTTCGAAATAAATTTTGATAAAAACACAACCCGACACCCTGAAATTTTGAAATGCACTCATCCTATATACAAGGTGGAAGATTGCATTTGGTACTAAAAGGGTTAAACAACAATTTCACCTCTATCATCAATATAACAAGTCAGTGTATGTAACAAACACTGTTGAAAACATCACTTATATATGGAAAAGTGAGTTGGGGGTGGGGGGTTGGGTTTAAAGGTACAGTCAAACTTCAACAGCTCGAACACCTTTGTTTGAGACAGTGATAATTCCAGCCACACAGGGTTACTATTAGTGCCATACCAGGAGGTATAATGGAGATACTTATCTGATATCTTTTTCATGTTCTATATTATAAATGTATGCTGTGTGTACTCATTAGAATTGCCTCATCAATGTGATTCTAATAAGTACACACAGCATACATTTGCAAAATAAAAGAAGAAAATCTCCCTAAAACATTCCTATTTCCTATTTGGAGGTTTCCTGCGGACTCAAGAACAGGTTCGACGCATCCATGGTAAACAAGCCATCGGGGGTTCAAGCCATTGAAGTTCTACTGTAATTTATTGTTGAAAAAATCTAAATTCGAGCAAGCCGGATTCTAACAAGCACCCACAATCTATGTTTGAAGCAGTATAAAAAGAAAAATATCAAATTTTCATATCAGAAAATGTCATTTCTACAGCCATAAAATAAAAACTACAGTAAATTTCCGCTATTAAAACCACCAAAAATTAAGACTAATTCTGCTTTAAAAAGCTTATTTAGTAGGTTGCAGTTATTCTCTTTGTGTTTTCTGTATACATTGTCCTCTTGTCATGGACCACCTTTGGGACTGTTCAAAAGTGGTCTTAAAGACCACTTTTGAACAGTCCCAAAGGTGGTCATAATACAGGAATTTCACTGTATATTAGATGGGTATGCGTTCCTTACACCAACTACGGTCTCCTCATTTGCATGTCTGGCATGATTCAACTATGACAGATGAGAAGCTGACCCAGACTTATATTTAATTTTCTGACTCGGAGCTTTATTAAATCATGGCCAATTCCATTTACATACCAAGTGAAGGCAACAAATCACTTCTAGGACTTGGAGATGGAAAATAATGGTGTAAATTTCACACTTCTGATCAGGCAGATGAAACAGGAACATAGATTTTGGCACCTTTTTTCCCACTTTAGACGGCCCCCGCCCATTGGGGCTTGAAGAAATAAATGGGCTGCATGATGCTTCCACGCAGAGCTGAATCTGACCACACACGAGTACTGGTAAACCGCTTAAAGGATCTATAGGCCTGCCCAGGCAAAGCGGTGCAAGTCCGACCGTCCATGCTTATAAACCCTATTGGTTTCATTGGAGGACAGGGCTTGAGATGTCATTTCATCTCAATATCCGGAGGAAGTCCCACAAAATTGGAAGCAATGTCTCCAAAATGACTTTTATTGTGTTGACGGGAACATTAAACATCAAATCAAACAAAATCCCACTGTAGGGAAATGAAACATGAAACATTTCCAGGATAGACAATTTTAACTGTTTCAAAATTTATTTTTTTTACCTTATCAAAAGGGGGTCCATCCCTAAAGGAAAGAATTTGCTCCTAAGGAGCAAATTCTTTCCTTTAACCTTTAGCATGCTGTAGGCGCATTTGTGCGCCCGTGAAAATGTAATGGCCCCACGCTGTAGGCGCAATCGTGCGCCGAAATTGACTGGTGTGCTTGGTGCGACTCACAGAAAAGGAGGAACTCTCGTTTTTCGGTGCGGTTTGGCATTTCAGTATCAAATAACATCCGGGCATCGATGAAAAAAAAAAACTTGCCGTTTCGATGTTTTTGGATGGATTTTCTTCGGGTTTTCTGGGTAAGGATGCAATTTTTTTTAGGAAATCGCTACTTTTTGACGAACTTGATCTAATCGAGCCCAAAATACGCTCTGAAAGGGTGTTTTAAACGATTTTTCGACTCAGTCAGCTGAGTGACAGTAGGCTACTTTCGTTTTCCATATGCTTTGAATGGTGGAGAAATCAAGAAAAATACGGGTTTTTGCGTGTTAAAAGTTGCTGAAAATGGTAGTATTTGATAAAAACAATTCAGTGGGACGGAGTATCGATAAAAAAATTAATTCTGCAGGGTAAAGGTTAAGGATAGACCCCCATTTTTGGAAGGTTGGTGTGTAGAAAAAGGGAACAGGAAATTACCAAACAGCTTGATCGGATGAAAACTGTAAGAGGAGTTATCCGGAAACAAAAACGTTTACAAAAATTTTCAAAGGGGCATAACTCTGTAAATATTTGGTGGACTATAACCTCGAAACAATCTGCGCTACACCAGGTCATGGTCTTACTACCTACCAAGTTTCAGCTTGATTGGCTGAAAACTGTAGGAGGAGTTATCCGGAAACGAAAAGTTTACGGACGGACGCCAACCCCATTCCATAATACGATAGTTTTTACAAAACGGGCGTATGTAAGACAGTATGGCTTTTTAATATGCATTGTAAAGAATTTGAAAACTTACTGCAGGCAGAAGATTTGGCAATTCAACTCGAATCAACTGATTCTGCTGAAGATTCTCAACACTGATTGGTTGCCCCTCACAGTCAAACAATGACAGGCTGCTCACAGAACTTTGAACCTGAAATGAGAATGACAGAAAATGACCATTTATGGTGATTTTTCTACATGATCTTTACTTTTTTAAAGATATTTACAGTACTTTTTCTGTATAATCTATACATCTTTGGAATTCATCTTCTAACAGTTTTATGTCCGAATCCTCTTATAACAAACCATGTTATAATGAGGTTGTGGTGTAGTTCTAATGTCCAGTAACTATCAGCCGGCCTCGGTAGCTCGGTTGGATGCGCGTCTGACTGGTGATCAGGAGAACCCAGGTTCGATATCTGCCACGGTTGGCAACATTCTTTCATGGAGATTGATCATGAAATCTCAGTCATTCTCTCCCTTCCGCTGATTCAAGAAGGGCTGTTGTCAATTTCTGGGGAAAGAATGTACATTGTACTGGTTAACCGCTTATGTATAAGCATGCCTAGGAAAAGTGTGGATAGGTAAACTGACCGGCTCAAAAATGACCTAAAATAGTATTGACTGGGCAGTTAACATCCAATACAAACAAACAATCAGTAACGATCACAGCACAACTCCAATGAGGCTGATAAAATACAAAATGTCATTGCCCTTACTAAGCCTGTAAATATTTTTTTTACAGTCATGTCTCCAAGGCAAACAAAATTCATGAATAAATTAACTCGGGCCTTGACGCCTTTAAACAGACTTACATCTTTTCATTTCACCATAAAAAACATGCAGAAAATTCAAACCAGTTTCCTTAATGTATCCAATTTTATACACAACCATAAAAAATAAAATTCTGCTTTTAAGACCAGCTACATATGACTAATTCTTATTTCAAAGATGTATTTAACATTTAAGATGCCGAGAAAAACTATATCAGAAAATATTGTCTACTTATGTCGTCTGCCGAATCTTCTTGCAAACTTTTTAGAAATGTTTTTTCATACAGGCCAACAGTGTGGACCAGATCAGACTGCTCCTAAAGGAGCAGTCTGATCTGGGTCCAGGAGCAGTCTGATCTGGGTCCACACTGTTCGCAAGAATGTCTTTTAAAAGTAACCGGTAGACGACAAAGCAGATGACAATTGTTGTGTAGGCATTCTTTGTGTCTTGTACACCCTGTGTACTATATTAAGAGACCACATTTGGCACTGTGCAAAAGTGGTCTTCAAGATCACTTTTGAACGTACTCTCAATACAGCAGTTTAGCCCCAATATTACGAGGATGTCATAACATATCGATGCCACATACTGCTTTATCTCCCTTTACAATTGGGGCTTGAAGAAATAGATGGACTGCATGATGCTTCCACGCAGAGCTGAAACACTGCAAATCTGGTAAACCAGCCTGCTCAGGCAAAGCAGCGCGAGTTTGACAGTCCATGCTTACAAACCCTATTGGTTTCATTGGGAGACAGGGCTTGAGATGTCATTTCATCTCAATGTCGGGTAAAAGTCCCACAAAATTGGAATCAATGTCTCCACAAAGACTTTTATAGTGTTGAAGGGGATGTAAAACATCAAATCAAACAAACAAGAGGACCAAGCTAGCTTGGTCCTGTATCGCTCACCTGAGCTAACAGATTCAGTTTAAGGAAGTGCCAACCTTTACTGAAGGCTTTATGGGAGGACATGGTGATGATAGGGTAAGCATTTTCTGAAAATCAAGTAGAATTTAACTCTATGATAAACAGGCTGACCTCACCGGTTTTCAAACTCATTCAAGCTTTTATTCCTGACTTGCTAAGAAGATCCGATCTAAACTGAAGTGGCTATGGTGATGACAAGTTCAAAAACAAGAGTTTTCAAACTCCTCCAAGCTTTCTGCCTGACTTCCTTGTTTGTAAGTGCCATGAAGATCCGTTCAAAACTAAAGGGGCAGCAGTGATAACAATGTCGAAAATAGGCATTTTCAGCAATCAAAGGCACGTCACTCTATGATAAATGTGCCGACTTGGCCAGTTGTCAAACTCACCTGAGGTTTTATTCCCAGCCACCTTACATGTAAGTTTCAGAAAGATCCGATCAGACTTGGCCAGTATTTAAACTCATCCAAGATTTTATTCCCAGCCACCTCACATATAAGTTTCAGAAAGATCCGATCAAAACTGAAGGGGCTACGGTGATGACAAGGTCAAAATTTGGCATTTTTAGCAATCAAAGGGATGTTACTCTAAAATTAATGAGCCGACTTGGCCAGTTTTCGAACTCATCCGAGGTTTCATCCCCAGCCACCTTACATATAAGTTTCAGAAAAATCCGATCAAAACTGAAGGGGCTACGGTAATGACAAGGTCAAAAATCAACATTTTCAGCCATCAAAGGGACAGAACTCTACGATAAATGGGCTGACTTGGCCTGTTTTCGAACTCATCCAAGATTTTATCCCCAGCCACCTTACATATAAGTTTCAGAAAGATCCGATCAAAACTGAAGGGGCTATGGTGATGACAAGGTCAAAAATCGGCATTTTCAGCAATCAAAGGGACGTAAATCAATGATAAATGGGCCAACTTGGCCGGTATTCAAACTCATCCTAGGTTTTATCTCCAGTCACCTTACATATAGGTTTCAGAAATATTGATCAAAACTGAAGGGGCTACGGTGATGACAAGGTAAAAAATCGACATTTTCAGCCATCAAAGGGACATAACTATATAGTTAATGGGGCAACTTGGCCGGTTTTCGAACGCATCCGAGGTTTTATCCCCATCCATCTTACATATCAGTTTCAGAAAGATCCGATCAAAACTGAAGGGGCTACAGTGTTGACAAGGTCAAAAATCAACATTTTCAGCAATCAAAGGGACCTAACTCTTTGATAAATAGGCCACCTTTGCCGGTATGCGAACTCATCCGAGGCTTTATCCCCAGCCACCTTGCATATAAGTTTCAGAAAGATCCAATCAAAACTCAAAGGGCTACGGTGATGACAAGATCAAAAATCGGCATTTTCAGCAATCAAAGGGACGTTACTCTGTGATAAATGGACCAACTTGGCTGGTTTTCGAACTCATCCGAGATTTTATCCCCAGCCACTTTACATATAAGTTTCAGAAAGATTCGATCAAAACTGAAAGGGCTACAGTGATGACAAGGTCAAAAATCAGCATTTTCAGCAATCAAAGGGACGTTACTCTACGATAAAAGGGCCGACTTGGTCGGTTTTCGAACTCATCCGAGATTTTATCCACAGCCACCTTACATATAAGTTTCAGAAAGATCCGATCAAAACTGAAGGGGCTACGGTGATGACAAGGTCAAAAATCAGCATTTTTAGCAATCAAAGGGACGTAACTCTATGATAAACCAGCGGACTAGGCCGGTTTTCGAACTCATCCGAGGTTTTATCCCCAGCCACATAACATATAAGTTTCAGAAAGATCCGATCAAAAGTGAAGGGGCTACGGTGATGACAAGGTCAAAAATGGGCATTTTCAGCAATCAAAGGGACGTAACTCTATGATAAATGGGCCGACTTGGCCGGTTTTCGAACTCATCCGAGTTTTTATCCCCAGTCACCTTACATATAAGTTTCAGAAAGATCCGATCAAAACTGAAGGCGCTACGGTGATGACAAGCATTTTCCCATAGTAAGTCTATGGGACCTTGTGGTTGCCATAGGAACCAAAGTTTTAGAGCGATTTCAAAAAAAAGTTTATGTCATCAATGCCCCACCAGAGGCATACTACAGGTGAGAAATGATTGAGATCAGCCTGCAGGATACAGAGATATAGCTGCTCAAAAGTGTGGACGGACGACGGACGGACGGACGGACGACGGACGACGGAGGACCCACTATACTATAAGCTCCCCTGGAGCCTTCGGCCCAGGTGAGCTAACAAAAACATAGACATGTAGACTATGTGTACTCAAACAGTCACAAGTATCCACAATCTATGTAAGAAAAATGAAGCAAAACCACTGCAAAGATCATTTTCTTTTTTTTACAAGGTGTTCAAATTCACAGATCTACATTTTTTGCAAGTAGGGGTTGTCGCGTTCAGAAGGGTAAGGATTAACATCAACCCAATCTTTGACATGGACTTTTGCTATACTGTACAAATCCTAAAAATTTGAACACCTTGAAGACTAGCTGTAATTCTTCTAAAATATAAACAACATTTTTTCATGGTTCAGCAAGGAGTCCAAAAGATGCAGACAGAATATGGCTAACAGTGCAGACCCTGATCAGACTGCTCCTGAAGGAGCAGTCTGATCAGGGTCTACACTGTTTGCTAAGGACTGTTTGTTCCAATACTTAGGATCATTAACCCATTTAGTACCAGAGACCCCAAAACGGGTACCCTGGCAAACAGTGCAGGCCCAGATCAGACGCCGCCGAATGGGGCGTCTGATCAGGGCCTCCACTGTTTGCAAACAGTTTAGCCATTTTCCAAATAGATTTTGAAGAAAAGCACAACCTGTCACCCTTAAATTTTGAAATGGACGGAAGATTCCACGTGGTACAAAAAGGGTTAAATTATATAATATAGTATATAAGTTGGAATACAATGGGTTAACAACCGCTTTCTCGTAAAACAGCTCAATACAGTTTCAATGATATGCAAATGAACCTGATATGTATGCAAATCTATGCAAGATTTGCTAACAGGTGTTTCAGTTTCATTAGTAAAGGTATGCTCGATTTGACATGACACTCAGGGGTAAAATCACCATATAAATTGCTGGTGAATGTAGCAAACAGCCCTTTTGATCGTACAATTTAACGAATGATTCAACCTCATACAATCCCATTCAATGTTTGATTTCATACTACATGCAACCTCTCTTTGCTTTCAAATCGTTTCCCGTTGATTTGAATTGAAAAGCATTTACACATATAAATAGTAATGTACAGTGAATTCCGCTAGTAAGATCACCTAAAATTAAGATCACCTAAAATTAAGACTAATTCTCCTTATTTGTTTGTTTGTTTGAATTGAGGTTTAACATCCTCGTCAACACTATTTAGGTCATTTTGGAGATATTGCTTCCAATTTTGTGGGACTTTTACCCGACACTGAGATGAAATGACATCTCAAGTCCTGTCGCCCAATGAAACCAATACGGTTTATGAACATGGACAGTCAGACTCGCACCATTTTGCCTGGGAAGGCTTAGCTCCTGTAAGGGGTGTGCGGTCGGTTTCAGCTCTGCGTGGAAGCATCATGCAGCCCGACTATTTCTTCAAGCCCCGAAGGGTGGGGGCGATCTAATTATCTTTAAGAAAGCAAAGTTAAAAGGATTAAGTTATTCTTTCTGTGTGTTTTCTTCACTCAGTATCTTCTGGAAAGAGACCACCTTTGGGATTGTTAAAGACCACTTTTGAACAGTCCCAAAGGTGGTCATATTATAGGAATTTTATTGTAATTTGTAGCAGGATGAAATGATGTTACTGTAAGATGATAAAAGTCTAATTTCTATGACTTTGTGGTAGCTCAGTGGTTAGTGCACTTGCCTATGATGCTAGAGGCCCCCGGTTCGATTCTCGGCAGCAGTAATAAAATTGTGGTGTCTGGCATCATTTGCAGGGATGAAAGCCACAAAGTGCACCAGCCTTCAGATCAGGATGTTAACTGAAGGCTCCCTGTGCAGGCAGAACCATCCCCTGTGCAGGTAAAAGATCCCTACCATAATTACATGATTACTGTGTAGGCTTTCATCCTACAAATCTGGAATGTAGTCTTAAAGGGAATGAATTCAGCTTCAGGGGAGGCAACTCAAGTCAAAATATTTTATCCCTTTTAACAACAGGGATCAGCACTTAAAGGATTTGCTTGATTTGAGGTTTATCGTCCCTGTCAACACTGTATAGTTCATTTTGGAGACGTTGCTTCCAATTCTGTGGAACTTTTATCCGAAAATGAGATGAAACGACATCTCAAGCCCTGTTGCCCAATGAAACCAATAGACTTTATATGCATGGACTGTCCGACTCGCAACACTTTTCCTGGGCAGGCTTAGAACCTCTGAGCAGTTTACTAGGGATCAGGTATTTCTTCTGAGAGCAGAACCACATTCCACAAGAAACAAACAGGAAGTCCCCAAAATTGTGTCCCTTGTAAAAATGACCAAAAGTCCCAAAATTGTCTCCCCTGAAAAATGACAGAAAAAAATGGGAATTGGGCAAGACAATTTTTGGCAAGGTATATCCATCAGTGATTTTTTTACAAATTTTCAACTATGCGTCCTGGGACTCGCTCAACCCAAAAACTGTGCGTCCCAAATCTAAAAGTATGAGTCCCAATATTTGGAGGGAAAAAACGGAAGTACAAAAAAGATTGGTTCAGTATAAAATGCCATTATTCATAGTTAAAAATAATGCGATCTAGTATCTATTATCTGCAATGAACAGAATCAATCATCAACTTGTGTGGTTTACTAGCCCAAAGAAATCATGCTAAAATGTACGTTTTTTAGTCTATTTTCCGTAATGTTTTCTACTTTCGTTTTCGATAAATACGCACCGCAACATGTGCGTGAAATTTACTTCATGCACAATGGAGATAATATTCTGAACCATTATCGACAAACGTTTCCTCCCCTGATTGGGGCACCAGCTATCTAGGTTCAGGGGCTGACAAATCCATTGCCCGGCCACCCGATACAAGTACGAAATCGCGCCGGGCAGGTGCACTTTGACCTTAGGACGCCCGGTCGGGCAAGTGCAAAAAAAATCGTCTACAGCTGTCAGTCTTTTGAGTCCTTAAATACAGTAAAACTAGAGTAAGTAAATCACAATAATTGTGCTGCACTGTCCTGTTTTGTCGACAATTCAGAGACAAACCGTCTGTGTATTTATAACAGTTCAATTATGATACTATTGTTAAACCCTGTCATATAATTGCCAAGTAACCATGATTGCCCTGCGGTGTGTGTCTTTCATTTCTGGCGATAAGCCAACTTGAACGAGGTGTGAAAATATGGTCAAGTTATGTCTCGAATTTGCGTTTATTCCCCAATCATAAAATTTAATCCACAATCAATGTGAAAATGATTTGCTCGCACCTCAGACAATTAGCTACATCTAACGGTAGATGCATTATAAAAACGGCTCGTGAATGGTTATGTTTTGGCGCCAAATAGCAGAAGCTCGGCTTGGCGGGAAAAGTCGAACGCTGTTGTTGGAGCTGCTGGGGATAATTCGGGGGCTGTGTAAAGCGCTGTTTTCTATCCACCTCCATTCACAACCGTTTAGCTATCGAGAAAATATTTTTACCGGTTCCAAACAATTTTTTTTAAAACGGGATACAGCCCATTAAAATAAAACAATGGCATTAAACACGTGCGGGGTTGCTGGCATCGGATGACGTCATTTGACACATTTACCGATCACATGCAGAAAAATGGTAGAGTTGGTTTGTGGGCGGCGATTTGGATGGCAGAAAACTTTGATTTTCGCATTGAACTTGCTTGTGTGAAAGTTTGGGCTCATTATGGATGGAGGGGATTCTCGTCTTGTGGTTGGATCATTAAATTGTACCTGTATCGATTTTTCGGTGACTCGTTGGGCAGTTGAAGGTTTGGTAAAAGTGCGGTATTTTATCACTTCCGCCGATATTTACAGCAGTGAAAAGGAAAGTTGGATTTTTAGCCCATGAAATATTTGCGTCCGACGGACGCACATATTTTATGATCGTGCGTCTTCAGTCCTATTTGTGCGTCCTGGACGCAGGAGCAGGACACAGGGGTAAAAAAATCACTGATCCATTCACCTTAATATTTAGGATATGTTCTGTAAGTATTATAAATTTGAAGCATAACTCATTAACTATGATCTACAACCTACCACATTATTTCATAACAACATGTCTAGTTTTACTACACCATAATTAGTAATTAATTCAAGAACACCCACAAACATTCTCTTTCATGTTTCTCTATTGCTGTCTAGTCAAATAACAGTCTACTTACTTACTGACTAGTAAAATAAACAGGAATCATTCTTAACCCTTATCTTCTTCAGAAGCCATCTGATCTGGATCTACACTGTTTGCAGAGGTAGGGGTTGTCGTGAACAGCAAGATAAGGGTTAACCCTTATTGTACCAAATGGAATCTTCCTCCTTATATATAGCAGGAGTTCATTTCAAAATTTAGGAGTGTCAGGTTGTGTTTTCATGAAAATTTATTTGGAAAATGACTGTACTTTTGGCAAACAGTGGAGGCCCTGATCAGACGCCGCATTTTGCGGAGTCTGATCTGGGCCTGCACTGTTTGCCAGGGTACCCGTTTTGGGGTTTCTGGTACTAAATGGGTTTTGTTTGTTTGATTGATTTGAGGTTTAACGTCCCCGTCAACACTGTAAAGGTCATTTTGGAGACATTGCTTCCAATTTTGTGGGACTTTTACCCGACATTGAGATGCAATGACATCTCAAGCCCTGTTGCCCATGAAACCAATAGGGTTAATTAGCATGGACGGTCCGCCTCGCACCGGGGTTCCTGGACAGGCTTAGATCCTCTAAGCGGTTTACCAGTACTAGTGTGCGGGCCGGATTCAGCTCTGCGTGGAAGCATCATGCAGCCCATATATTTCTTCAAGCCCCTATGGGCGGGGGGCGACTAAATAGGTTAATAGACTATGATTACTTGTATTTTTGTTTAGTTTGCTAGCATTTGAGCTCCAAAGTTTAACCCTTATCCTGCTGTTCCCCATAACCCTTTCCTTTGCAAACAGTGTAGATCCAGATCAGATGGCTTCCAAAGAAGCCATCTGATAAGGATCTACACTGTTTGTCATCCAGTTTGTGAATCTGAACAAAAATAGTATTCCACATAATCTGATTGGCTGATAATGGGTGTCTAATTTAAATATTCAGCAGGATAAGGGTTAAGGTCAGACTGGTACAGAGCAGTCCCATCAAGATCTACACTGTTTGCTATCTTGCTAATGATTTTGATAAACCCATATTCTGCTGAATGAATTAATTTAGCCATACCCTATTGAAGCATAATGCCTGCACTGTTTGCTAGGGTACCCGTTTTGGGGTTTCCGGTACCAAATGGGTTAATTAAAGAACAATGCTGTACCTAGTGGGAGTGCATTCTACTATGTCAATGATGCTCCCCCCACCCAATACATTAACAATACTAGTGTGAAACTAAACAGATCTAATGAGCTCAGTGCATAGATTTTCCATCAAAAGAGCCCTGAAATAATTACCCATAGGAGTAATGATGTTAAATAAGGGATATGTCCTTATTTCTCATCAGAAACATACATGTATGTTGTGGGTACCCACAAGATACGTTTTAACTCATTTTGTACCGGAAATCCCTAAACGGGTACCCTGGCAAACAGTGCAGGCCCAGATAAGATCACATATTCTAACTGGGAAAAATTTCCCATAAGTCATGGTAAGAGTAGTTTCAAAGAACGTACCTTAACACATATGCCATTTTCTAATACGACAAGTTTTTATTTTCCTGTTCTCTATTACAGCTGATCTGGTGTCTGAATGAAATCAACATAAACCTTTGTTATTTTTTTTCTTCACACATATCTGTAAGCTGCTTTTATCTCAGAATCCATAATTTTCTATTTGCATTATGCGTAACCATCTGTTTTCAATGAAATTTCATCAATAAATGCATTATATTTCCCCTTCCGTTTAACTGAAACTTATTTTTCAATCAAATTGAGTATTATCCGCTTAAACCTGTTCCCTGTTGCCATTAAATTCCTTTTTGTATTTTCAATTTTCAATGGAACTTGTTTATATTCTATAATTCAAATTAACATTTTTTCCTGGTGGAAATTTATTCACAATTTTCATAATATTTCCCCCTTTCTCTTGTTAATGATGTAAGCAACTGGTACAAAACTGAGTTTTAGGTTTTCTAAATTTTCACAGAGTACTTGTACTAACTCTCAAAGTACAGAAATGCAGTATTCTCAATGTGTACAATATGCTAAACTGCTTGTTCCAACAAAAATCTAGGGGGTTTCCAAAGAAAAATTTCCCCAAGTTACACAGGAAATGATAAATTCCTGCCGGCTAAACATCCTAGGAGAAGAAAAACCTCTGCTGTTCATACTAACCACGAAAACAGTGAAGACTCAGATCAGCCTGCACGTGAGTGCAGGCTGATCTGAGTCGTCACTGTTTTCACATGACACAAGACAAGCTTTCATGTGACAACCACAAAATCTGAGTGACTGATTGGTTCTTGTCCACAATGTGACTGAAATTGCCAATTAATGGGTACTTATTGATAAGGACTTCATTTGCATGTCTTGCTATCACAATTCAATTTAGAAATCTTGGTAAATTGCAATTAAGGTGCAAGGTCCATGAACTCCGGGCTGATAAAACATGGATTGATACCAGGGTTAATGGTTTAGAATTTACATTTTGTCATTAGTTACAATGGAGCTAAGGGCAAGCAAAATTAATCAGCATTTAATGACTTTTACCTCTGAATTTTTATTCTCTTAGGAGTAACTCCCTCGCCCCCCTCACCACCACACCATCCAGGTCCCACTGACTACTGAATGACATGCAACCATCTACACTTGCTCAATCTACCTTACCCTCATTCCGTCACCTAATCCATCCAGCCTCAGAAGCACACACGGGTGATAAGGAGGTCCCAGGTTCGATACCTGCCAGGTTAGCAGCCTTCTTTCGTGATTTGTTTTTTTGATTTGAGGTTTAACATCCCCGTCAACACTGTAAAGGTCATTTTGGAGACGTTGTTTCCAATTTTGTGGGACTTTTACCCGACATTGAGATGAAATGACATCTCAAGCCCTGTCACCCAATGAAACCAATAGGGTTTATTAGCATGGACGGTCGGCCTCGCACCGCGGTTCCTGGACAGGCTTAGATCCTCTAAGCGGTTTACCAGTACTAGTGTGCGGGCTGGATTCAGCTCTGCGTGGAAGCATCATGCAGCCCATATATTTCTTCAAGCCCTATGGGCGGGGGCCATAGGATCATTACTTAGGATTATTCTACGCATAAGCCTGATTGAAAGAAAAAGGCACTTTTTTTCTGCAACCCATCAAATCCGATCTCTTACAGAACATTTTCCTAGAACCATAAAAGATGAAAATATACTTATTTTTTTTTTTTTTCACCACTTTTCTTGGAATATTGTCACACAAGAACTAAGTCACAACCTCTGACTGAAAATGACGTTCAAGTGTTTCATCCATGGAAAAGTATTCCTTACAAGATATTGGCACTAAACAATATGTGGTGACTAAACAGTCTACATTTTCATAAAAAAACAATGTCTATGCATTTGACAGTAAACACGCTTCATGATCTCACTTCACGAATGCACCAGCAATCAGAGTCTTAGCTCAATGTAAATGGTACAATATTAGTCTTCTCCTGACATAACACAAAGCTGAGCCGTGGATAAATATTTCTTACATATGTTGTGTGTACTCATTAGAAGCACCCAACTGAGCTACAGCTAGGACTCAGATCAGCCAATCAGTAAACTCTATCCATATTTAGTGAAACACGTTTTTCCATTGGCTAGAAACGCATCACATGCAAGTCGCTATTCGGCAATAGATGCCCAGCGGGCACTATCCCATTTGAATCAGACCGGTACAATAATATGTTCTATCCTTTGGAAGCAAGGAATACACCACAGAACTGGAAAATATGAAGTGTACAAAGTCCATTCTGATAGTGCCCATTACTGAGATAATCCAATTTTTCTTATGGATAATCATGATTTATTTCTGGTTGTCGCTCTGCTGAATTACAGGAAACCAGCCTGACAACAACACATCCTTCATCTGTTTTTGGTAAAACGATTTGCAGTAGTTGTTCAATGCACTAAAAGCAATAGGCACTGTCAAGGTTTATTTACTGCTCTCGGGGCCAGATACTGCTCTCGGGGCCAGAGCCTGGACCGCCGGTTGATATGACCTGCGGCTCAGGCCATATCAACCTGGCGGTACAGTCCCTGGCCTGAGGGCAGACCAAAAACCATGACAGTGCCCTAAACTAAGGCTACTACATTGCTTAAATGGCATCCAGCGAAGACTCTGATCAGACTGCACAAATGTGCAGTCTGATCAGAGTCTTTGCTGGATGCGTATGCTGAAAGCCTCTTTTTGTTTGATGTGGCCACATATTCTGTTGATAGGGACAACATGGATAATTCAATATATGA
The DNA here is from genome assembly GCA_963580285.1 of Lucinisca nassula. Classification (NCBI taxonomy): domain Eukaryota; kingdom Metazoa; phylum Mollusca; class Bivalvia; order Lucinida; family Lucinidae; genus Lucinisca; species Lucinisca nassula. The sequence goes on along the minus strand of OY757025.1, from coordinate 37,745,198 downwards.
GCAATTACTGAATAAACTCCCAATTACTGAATAAACTTGATCACAAGACAAAAGGGTCATATGACAATTATAAGCTCCAACATGAAACTGACTTTTAAAACCTACAGGATCAATATAGATCCTATGTTTGTCCTTTTTTTGCCCATATTTATCCAAGAATAGATCCATAATATTTCTAGAGTTTTATTGCAAAAGCTTTCTTATATATCACAGCCATATTTACCACAAAATTTTGATGCCAAAACTTTGTTTCATGCACACAAAACTGGAAATGTTTTCAGAAGAAAACTATGTTTCCCCACCATAATCGTGACACAAAATTATGTGACCTTGAAAATGACGTCAAGGTCACCAGATGACAATCATGTCTTTGTTACGCTGCAATGATGTGGGCAGAATTCTTGATCACTTCAAGAAATATGATACTAACAAGAAAGAATTAAACTCTTTGGACCAGTCGAACCTGTATGACCTTGAAAAGTAGGTCAAGGTCATCAAAATCTAAACACGTCTTTTGTATGTTGCATTAATGTATTATACCAAATCTGGCTGGAACTCATCAATTGGCTCAGATATGGTGCAGACAGGGCAAAATTTGACAATCTTTGCATTTCTGTGACCTTGAAGATTAAGTCAAGGTCACCAAAATCTAGCTGAGTCTTTAGTACCTTGCAATAATATCATGTACCATGTCTGATCACAATTCACAATTTTGTTCAGGAGACAGACAGCAGCCATATTTTTGGCTGAAAACAGACACTTGTATTGAGCCTGTGACCTTGAAAATGAGGTCAAGGTAACCAAAATCTAATCAAGTCTTTGGTAAATTGCAATGATATACTGTACCAAGTTTGACTATAATTCATAAATTTGTTCCAAGAGACATCTTACATGTATTTTTTGGCCCAAATTTGATTTTTTTGGGAGCCTGTGGCCTTGAAAATGGGAGAAAGGTCACCAAAATCTAATCTTAGGTAAGTTGCAATGATTATTTGAGGGTATGACGACAATATAAATACAATCAGGAGAAGGGGTGAAGACAAGCTATTTTTGGCCAATAATAGACAGATTTTGCGAGCCTGTGATCTTTATTCTCTTGTTCATACAGCAAAATATCTTGTTTGTACGTGTCTGCATGGCCTAGTGGATAAGAACGCTGAATCTTAATCATTCGGGCTCTCACCACTGTGGTTCAAGCCTGGCTTGGGTCATATATATATATACTAGTGTTCTGACTGTACTCTTCAATTGTAAAGGGTGTTGTTTTTATTTTTTTTCAGTTTTATTCAATTTTGGACAGACAGATCTCTCATACTCATACTTAAGCCATGGCGCAATGTTGCTTTAAGACGAGATTCAACATATCAGTGCAGCTCTGCCAGATGCATGTCTAATTGATGATCAGGTCATTGCAGACATAAATACTGTTGACTGGGCAGTTAAATCCGTAAGTGAGCATCAATATGCTTTTCGCTCAAAATATTCAGTTGCACAAACAAAATATTTATTATCATTATTTTTTGTATTGTTTATTTATTCTTTTTATTTATTTATATTATTTATTTTTTCCGCCATTTTTCAAAAGGAGACAACATTCGGGACTTCATGTAAGCTTTTTTATACGCTTGTTCCTATGAAAAAAAGGGGTCTACACTTAAAGGAAAGAACTGGCTCCTCAGGAGCAAATTCTTTCCTTTAATAGTTGACCCCTATTGACATGGGAGACAAAAATACTTTTGCAGGAGTTGCTTCTCCTGGAAGTGTACCCATTCCCCTTAATAAGGTCCCGTAGAGGGGAACTCCAAACATTATTTTTCTTATGTCTGCATTTAAAAGGTATGTTGTGGGTACTCATTAGAAGCGCCTCGGTGAGGCGCTTCTAAAGAGTACCCACAACATATATTTTATGCAGAAATAAGAAAGTGAAAGTGTACCCATTTCCCTTAAGAAGGTTCTGTAGAGGGGAACTCCAAACATTGTTTTTCTTATTTCTGCATGAAAACATATGTTGTGGATACTCATTAGAAGTGCCTTGGTGAGGCGCTTCTAATGAGTACCCACAACATGTATTTTTGTTCAGAAATAAGAAAAATATCAATACTTTTCGGATGAAAAAAGGGCCTTGATGGGTTAGTAAAATACATTACTGATGACAAGTTAATTACTTACACCAATATGTCCAGATGTCACTTAAGATATTATTTATATATCACAAGAACCAAGACAAAGGTTGTGGACATATTAGAGCAATGTAGTTTTTTTTTTAACCTTGAAATAAACAACTATGATCATGTCCCAACAGACAGTAAACCTTAATAGACGAAATTTTCTTTGTGCGAAAATGTTGTCATTTCCGGCAAAAAATTGTGCACTGAACTGGTTAACTGCTTATGTATATGCCTGCCCTGGAAAAAGGTGGTTAGGTTGCATACATCAGGGCATTACTAAAACACGCCTATATAAATACAATGAAACCATTATCGCAAAAAAAAATGAAAATTTTAAGATGAAAAATTGTGATATTTTTCTTATTTCTGCTCAAAATATAGATTGTGGGTACTCATTAGAACCGCCTTAATGAGGTGGTTCTTACGAGTACCCGCAATCTATAATTTAGAGCAGAAATATGAAAAACTAGAGCTGTCAGTGAAACTGACTAGGGCCCCGGCAGCGCTATCAGAAATTTGTGGACGGACAGACGGACGGACAGACAGACAGACAGACGGAGTGATTACTATAGGGCACCCACACTTTCAGTGCGGGGCCCTTATAAGGTTTACCCCTACAAACCCCAGTATATATAAAAGTGGGGTTCGAGGGGGTCAAAATTATATAGGTGTGTTTTCGTAATGGCTTGGAGAAATAGGGTGGGCTGCTTGGTGCTTCCACACAGAGCTGAAACCGACCGAACTTTAGTACTGGTAAACTGCTTAGAAGATTTAAACCTGAAAAGCGGTACCAGTCAGACCACACCTTAAACCATAGCAGTGAGCTAGAGATGTGATTTCATCTCAATGTCAGGTGAAAGTCCCTCAAAATTGGAAGCAGGGTCTCCAAAATGACCTAAATAGTGCTGATGGGGACACAAACAAACAAAAACTATATACAAAATGTGTTTATACAGGGTTTTCCCTCATTCCAAAATTCTGTGAGTGCTTAGGACCATTTGCAATCAGCCTCAAGGGTCCCATCCTAAATTTAGGTGTCATAAATGTTACCCAGGAAAAGCTGTTTACACTTTCTGACATTGAAAAATACATCATAAGTACTGACTAATGTTAAACTTAATGCATTTAGTTATGTTTCAATTATGAAAAGTGTTTGTGCAGTGTATTTTTTATGTATTGACTGTCAGGGGTCCATGTGGGACTCCCACTGCTTCAATCAAAGAGTCCTAGGCAGCCCAGGCAGACTTTTAACTCTTATCATGCTGTTCACGACAATCCTTTTCTTTGCAAACAGTATAGATCCAGATCAGATGGCTTCTGAAGAAGCCATCTGATCAGGATCTACACTGTTTGACATTCAATTAATGAATTTGTAGGAATAAATTACATCAAGTAATCTGATTGGTTCAAAATCAGAAATGGGAGTGGCTAAACTGAATATTCAGCAAGAGAAGTGTTAAAAGTCAAGAGATCAGCGAAAACTCTGTTTATATATTGCAAGTACTTGTTAGTTAGAATCGCCTCACTTCTCAATGTGCAGGTTTAACCCAAAAACTGCATCTGAAAATGTCGTCTGCTGAATCTTTTTGCAAACTTTTTAAAAATATTTTTGCATACAGATGTGAAATGTGCATGGCTGAAATACTCCAGGTAAAATGCAAGAAAATAACTTCTTTAAAGAACTAGATGACATCCTCAACCCTGCTCTGGAGTCAACAGAGGCCTCCCTGACAACATGGGAACCTGATCCGATGATAACTACTGAGCTCTCATTCGGAGATGACTACAGTCAGACAATTTTGGAAGGGACAAATACACAGTCAACCAATGATAACACGACAACAACTGAAAGGATGGTAACGGAACTCAGAACAATCAATGTTTTGGACATGCCTCTAGTGTAAAATAATGACAATAACGCAGTAAAACACTGGTATTTAATTCATGTAATAATACATTAATTTATTAGCCTCTCCATACTTTTTTATATGATCATACTCATAATAAAAATACTATAAAATTGCAAATGGGTCTCATCTTTCATTATACCCAGAGAGACTATCAACATATAGCTATAGATATTCCATCGTTGCTGACGAGCATGCACCAAAATGCCGTCTTATAAGGCGGTAGCATCGTCCAAAAATCGGACATAACAAAAATGGCGGATAGCAACGCGACCGGCCCCAAGGGGGCCGGTGAACGTCACAATACATTCCAAATCAATGGTTGGCAACGGCACCGGCCCCCGGGGGCCGGTGGTAGTCTTAATCACATATTAAGACAATCACCGGCCCCACGGGGGCCGGTGACGAATATCCAGCTGCACCTGCGCAGTGGTGGACATTAGGGGGCCGGTATACCGGCCCCCGGTCAGTATATAAACAAAGCAAAATTCAGAGCTCACCAAAATCGTGACACATCCTCTGATGAAATCCAAACTATTGGAAGAAACTAGTCAGGAAATTGCTAAAATTATTTAGAATGAGTCACAACGAGCAAGACCGCAGCGCGACTGATCCGAGTCGTCAGCCACACTCCTCTAGTATTTTTGCATACAGGCAAACAGTGTGGAACCAGATCAGACTGATCTGGGTCCACACTGTTTGCAAAAATTATGACTTTTAAGGTAACCAGCAGATGGCAAAGCAGACGACAATTGTCATGACTGACATGTTACGGGTTAAAAATAAAATATATAAGATTTTCACCTATATCTCGGAATTCTTAAAATTTGTCTTTTTTTCTGTCCTTGCACGATACAAAATATACACTAGATGTGTCATAATTATTTTTTTTTTCACCAACCTCATAATCTCCAAATAATGAAGATTTGTTTGTTTGTTTGATTTGAGGTTTAACGTCCCTGTCAACACTGTAAAGGTAATTTTGGAGACTTTGCTTCCAATTTTGTGAGACTTTTACCCGAAAATGAGATGAAATGACATCTCAAGCCCTGCCATTCAATGAAACCAATAGGGTTTATAGGCATGGATGGTCCGACTCACACCCCTTTGCCTGCGCAAGCTTAGATCCTCTAAGCAGTTTATCAGTACCCATGTGGGGGTCGGTGACAGCTCTACGTGGAAGCATCGTGCAGCCCATTTATTTCTTCAAGCCCCGATGGGCGGGGGCTCCAAATTATGAGGACAATTACAGGATAACTTTCCTTGTTTTTTTCTTGTTCGAAACCTTAGTTGTGGGTGCTTGTAAGAATCGTCTCATGGAGGCAATTCTAACAAGTATCCGCAATACGATTTATATAGTTATAGGAGATTTTTCAATTTTTCATCTTAAAATGAGTGTTTTTCGGCGGTTAAGTTTCCAATGTATTTGTATAGGCTTGTTTTCGTAATGTTTTCAAAGGAAACTGTTAGTATGTGCGGTTGGTTAACGAGATTTTAATGATGTGTGTCACTATAATAGGCTTCAATCAGTTAGACATTTAACCTTTAAAAGGATACATTTCTGTCAAGTAAACGTTAATCTTTGTGTCAGAGTTGTACGAAATTTCACTAAAATGGGCTTTTAGACAGACAGATAATTGCTTTATTTAAACAGAACAGCACTTTGAAACAGACAAATTCTTCGTTTATTTGAAGAAACTATGTACGCGAGCAGTCAACTTGTCCTGAATTGATTTTGTAACATGTACCCTGATGATCCTTAGAACTGGGACAGATAGGCCTAAGCAAACAGTGCAGACCCAGATCAGACTGCTCTGTTTGCTGGAGCAGTCTGATCAGGGTCTATACTGTTTGCCATTCCGTCTGCACCATTTGAACTCCTTTCTGGATTGTGAAACAAATTTGTTAAATTTTTTGGAGCATTACAGAAAGTTCTCAAGGTATCCAAACTTAAAGGATTTTTACGTTAAGTTTACAGGAGCCGTGACAAGTGAGAATGTATCTTGAGACACATTCGCTCAGTGACAACCGATTGTTAATCAGGTGGGAAAACACCTGAGCGTCCCGGAGAAAAAACACCTGACCTTCTGTTGCAGGACTTGGCATCTCACATGTGACCCTGAGCCTGGCTCGAACCACAGCGGTGAGACACTTTATGAAAAAGGGTCAGCTCTCGTACCCACTAGGCCACAGAGGCCCGCTCTGTTAGCACATGCAGTGGCTGCATGATGCTTCCACGCAGAGCTGAAACAAACTGCAGATGGGTACTGGTAGACCGCTTTGGAGGTCTAAGCCTGCTCAGACAAAGTGGTGTGAGTAGTCGTACCGTTCATGCATATAAACCCTATTGGTTTCATTGGGTGGCAGGGTTTGAGATGTTCGGTAAAAGTCCCACCATCTCCATAATTACCTAAATAGTGGTGACTGAGATGTTCAATGTCAAGTCAAATCACAAGCAAAACAAAACCCCTGTGTTTAATATGGGTACTTGTTAGAATCGCTCCAACACAGTGGTTTTAACTAGTACCCATAACATAAATTTCTCCGATCTGGGCTTCATAAAATTTCTTGTTTCTCTTTTTAATCTTTACCACTTTCTAGACTAATTCAGCAGACAACAAATTTGTTGATATTTTCGTTAATTTTCCCAGAAAACAGGACTTCACATCTCATGCAAATTGTCTCCATAGGAGACAATTTGCACGAGATGTCAAGTCCTGTTTTCTGGAAAAATTAGAAAAATTCTGCTGTGAAAAAAATACCCAGCATGCAGAGCATTAAAATACAACATGTTGTGGGTATATGTTAAAATTGCCTCTATGAACCCACAACATATATTGTAACCAGCATAAAGACAATGTTTCCCCCACTCATTACTCCTTTCTGTAGCCACTGGAAAAGCAAAAGAATGTCGATGCATGTTCCAAAAACTATCCCAGCCTATCAATTGCAAAAGTTAACAAGCTTCCCCCAGTAATGATTGACAGGTACTCATTAACCATTATTAGGAGGGCAGAAAACATTCTTAAACTGCCTTTGTAAATTTCTTGTTGACAGACAACATCATTTTTGTTAGGCTGAAGGGCATTGAATACACAGAAAAAGGGGCCTTATCTAAAACATGGAACATAAGGTGACTGAAGATGTGAAGAAAACAGAAGAAAACTGTCTATCCCTTCCACAAAATGTCATTTCTAAGCATATCAGATCAAATCCACGATAGCCTCGATAGCACAGTGGTTAACACGTTCCACTCATGATCGAGAGGTTGTGCGTTCGAATCCGGCACCTGGTATCGAGCTGTGTCCTTGGGAAAGACACTGCCTCACTCCACCCAGGTGTAAATGGGTATCAGTGGTGTGACAGTCACTGCCCATCTCGCCCACCTGAAAATATCCAGAATGAGTGTTCGAGAGCGATTAAATAAGCTTGGAGCTTCCATCGCAATCGAAATAAATTAGTATAAATTAAATCCACAAAACTTTTTGAAAAAAATGGAGCCAAAAATAAAAATTTCTCTGAAAAGTGGAAGAATTACATCCCTGGAGTGGAGATCTTCATTTCATGGAACATTACATTAGTCCTTCTAAGTGGTTTACCAGGACTCAAGTGTGGTCATTTTCAGCTCTGTGAGGAAGCTTTGTTTGATTTGAGGTTTAACATCCCCGTCAACACTGTAAAGGTCATTTTGGAGATGTTGCTTCTAATTTTGTGGGACTTTTACCCGACACTGAGATGAAATGACATCTCAAGCCCTGTCGCCCGATCAAATGAATAGGGTTTATAAGCATGGACGGTCCGACTAGCACCGCTTTGCCTGGGCAGGCTTAGATCCACTAAGCGGTTTACCAGTACTTTTGTGCGGGTTGGATTCAGCTCTGCATGGAAGAATCATGCAGCCCATCTATTTCTTCAAGCCCAGATGGGCGGGGGCCAGTGTTTACCCCTGTAAACCCCAGTTTACTATATAAAAGTGGGGTTCAATGGGGGGGCAGAATTATAGAGGCATGTTTTCGTGATGTTTTTGAAAAAAAAAATGGAGCAAAAATAAAAATTTCGGGACTCCATTGTGGTCATTTTCAGCTCTGAGAGGAAGCATTGTGCAGCCCAATCTATTTCTATTTCTGGGTGGGTGCGACAATGAGTAAGTATCCACCACAAAAATAAATTATGCTTCGAACAAGAAATTAAAGAAATCTGCAACAGTTCAACACACATATGACATCTATCATGTTATCTTGTCAATCAAAACTCTACCAAAACTGCATAAAAGGACATGACATGATTGTTTTGTTTGATTTGAGGTTTAACGTCCCCGTCAACACTGTAAAGGTTATTTTGGAGACATTGCTTCCAATTTTGTGGGACTTTTACCCGACATTGAGATGAAATGACATCTCAAGACCTGTCGGCCAATGAAACCAATAGGGTTTATAAGCATGGATGGTCCAACTAGCACCACTTTGCCTGGGCAGGCTTAGATCCACTAAGCAGTTTACCAGTACTCTTGTGCGGGTCTGATTCAGCTCTGCTTGGAAGCATCATGCAGCCCATGTATTTCTTCAAGCCCCGATGGGTGGGTGGGTGGGGGGGGGGGCGTCTGCGCGGAACCACTGTGCAGCCCAATCTATTTCTACAAGCCCCAAGTGATTCTAGTGAGTTTTGTTTTGTTTGATTTGAAGTTTCAAGTCCCCATCAACACTGTATAGGTCATTTTTGAGAAGTTGCTTCCAATTTTGTGGGACTTTTACCCGATATTGAGATTAAATGACATCTCAAGCCCTATGAATAGGATTTATATGCATGGGCGGTCCAACTCGCATCACTTCCTAGGCATGCTTAGATCTTCTAAGCAGTTTACCAGTACTCCATGTGCGGTCGGTTTTAGCTCTGCGTGGAAGCATCATGCAGCCCATCTATTTCTTCCAGCCCCGATAGGTGGGGGCGGGATTCTTGTAAGTATCCATGACAAAAATAAATTATGTTTCTCATGTTTCGAACAAGAAATTAAAGAAACCAGCAACAGTTCAGCACACAAATGCCATCTATCACGTTAATCCTTGACCTGCTGAACACCCAATACTGATTATCAACCAATCAGATTACTTGATGTAAATTATTGTAACAAATTCACAAACTGAATGACAAACAATGAAGATTCTGATCAGATGGCTTCTTCTGATCTCGATCTGCATTGTTTGAAAGATAAGACATATCTGGACTCAGCAGGACAAATCTAAACTCTAGCAAAATTGCATAAAAGGACATGGCATGAAACATTTGATATACATATACGAGTATGTACCTGGCATTTATTCAGCCATTCTTTTACAAGTGAAATCACTTTCGGGACTTCCTGTTTCCTTTTGCATGAATTCATCCCCCCAGAAAAGGGATCTACTCTTTATGGGAAGAATTTGCAAGGGAGATCACTTTCAGAACTTCCTATTTCCTTTCCCATGATTTAATTCCTCCTGAAAAGGGGGTCTACTCCAAATGGAAAGAGTTTGCAAGGGAGATCACTTTCAGGAATTCCTGTTTCCTTTCCCATGAACTAATGCCTCAACCTCCTGTAAAGGGGTCTACTCTTTAAGGAAAGAATTTGCTCCTGAGGAGCAAATTCTTTCCTTAAAGAGTAGACCCCTACTAGAAAGGGAGTTTTTGTTTGTTTGTATTGGAGTTTAATGGCCCAGTCAACACTATTTAGGTCATTTTTGAGCCGGTCAGTTTACCTATCAACACTTTCCTGGGCAGGCTTATACGTAAGCGGTTAACCAGTACAGTGCACATTCTTTCGCCAGAAACTGACAACTGCCCTTCTTGAATCAGCGGAAGGGAGAGAATGACCGACTAGAAAGGGAGACAAAAATATTTTTTGAAAGAGGTGCTCACCTGAAGTGGTATCTATACCCCTTAGTTTAAAGCATCAACCATCCCCATTAATTTAAAACATCAACCATACCCCTTAGTTTAAAGCATCAACCATACCCCTTAGTTTAAAGCATCAACCATACCCCTTAGTTAAAAGCATCAACCATACCCCTTAGTTTAAAGCATCAACCATACCCCTTAGTTTAAAGCATCAACCATACCCTTTAATTTAAAGCATCAACATTAAACATACTTTCTTTATTGTTTCCTTTTATAGACATCTTGAGGAAGAGCAGAACTTACGAATTCATGAATATCCCCAATGTCACTATAAAACGAAAGAAGACTTAATAAAACAACACAATTCTGCGTTAGAACAATGAAACAGAGACAACTCCCATCTGGTACTGCACAGTATGAATCAATGTACAACAATCTAAAATTGTATATTACAATGTACAGCAAAGAAAACATGTCTTCAGACATGTCCTCATAAGGATGTTAACCCATTTTGTACAGAATGGAATCTTCCTCCTTATGTGCAGCAGGAGTCCATTTCCAAATATAGCGGTGTCAGGTTCAGGGTTTTTGAGACTGGTTGAACTTTCTGCAAGCAGTGCAGGCCCTGAAAAGATGCCGCATTCTGAAGAATGCGGCATCTGATATGGGCCTGCACTGTTGACAATGAATTGCCGTCTAGAAGTGGGTAGACAAAAGGAAAGATAGCATGCACAATGCCACATTCTGCAGAATGTGGCATCTAATCTGGGCCTGCACTGTTGACAATTAATTGCCGTCTAGAAGTGGGTTAAAAGGAAAGATATCATGCACAATATCATCTACAACAGACAACATAAAAGTCAGTGGCATGAAAAATGGTCCTGACCTTTTATTTTCAAAAAGATTCTAAATGAACTCAATGATCCCAAAGTACCAGAAAATATAATCTGCACTTTGGTGATGTACAGGGAGACTTTTTATGGCACAACACCAGCTGCAGTGAAGATATATACCTTCTGAATAATTAGATCCTTTGGAAGCAAAGATACCCACCACAGGATCTGGAAATCTTCAAATTTCTGTAGATTGCTACAGCCAGTATCACTAATGCCACCTTAGATGTGAGCTAAGAGATTCCAGTCAATATTCCTTCACCTAGCAAGCAAGCCCATGAATAATGCAGAACCAGCATAAAACTTCTTCTTTCCAAATGCTTAAGCCCATTGTATACTGGTGGACCACCCCATAGTTATATCTTGGACAAGTTCATTTGACATTTAAAGGATGTCGGGTCTATTTTTGGTTTTTGACTTTTGACGGAAAATCCTGTCAGCAAACAGTGCATTATGCCGCATCTAATCAGGGTCTGCACTGTTTGCATATGTCCCCTTTTAAGGGTTTCCCAGTTAGAATGGGCTAAGAAATTAAAACAGTACTTTTAGTTACATAAATAATGCATACAATAGCATGTATGTTGCATTCTGTAAGTAAGTTGCATTCTGTAAGTGACCAAACTACCGTAATTTCTTTGAATATTGAGGCTGCGTTTTTTTGTGGGGGATAATTATTACTACAATTTTGGAGTAGATCGTTTATCGATTGTTTACAACTGCGCAGCTTGCAATTTAGCAATACAACATCTTCAGTCAGTTTATTAACGTGCAAATACATAGAAACATAATTACATGCTGCACAAGAATTTGCATCAAAAGTGACATGTTTGTCAAAAGTACAAAGAAACCGTAATCCATTTTTAGCATATTGAAGACAGGTAAATTCCGCTTCTCATGAAAGTGTGTGTGTGTGGGGTGGGGTGGGGGGTGGGGAAAAGGAGGAAGCTTAGCGATTATTAAAAAATCTAAATCTCTGCAATCCCGCCTTCTTCAGCTTTTGCGCTGCACATTCAAAACTGTTATTGATATTATGTCATTTGTCTGAAAGTTTCAGCCAATCAACTGCGAAGGACAACCTATGCAACTGTTCCGCCAACATCAATCATCAATAATACCTGTTCAGAAGCACATGATAGAAAGTTCAAAATGGTTTGATAAAGCTTTCAGCGTGTCTGATTTTCGTTGCAAACAGAATCAAAATTGCAACAGGGAGAAGTCTTATTGCTAAACTGTTGGTTGCATGGTTATAATCAACCCAAAGTTACAATATGAATCTCAGTTAAACTGCTACCACTGGCCTTGTAAATAGCAGTTATTTACAGCCTGGCTATTTTTGTTCTGTGACATCAGTGTGCTGTGTCTGTAAAATCTGCTCTGGACTTGGGCAAACAGACTAGACCCAGATCAGATGCCACAGAATGCAGTGTTTGCTTAGCCTGTCTGTCCAAATACTTAAGATCATTACGGTAAAACATATGCGAGAAGCTGCCATTGAAGGGATTCTAACAAGGTCCCTTAACATGTTTGTAACAAGAAATAAGAAAAAAAAAGTTTTTCATAAGTATCCTCATTACTCAGGGCCCTCGCCCATCGGGCTTGGAGAAACAGATTGGGCTTCATGGTGTTTTCACACAGAGCTTAATTGCTCAGAAGGTCTAAGTCGGCCCAGGAAAAGTGGTATGAGACAGACCATTCCTTAAACCCTAACAGTTTCTTTGGGCGGTAGGGCTTGAGATGTCATTTCATTTCATCCCACAAAATTGGAAGAAATGTCTCCAAAATGACCTAAATAGTGTTGAAAGGGACGTCAAACCTCGAAAAACACAAATGAACTCTTTCTTATCTGGAGTTATGTACTAAAAATAGCTGTTTAGTAGATGAAAAAAGTTTCCCATTCTAAATGGTGAGGTAAGAATGCTTAATTGTCTCAAGCACCTCTTCAATTGATAATGAGACACTTAATTGAGCAGCGTAAAGAAGAAAGGGTCTTACACCATGAGTTACAATATTTGCTGTATGTATTCGGACAGACAGGCCTAAGCAAACAGTGAAGACCCTGATGAGATGCCGCAGAATGCGGCATCTCATTAGGGTCCTAACTGTAGCCACTCATCAGGGTCTTCACTGTTAGCCACCCAAGCAGCTATTTTTAGATACAACGTTGAGTAGTAAATTGTACTAGTTCAAATTCTGGAACAAATACAGTCTATGGTAAGAAGTTGAGGTGACCAAATATTTAGGGTAAACAAAGTAGCAATCATGTCTGTTTCTTTTTTTTTTTTTTTTTTGTTGCTGCATGTCTAGTTCAACCATACACTTTTGGTTTGCTAGTTCTTGGATACTAATAAATTCATCAAAATAAGAAGAAATTCGGGGGCTTCAAAACACTGATACATTTTAGCCTGGTGGCTTCAAACCACTGATACATTTGTCATACTTGTTTGTTTGTCTGAATTGAGGTTTAACATCCCCTTCAACACTATTTAGGTCATTTTGGAGATGCTGCTTCTATTTTGTGGGACTTTTACCTGACATTGAGATGAAATGACAGCTCAAGCCCTGTCGCCCAATGAAACCAATGGGGTTTATATGCATGGGCAGTCTCACTCGCACAGCTTTGCCAGGCAGGCTTAGACCCTCTAAGTGGTTTACCAGTATTCATGTGTGATCGGTTTCAGCTCTGTGTGGAAGCATCATGCAGCCCATCTATTTCTTCAAGCCCCAATGAGCAGGGGCAGGTTTGGACCTTCTAAGCGGTTTACCAGTACTCATATGTGGAACTGGTTGGTTTCAGCTCTGCCTGCAAACATCATGCAGCCCCCAATCTTTGTCATACTTATAGCTTATGTCTTCAGCGATGAATCTTCCTGTAATTTTTTCTGTGACTTAACTTTATTAACCCTTCTCTTGCTGAATATTCAGTTTAGCCACACCCATTTCTGACTTTGAGCCAATCAGAATACTTGATGTAATTTATTCCTACAAATTCATAAACTGAATGTCAAACACTGTAGATCCTGATCAGATGGCTTCTTCAGAAGCCATCTGATCTGGATCTACACTGTTTGCAAAGATAGGGGTTGTCGTGAACAACAAGATAAGGGTTACGTTTCATGCACTTGCCAAGCTAATGATGATCGAATAAGATTTTTTAAATTTTAGTAACAATGTGAAATCGCGTTGTGTCTAATTATCAAATGAAAATCTTATGACTTTAAATCACCCATGATCTGACAAGAAAAAATAACTTTTCCTGTAAGTCAGTGGGTCACAAGGATAATGAAACAAAGCCATATGTTGATGTCCATGTAACTACGACTGACCACTGAACTAAACAATTATCCTGCTGAATAATTTAATTGGCCACACCCATTTCTGACTATCAGCCAATCAGATTAAACGATAAAATGTTTTGGTTCAAATTTACAAATTGAATGACAGTGTAGATCCTGATCAAATGGCTTCTACAGGACAAGAGGGCCCAGAGGGCCCTGAATCGCTCACCTGAGTATCAGTGTCTCTATTGCATTCTTGGCCCAAGGGCTATAATTTGAATGAACTTGGTAGCAGTCCACTAGATGAGGCTTCAGACCAAATATCAAAGACCTGGGCCTTCTGGTTTCAGAAAAGAAGATCTTAAAGGATTTCCCTATATAAGCCTATGTAAAACCACCGGGCCCTGGCGCGTGGGCATTTTTGGCACCAGGGCTATAATTTGACCAATCTCAGCAGAGGTTCACTAGTTGAAGCTTCACACCAGATATCAAAGACCTGGGCCTTCTGGTTTCGGACAAGAAGATTTTTAAAGGTTTTTTCCTATATATGCCTATGTAAATCTAGTGGGTCCCAGCGCAGGGACATTTTTGGCCCAAAGGCTATAATTTGAACATTCTTGGTAGAGGTCCATTAGATGAAGCTTCATACCAAATATCAAAGACCTCGGCCTGGCGGTTTCAGAGAAGATTTTCTAAAGATTTTCCTTATATAAGCCTATGTAAAACCAAAGGGCCCCTGGGCGGGGGCATTTTTGGCCCCAGCACTTTAATTTGAACAATCTTGGTAGGGGTCCACTAGATGAAGCTTCATACCAAATAGCAAAGATCTGGGCCTTGCAGTTTCAAAGGAGAAGATTTTTAAAGATTTTCCCTATATAAGCCCATGTAATACCAAAGGACCCCGGGGCGGGACATTTTTGGCCCCAGCACTATAATTCGAACAATCTTGGTAGAGGTCCACTAGATGAAGCTTCATACCAAATATCAAAGACCTGGGCCATGTGGTTTCAGAGAAGAAGATTTTTAAAGATTTTCCCTATATAAGCCCATGTAAAATCAAAGGCCCCGGGGCGGGGGCATTTTTCGCCCCAGCACTTATAATTTGAACAATCTTGGTAGGGGTCCACTAGATGAAGCTTCATACCAAATATCAAACACCTGGGCCTTGCGGTTTCAGAGAAGAAGATTTTTAAAGATTTTCCCTAAATAAGCCCATGTAAAACCAAAGGGCCCAGGAGTGGGGGAATTTTTCGCCCCAGCACCTATAATTTGAACAATCTTGGTAGGGGTCCACTAGATGAAGCTTCATACCAAATATCAAAGACCTGGGCCTTGTGGTTTCAGAGAAGAAGATTTTTTAAGTTTTCGGTGAAAAAAATCTATTTTTGGCTCCTGTGACCTAGATGTGCAATGGACCGAAACCATTTGAACAACTTTGAAAGGGGACCACCTAAGGATCATTCCTGTGAAGTTTGGTCAAAATCGGATCTGTGGTTTAGGAGGAGATGTCGTTTGAAGAAAAAGTTTACGGACGCATGGACGCACGCACGACGGTCGACGGACAAAAAGTGATCCCAAAAGCTCACCTCGTCACTACGTGACAGGTGAGCTAAAAACGCTTAGGACCCAGGAGCGGGGGCATTTTTCGCCCACGCACTTATGATTTGAACAATCTTGGTAGGAGTCCACTAGATGAAGCTTCATACCAAATATCAAAGACCTGGGCCTTGTGGTTTCAGAGAAGAAGATTTTTTAAGTTTTCGGTGAAAAAAATCTATTTTTGGCTCCTGTGACCTAGATGTGCAATGGACCGAAACCATTTGAACAACTTTGAAAGGGGACCACCTAAGGATCATTCCTGTGAAGTTTGGTCAAAATCGGATCTGTGGTTTAGGAGGAGATGTCGTTTGAAGAAAAAGTTTACGGACGCATGGACGCACGCACGCACACACGCACGACGGTTGACGGACAAAAAGTGATCCCAAAAGCTCACCTCGTCACTACGTGACAGGTGAGCTAAAAACGCTTAAGACAGGTGGTCACCCCAGCAAGTTCAACTGTAACATCAAGTGAACAAGTCCCTGAAATGAACACCCCTTTAAACCCAACTTTATATAGATAAAATGGGTATTCATTACTTTTCTTATTTCTGCTCCAAGACATAGGTTGTGGGTACTCATTAGAACAGTCTCAATGAGGCGGTTCTAACAAGCCCCCACAACCAATGTTTGCAGAATAATTAAGAAACATATCACAGATTTTCATCAGAAAAGTAGCCATTTTGGAGATGTGAAAAAAATGCCCTATGCTGCATGGGTGTGTTATCGTAATGAAGGCATGCGTTTCAATGATTAACCCCTATCCTGCTGAATACATTAATTCAGTGACTATCCACCAATAAAATTACTTGGTATATTGTACTTGTGCAATTCACCAACTCATTACGTGAACACGCCTATACAAATGCAGTGTGAACTTTACTGTCAAAAAAAAACAACGAAATTTTTAGGATGAAAAATTGTGATATTTTCTTATTTCTGCTCAAAATATAGATTGTAGGTACTCGTTAGAATCGCCTCATTGAGGCGGTTCTAACGAGTACCCACAAGCTATATTTTATAGCAGAAAAAAGAAAAAATAAGGTTTACCCCTGTAAACCCCAATTTTTCTATATAAAAGTGCAGTTCAAGGGGGTCAAAATTATAAAGGCGTGTTTTCGTGATATGCACAACAAACAGGACTCGTACTAAGTTCTATTCAGAACAAAATGGGATTATATCACTAATGGCATTTCCAATCAGGAAAATGAGAACGCCCACACAAGAGCAACATCTAGGAAGTTTCTGTGCAGTACAGATACATGGTGTATTTGATGTCAACTGTACACTAGTGGACTCTTCCATTGCTATATGTTGGACAAGTTCACAAGTTCATTTGTCAGGCCTATTTTTATTCTATTTTTGACTGAAAATTCTGTTAGCAAACAGTGCTGGCCCTGATCAGACGCCGCGTTCTGCTGCCTCTGATCTGGGCCTGCACTGTTTGCCATGGTACCCCTTTACCCGCATGTATTGAAGTTTAACGGCCCAGTCACCACTATTTTAGATCATTTTTTATCCAGTCAGTTTACCTATCCACACTTTCTTGGGCATGCTTATACATAAGCAGTTAACCAGTACAGTGCACATTCTTTCAACAGAAACTGACAACTGCCCTTCTTGAATCAGTAGAAGGGAGAGAATGGCAGTAGAAAAGATTTGGAACCCACATCCTCCTGATCACCAGTCAGACGCACATCCGACTGAGCTACGGAGGCAAGCATTACCTTATGTTTTCGGACAGACAGGCCTGAGCCAACAGTGTAGTTTGTTTGATTTGAGGTTTAACGTCCCCGTCAACACTATAAAAGTCATTTTAGAGATGTTGCTTCCAATTTTGTGGGACTTTTACCCGACACTGAGATGAAATGACATCTCAAGCCCGGGCGCCAAATGAAACCAATAGGGTTTATAAGCATGGACGGTCCGACTCGCACCACTTTGCCTGGACAGGCTTAGATCCTCTAAGTGGTTTACCAGTACAGGGGAAGGCCGGTTTCAGCTCTGCGTGGAAGCATCATGCAGCCCATGTATTTCTTCAAGCCCCGATGGGGCGGCGTCACATCAGAGTCTACACTGTTTTGCACTCATCCCGCTATTCTTAGACACAACATGGGGTAAGAAATCGTACTTGATCGAATTTTAGAACAAGTATGGTAAGGAGTTGAGGTGTCCGAATATGGTATTTTAAGTCCATCTTTATGGTATTTCAATCCATAGCCGGAGACTGTTAATTGTAATTTGAGTGAAACGACTCTTTGACAACAGCAACTTAATTTGGAGCTATTTTTTCCATAACCCATTGTATACTGGTGGACTCTTCCATTGCTATATATTTGTCATATAAGGGGTGTCAGATCTATTTTTTTTGTTTTTATTCTATTTATTATATATGGATAATTCTGTTAGCAAACAGTGCAGGCCCTGATCAGACACCGCATTCTGCGGCGTCTGATCTGGGCCTGCACTGTTTGCCAAGGTACCCCTTTAGGGGTTTCCCGCATGCAATGGGTTAATAATGTAATGCTATTTCCGTTCAACATCAATAATAAAAGGACAAAGACCTCTCTGTACAGGCTTCAAGACAGAGAAATCAGAATTCGCTTCCAGTTTTGCACTTGTTGAAGACAAGTTAACATATTTTTGTTCTGAACCAAGTAACACCATCATGGTCTAATCTGCTCTTTTTCCCCACGCTTTTCGAAGAAAAAGTGGGGATATTGTAATTGTCTTCGTCGTCCGTACGTCCGTCCGTCCGTCTTACCGGACAACTCCTCCCACACTTTTACAGCTAGAAACTTAAAACTTTGGGAACTGATAGGTCTTTGGTCTGAGGAGTGCATGACACTATTGGAATTTTGATCCTACCCCTAGGGGCCAGGCCAGGGGGTGGGGTGCCCCGGGGGTAAAAAATTAAAGATTCCAGAACCTGGTCGTGTGACATATCAAACCAAACAGCATAATGAGTAGAATACATAACAATCAAAATTTGACCCCTAGGGTCAGATTTGAGGTCACCAGAGGTAAAAAACTTGGATTTTCACCCCCATAACCCCCTTTTTAACGATTACCGGATAACTCCTCCTACGCCGTTTCAGATAGAAACATGAAACTTTGGAAACTGATAGGTCTTTGGTCTGAGGAGTGCATGACACTTTCGGAATTTTGATCCTACCCCTAGGGGCCAGACCAGGGGGTGGGGTGCCCCGGGGATAAAAAATCAAAGTTTTCAGAACCTGGTCATGTGACATATCAAATCGAATGGCATAATGAGTAGAATACATAACAATCAAAATTTGACTCCTAGGGTCACGTTTGAGGTCACCAGAGGTCAAAAACTTGGATTTTCACCCCCATAACCCCCTTTTTAACGATTACCGGATAAATCCTCCTACGCCTTTTCAGATAGAAACATGAAACATTGGGAACTGATAGGTCTTTGGTCTGAGGAGTGCATGACACTTTCTGAATTTTGATCCTACCCCTAGGGGCCAGGCCAGGGGGTGGGATGCCCCGGGGGTAAAAAATCAAAGTTTTCAGAACCTGGTCATGTGACATATCAAATCGAACGGCATAATAAGTAGAATACATAACAATCAAAATTTGACTCCTAGGGTCATGTTTGAGGTCACCAGAGGTCAAAAACTTGGATTTTCACCCCCATAACCCCCTTTTTAACGATTACCGGATAACTCCTCCTACGCCTTTTCAGATAGAAACATGAAACTTTGGGAACTGATAGGTCTTTGGTCAGAGGAGTGCATGACACTTTCGGAATTATGATATTAAAATTGGGTGGGAGTTGCAATTGAGAACTTATATAGTGGCGTATCTTTAAAAAAGCGTGGGGATATGCGATGGCGTGCCATCGACTGCGCGATTCTAGTTACTGAATGGAATCTTCTGCGATATATATGGCAGGACCCATGCTGAGTTCACTATAGAAATTAATTTAACCCTTGTCCTGCTGAGCCCAGATGTGCCTTATCTTTGAAACACTGTAGATCCAGATCAGATGGCTTCTGAAGAAGCCAACTGATCAGGATCTTCATTGTTTGCCATCCAGTTAATGAATTTGTTGCAATAATTTGCATCAAGTAATCTGATTGGCTGATAATCAGTAGTGGGTGTGACATATTAAAATATTCAGCAGAACAAGGGTTAAAATTGACTAAGCTGCAGAATTCTGATCTAGGTCTACAGTTTTTGCCAGTGACCTGTTTTGGGTTTCCCACATAAACTGGATTTAAGTTCATTGGTAGATAATAAGGCAAGTATTTTTGTGATAAATGAAGGATAGTTTTCTTATTTCTCCATATAAACCTATGTTGTGGGAACTTATTAGAACCACCTCGCTGAGGCAGTTCTAAACAAGAGGCCCATGGGCCACTACGCTCACCAAAGGTCATGTGGTTTATACCATATACAGGCAAGGGGCCCATCTTGGTCATGTGACAACAATACCACGAATAATGTTTAATTGCCTCACCCCCATAGAGGCTTTTCATGTAATTTGGTTTCAATCAGCACAGCTCTTTTACTGGAGAAGAAGATAAAAATAGTGAATCTGAGCCATCCAAGACAAAGGTCAGTAATGACCTTGACCTCTGGAATTAATAAACTTCCATTCAGCTAACTGCAAATACCATTTTTGATGTCACAGCCTACCGAAAATCAGAAATATCCACTACTTTGCCATTTTTCCATACAAATGTCTAAGTGACCAAATTTGACCTTGACATAAAACAGGTCACGGTCAACCAAAAGTCATCATTTGAACAAACATGGTAGGGCCAGAGTCCCTGATGCTGCATACCAAGTTTCAAGATCATTGGCCATTCGCTTCTTGAGAAGAAGATTTTTGAAGGTTTTTACCATATATGGGCATAGCAGCCATATTGGTCATGTGACCCAGTCCTCACGAACAAACTTTTGTTCCCTCATGCCTTAGAGGTTCCACATGTAATTTGGTTTCAATTGGCCAAGTAGTTTAAGTGAAGAAGAAGATAAAAATACTGAATCTGAGGTGACCTGGACAAAGGTCGGTAAAAGACCTTGACCTTTGGAACTGATAAACTTCCATTCAGCTGATTGTAAATACCATTTCTGATGCCACTAGCTAATATACAATCAGAAAAATCCACTGTTTTGCCATTTTTCCATACAAATGTCTATGACCAAATTTGACCTTGACGTAAAACAGGTCAAGGTCAACCAAAGGTCATCATTTGAACAATCTTGGCAGGGCCAAAGTCCCTGATGCTGCATACCAAGTTTCAAGATCATCGGCCATTCGGTTCTTGAGAAGATTTTTAAAGGTTTTTACCATATATGGGCATAGCGGCCATATTGTTCATGTGACCCAGTCCTCACGAACAAACTTTCGTTCCCCCATTCCATAGAAACTCCAAATGTAAGTTGGTTTCAATTGGCCAAGTAGTTTAAGTGAAGAAGAAGATAACAAGAGGCCCATGGGCCACTATGCTCACCAGAGCTCAGGTGGGCACTGCCCAATTGCAGCCATGTATTTTAACATGGTATCATTTTAATCTGCCAAGAGAACCCCAATATCCAAATGAGCACCCATGTGGATACAGTATATGAAACATTAGGCCTTTTATGAAGTAGAGGGGCGGGGCATGGACCCAATGGAGCCCTGGTTGGTATCACTAAATGTGTCTTATCACACTAGGATGGTTTAGCAGTGGGGATCTGTATGGCTGGAGATATAAGGCCTCTTAAACAGTGGAGGGGTTGGAGCATGCCCGGTCGATCCCAGGAAAGCCCAAGATTGTTGTCCCTAAATGTGTCTTATCATAAGGACCAAGTATATAATATGGTTTAGGGGTGGGAATCTGAACAGTTTCCGAGATATGAGGCCCTTTTATGAAGTGGAAAGGCCTCTGCGGACACCCCTACAGTAGGTGTGCTAATAATAAGGAACAAGAACATATATGACTCAGCACAAAGAGCGCCCCCCCCCCCCCCCCCCCCCCCCCCCCCCCCCCCAAGTTGGTGTGACTAAACGAGTCTTATCATAAGGAACAAGAATATATATGGTTTAGGGGTGGGGAGCTGAATGATTTCTAAGATATATGGCTTTTAATGAAGTCTAGCGTTGGGGCATGGCCCGGGCATGCCCCCGGGACTCACAAGCTGGTGTCAAGATGAATATATATGGTTTAGGGGTGGGGCTTGGACCAGTTTCTGAGATATAAGGTCTTTTCTGACGTGCAGGGGTGGGGCAAGGCCCTGGGAGACCCCCAGGTTGGTGTCACTGAATGTGTCTTATCATAATGAACGAGAATATATAATGTTTAGGGGTGGGGATCTGTAAGGTTACTGGGATATTGGGCCTTTTATGAAGTGGAGGGGGTGGGGAATGGCCCCGGCACATCCCAGGGGACCCCCAGGTTGGTGTCACTGAGTCCATCTTATCATAAGGAACAAGAATATATATGGTTTTGGGGCGGGGATCTCAATTGTTTCTGAGATAAATGGCATTTTATGAAGTGGAGGGGGTGGGGCATGTCCCGGGCACATCCCGGGAGACCCCCAGGTTGGTATCACTTAATGCATCATAGCATAAGGAACTAGAATCGCGCAGTCGATGGCACGCCATCGCATATCCCCACGCTTTTTTAAAGATACGCCACTATATAAGTTCTCAATTGCAACTCCCACCCAATCTTAAGATCAAAATTCCGAAAGTGTCATGCACTCCTCAGACCAAAGACCTATCAGTTCCCAAAGTTTCATGTTTCTATCTGAAATGGCGTAGGAGGAGTTATCCGGTAATTGTTAAAAAGGGGGTTATAGGGGTGAAAATCCAAGTTTTTGACCTTTTGGGACCTCAAACCTGACCCTAGGGGTCAAATTTTGATTGTTGTGTATTCTACTCATTATGCCGTTCGATTTGATATGCCACACGACCAGGTTCTGAAAACTTTGATTTTTTACCCCCGGGGCACCCCACCCCCTGGCCTTGCCCCTAGGGGTAGGATCAAAATTCTGAAAGTGTCATGCGCTCCTCAGACCAAAGATCTATCAGTTCCCAAAGTTTAATGTTTCTATCTGAAATGGCGTAGGAGAAGTTATCCGGTAATCATTAAAAAGGGGGTTATGGGGGTTGAAAATCCAAGTTTTTGACCTCTGGTGACCTCAAACCTGACCCTAGGGGTGAAATTTTGATTGTTATATATTCTACTCATTATGCCATTTGATTTGATATGTCACACGACCAGGTTCTGAAAACTTTTATTTTTTTCCCCCGGGGCACCCCACCCCCTGGCCTGGCCCCTAGGGGTAGGATCAAAATTCCGAAAGTGTCATGCACTCCTCAGACCAAAGACCTATCAGTTCCCAAAGTTTCATGTTTCTATCTGATACGGCGCAGGAGGAGTTATCCGGTAATCGTTAAAAAGGGGGTTATGGGGGTGAAAATCTAAGTTTTTGACCTCTGGTGACCTCAAATCTGACCCTAGGGGGCAAATTTTGATTGTTATGTATTATACTCATTATGCCGTTCAATTTGATATGTCACATGACCAGGTTCTGAAAACTTTGATTTTTTACCCCCGGGGCACCCCACCCCCTTACCTGGCCCCTAGGGGTAGGATCAAAATTCCAAAGTGTCATGCACTCCTCAGACCAAAGACCTATCAGTTCCCAAAGTTTTAAGTTTCTCGCTGTAAAAGTGTGAGAGGAGTTGTCCGGTAAGACGGACGGACGGACGACGAAGACAATTACAATATCCCGACTTTTTCTTCGAAAAGCGTGGGGATAACAAGAATATATATAGTTTAGGGGTTGGGATCTGAATGGTTTCTGAGATAAATGGCATTTTATGAAATAGAGGGGGCAGGGCATGTCCCCGGCACATCCCGGGGGACCCCCAGGTCGATGTCACTTAATGCATCTTATCATAAGGAACAAGAATATATATGGTTTAGGGGTTGGGATCTGTAAGGCTTCTGAGATATAAGGCATTTTATGAAGTGGAGGGGACGGGCATGGCCCGGGCACAACCTAAGGGGCCTCCCAGGTTGACATAAAAGCATATGGCTGAGAGAAGTTTACTCAAGGAACATGTTTATGTAAGTTTTGTCAAAATATCTGCAATGACTTGGCAGTAAATGCCATTTTTCAGTTTTCCCCATTATAAGTCAATGGAAACTCGAAGTTGCCATTGCAACAAAACTGAAAGGCCAAATTTCATGAAAAACACAAAACCTGTAAAGGCAAATATGGTGAATATTTTCATAAAGTCTCAGCCTCCTACAGCATATGGTTTATGAGGAGCTGATTTTTAAAGTATTTTTTGTCTATTTTTTGCATTTTGGTTTCCATGGCAACCAATAAAAATGGGTAGAAGGCCTAAAATCATACGGCAGATAGTAGATTGCCTAAAGAACATGGAGTGTAGCTAATTTGTGTCTTACAGCATGAAATGTTCCACTGTGTTCAGGCTATAATGACCAACCTATTAACTCATTATCCCCTAGCGTCGCTTATATGCGGCCGATAAAATATCGATGTAGTCCCGCGCGCCGCATAAAAGCGACAGGTAAATTCTTATCGGTATACCGTACGTCGCGTATATGTGGGCCGCAAACAAGTACTCCATTTCCCGAGCGTCGCGTATAAGCGACGCTTACCATTGGTCTACAAAACTAAAAAATATCGGCAAGTTCGCCTTTCAGCCAATAAAAACGCAGTTTACAAACACTGTTCGAATATTTTTCTTGCCAAAAATTGAAAATTCCACGTGTTTACCGGGAAGGAAAAGCGAGAATTTTGAGGTAAAAAATCATGGAAAACAGCGAAAATACGCGACCACAGCTTGCGATCGGTAATAATATAATGGAGTCTGATGTCAGTGATGGCGAGTTCTCCGGTTTTGGCTCAGATGCGGCTGGAAGTGACATAGAAATTGACGGAAATTCGTCAGTTTCAAGTGTGCACACGGCAGACTTGTCCGATTTGGAGGAGGATTTGTCGGCTCGTGAGAGTGATGGCTCAGATGAGGATGCTAATGCACAGCAACCTCGCTGGCAAGTAAATGATAGGTCTGACATCAGGAAATCCCCATTTGGAGGACCCCAGCCTGGCCCTACCATAACTCTTGGACCTGATGACAATGAACTAGATTTTTTTAACCTTTTCTTCCCAAGGTTTCTTCTGGAACTCATTGTTGCCCAGACCAATCTGTATGCCAGGCAAAAAAATGCTCAGAGACCGGACCCAAACTGGAGAGAGGTGAATGTGAGAGAGATGATGGCCTGGTTAGGAATGAGACTGTACATGAGCATTCTGCATCTTCCACAGACTGCCATGTACTGGTCTACAGATTCCTTGTTTGGCAATCTCAACATTTGCCGGGTAATGAAGCGAGACCGGTTTGACAAAATCACGCAGTACTTCCATCTTGCTGACCGACAGAGAAATCCACAAAAGGGACAGCCAGGCCATGATAAACTTCACTTGGTACGACCCGTTCTCCAAGCGGTGCAAGATACCTGTCTACGGAATTACAATCCTAACCAGAATGTGTCTGTTGATGAGGCAATGGTAAAATTCAGAGGTCGACTGTCATTTCGACAATATTTACCGGCCAAACCAACAAAGTACGGCATAAAGGTATGGATGCGTGCTGATCCAACCAACGGCTATACAAATGATTTCCAGGTGTATACAGGCAGAGAAGGTGGTAATAGGGAAGTTGGTCTTGCAACAAGAGTGGTACTTGACCTGACACGGAGCATTTGGGGGCATTTCCACATTGTGAATACTGATAACTACTTCACTAGTCCGGAATTGGCCCAGCAGCTTCTGCTCCAGGATACATACCTGAGAGGGACGGTGCGAAACAACCGAAAAGGCTACCCTCTTCAGCTTCTGCCCAAAAGGGATGTCAGAAACCAAGGCCAGTTCAAGACGGCCACCAAGGGTCATCTTACTGCCTGTGTGTGGATGGACAAAAAGCCTATTTACACTTTGTCCACTGCAGAGAACCCTGCGAACTTAGTAACTGCCGTCCAGCGCAAGTCTAGAACAGGTGAAGTCCTCCAGGTTCCAGCTCCGTCCATAATCCCAGAATACAACAATAACATGAATGGGGTAGATGTGGCTGATCAGCTCAGAACGGAATACAGTACATACAGAACTTCCAAGAAATGGTGGCGCTACCTTTTTTGGTTTTTGTTCGACCTTGCTGTCACCAATGGTTTCATTCTGATGCGAGAATCAGCCAACCATCAACGGAGAACCAAGAACAACAGGGCAAAAGTGCGAACCATGGTGGACTTTCGGATGAACCTGGCTAAGCTGTTGATCTCGGACTTCACTGACAATGAAACTGCTGCTCTTGCCACAGTCCAAGCTGGCCACTTCAGCTCCAAAGGAGACAAACGCGGAAGATGTCGACAATGTTCCAAGGATAAGCGCCGCCGTGATGTCATCTGGGTGTGTCGACAGTGCAATGTTCATTTGTGCGTTGACTGTTTCCAGCCATACCACCGGGACTTGGCGAAAAATAAGTGAAGATGCCGGTCTTGTATAAAGTGTATATAGCCTTGTAGTGCTCACCTCAAGTGAGAAATTGTGTTTTTTAGTGTTTTCTATGGGTGGAGGGAAGTGTATGTGTAGATCAAAGTGTAAATATGAAGCAAAAGCAAAAAAAAAAGGAAAAAAAATGCATTACATTATATCAGGTCTATGCAATGAAATTAGTTACATGGTAAATCCCACTTTTTATAGATAAAACTTTAGTAAGATGTACAGGGGTATACATTACTTTTCTTATTATGATTCAAACATAGACTTTTGTGGCTCATTAGAACCACCTGGCTATGTTTGGAGCATAAAAGTGAAAAACAGAAGTACATATTTGATAACCCTTCTTGCATGGACATGTTTATAATGTCGTGAAAAAAAATATATATATATATGTGTGTGTTTTGAGTGGTTTGGTGTTTACATGTTTATAATGCTAAAAGTGCTAAAAGTGTTTCTTTGGAAATATTTTGTTCTAAATTTGGAGTATAAATGTATTCCTGGAGATTCTCATTGAAATTATGGAAATTATGAAAGAGTAAGTCATTTTCTTTATCACCCACCCTGCATGTAATTCAGAATTTTGCATGTGTTTGGTATGCTCTTGTAGATAATTTTTTCATCTACCTTTGTGTCAAATTTCAAAGTCAAGACACTTGTAACAATTGAATTATACATAAAATAACATTGCAACCCTCAGTTTTAAAATTCATTTCTAATCAAAGCTAGAAAATGTCTAGGGAGATAGGCACTGAAATACTGATAAGCCTCACAGGTATCAGCTGCAGCAGTATTTGCCAGGGAATGACTGGAGATAAGATTCTAGGGGATAATGAGTTAAGGAGTCACCAAATGGAGTCTTACTAATATTAAATGGTGTGTGTAAATAACCACCTTTATGGATTGATGCTGGAACAATACCTCTTTTGTCTATTGTTTTGTAAGGAACTCCCTGCAAAATCTGTGTGTAGATACATAACTAAAAGAGAAACAAGTTCCAATCAATAAGAAAATAATAAAAAAATAAGATGAAGCTTCATATTGAATATGAAAGACCTGGGCTTTCTGGTTTCAGAGAAGATGATTTTAAAGGTTTACCCTGCATATAGAAGTCTATGTAAAACAAGATTTTCCCTATATAAGTCTATGTTAAACCAAAGGGTCCCTGAGCGGGGGCATTTTTGGCCCCAGGGCTATAATTTGAACAATCTTGGTAGAGGTCCACTAGCTGAAGCTTCATAACAAATATCAAAGACCTGGGCCTTCTGGTTTCAAACAAGAAGATTTTTAAAGGTTTTTCCTTATATAAGCCTATGTAAAACCAAAGGGCCACATGGCAGGGGCATTTTTGGTCTCAGGGCTATAATTTGAACAATCTTTATAGAGGTCCACTAGCTGATGCTTCATAACAAATATCGAAGACCTAAGCCTTGAAGTTTCAGATTAGAAGATTTTTCAAGATTTTCTCTATGTAAGTCTATGTAATACCAAAGGGCCCCGGAGCGGGGGCATTTTTGGCCCCAGGGCTATAATTTGAAAATCTTGGTAGAGGTCCACAAGGTGAAGCTTCATACCAAATATCAAAGACCTGGGCCTTGCAGTTTCAGAGAAGAAGATTTTTCAAGATTTTCACTATATAAGCCTATGTAAAACAAAAGGGCCCTGGTGCGGGGGCATTTTTGGCCCCAGCACTATAATTTGAACAATCTTGGTAGGGGTCCACTAGATGAAGCTTCATACCAAATATCAAAGAGCTGGGCCTTGCGGTTTCAGAGAAGAAGATTTTTCAAGATTTTCCCTATATAAGCCCATGTAAAATCAAAGGGCCCCTGTGCGGAGGGCATTTTTAGCTCCAGCACTATAATTTGAACAATCTTGGTAGGGGTCCACTAGATGAAGCTTCATACCAAATATCAAAGACCTGGGCCTTGCAGTTTCAGAGAAGAAGATTTTTAAAGATTTTTCCTATATAAGCCTATGTAAAACAAAAGGGCCCTAGTGCGGGGGCATTTTTGGCCCCAGCACTATAATTTGAACAATCTTGGTAGGGGTCCACTAGATGAAGCTTCATACCAAATATCAAAGATCTGGGCCTTGCGGTTTCAGAGAAGAAGATTTTTCAAGATTTTCCCTATATAAGCCCATGTAAAACCAAAGGGCCCCCGTGCGGGGGTATTTTTAGCTTCAGCACTATAATTTGAACAATCTTGGTAGGGGTCCACTAGATAAAGCTTCATACCAAATATCAAAGACCTGGGCCTTGCGGTTTCAGAGAAGAAGATTTTTAAAGATTTTCCCTATATAAGCCCATGTAAAACCAAAGGGCCCCCGTGCGGGGGCATTTTTGGCCCCAGCACTATAATTTGAACAATCTTGGTAGGGGTCCACTAGATGAAGCTTCATACCAAATATCAAAGATCTGGGCCTTGCGGTTTCAGAGAAGAAGATTTTTCAAGATTTTCCCTATATAAGCCCATGTAAAACCAAAGGGCCCCCGTGCGGGGGTATTTTTAGCTTCAGCACTATAATTTGAACAATCTTGGTAGGGGTCCACTAGATAAAGCTTCATACCAAATATCAAAGACCTGGGCCTTGCGGTTTCAGAGAAGAAGATTTTTAAAGATTTTCCCTATATAAGCCCATGTAAAACCAAAGGGCCCCCGTGCGGGGGCATTTTTGGCCCCAGCACTATAATTTGAACAATCTTGGTAGGGGTCCACTAGATGAAGCTTCATACCAAATATCAAAGACCTGGGCCTTGCGGTTTCAGAGGAGAAGATTTTTTCAAGATTTTCCCTATATAAGCCTATGTAAAACCAAAGGGCCCCCGTGCGGGGGCATTTTTAGCTCCAGCACTATAATTTGAACAATCTTGGTAGGGGTCCACTAGATAAAGCTTCATACCAAATATCAAAGACCTGGGCCTTGCAGTTTCAGAGAAGAAGATTTTTAAAGATTTTTCCTATATAAGCCTATGTAAAACAAAAGGGCCCTAGTGCGGGGGCATTTTTGGCCCCAGCACTATAATTTGAACAATCTTGGTAGGGGTCCACTAGATGAAGCTTCATACCAAATATCAAAGATCTGGGCCTTGCGGTTTCAGAGAAGAAGATTTTTCAAGATTTTCCCTATATAAGCCCATGTAAAACCAAAGGGCCCCCGTGCGGGGGTATTTTTAGCTTCAGCACTATAATTTGAACAATCTTGGTAGGGGTCCACTAGATAAAGCTTCATACCAAATATCAAAGACCTGGGCCTTGCGGTTTCAGAGAAGAAGATTTTTAAAGATTTTCCCTATATAAGCCCATGTAAAACCAAAGGGCCCCCGTGCGGGGGCATTTTTGGCCCCAGCACTATAATTTGAACAATCTTGGTAGGGGTCCACTAGATGAAGCTTCATACCAAATATCAAAGACCTGGGCCTTGCGGTTTCAGAGGAGAAGATTTTTTCAAGATTTTCCCTATATAAGCCTATGTAAAACCAAAGGGCCCCCGTGCGGGGGCATTTTTAGCTCCAGCACTATAATTTGAACAATCTTGGTAGGGGTCCACTAGATAAAGCTTCATACCAAATATCAAAGATCTGGGCCTTGCGGTTTCAGAGAAGAAGATTTTTAAAGATTTTCCCTATATAAGCCCATGTAAAACCAAAGGGCCCCGTGCGGGGGCATTTTTGGCCCCAGCACTATAATTTGAACAATCTTGGTAGGGGTCCACTAGATGAAGCTTCATACCAAATATCAAAGACCTGGGCCTTGCGGTTTCAGAGAAGAAGATTTTTTAAGTTTTCGGTGAAAAAAATCTATTTTTGGCTACTGTGACCTATATGTGCAACGGACCGGAACCATTTGAACAACTTTGAAAAGGGACCACCTAAGGATTATTCCTGTGAAGTTTGGTCAAAATCCGATCAGTGGTTTAGGAGGAGATGTCGTTTGAAGAAAAGTTTACGGACGCACTCACGCACGCACGCACGGACGCACGGACGCACGACGGACAAAAAGTGATCCCAAAAGCTCACCTTGTCACTACGTGACAGGTGAGCTAAAAATACTGAATCTGAGCCGTCCTGGACAAAGGTTGGTAAATGACCTTGACCTTTGAAACTGATAAACTTCCATTCAGCTGATTGCAAATACCATTTCTGATGCCTCTAGCCAACATACAATCAGAAAAAGCCACTGTTCTGTCATTTTTCCATACAAATGTCTAAGTGACCAAATTTGACCTGATGTAAAACAGGTCAAGGTCAACCAAAGGTCATCATTTGAACAAACTTGGTAGGGCCCGAGTCCCTGATGCTGCATACCAAGTTTCAAGATCATCTGCTGTTCGGTTCTTGAGAAGAAGATTTTTAAAGGTTTTTACCATATATGGGCATGGCGGCCATATCGGTCATGTGACCCAGTCCTCACGAACAAACTTTCCTTTCCCCCATTCCATAGAGGCTCCACATGTAATTTGGTTTCAATTGGCCAAGTAGTTTCAGAGGAGATGTTGTTTGAAAATGTTGACGATGAGACGACGACAGACGATGGATCAATGCCTATACTATAAGCTCCCCTGGAGCCTTCGGCTCTGGTGAGCTAAAAATACCCAACATAGGTTTCTATGGAGAACTGAGAAGAACTATCCTTCAATTATCACAAAATATGCACCTTATCTGTTGCTATCAGTTCATTGGGTTGTGGATCGAAAGCTCATAGGTTATTTGTTTGTTTGATTCGAGGTTTAACATCCCAGTCAACAATAGGTCATTTTGGAGACGTTGCTTCCAATTTTGTGGGACTTTTACCCAACATTGAGATGAAATGACATCTCAAGCCCTGTCACCCTATGAAACAAATAGGGTTTATAAGGCATAGACGGACAAACTCACACCGGCTAAGATCCTTTAAGCGGTTTACCAGTACTTGTGTGAGGTCGGATTTCAGCTCTGCGTGGAAGCATCATACAGCCAATCTATTTTTTCAAGCCCCCGATGGGCATCTCACGTGACTAGAGCAAGGCTCGAACGACAGGAGTGAGTGATTAAGAATATGAGTCAGAGCTCTTACTCACTAGGCTGCGGAGGCCTGTTACATATGAGCAATGCATACCTAAGATAGAGCCTTATTAATTTTGTCGGCATTATATAACCTTGGAAGGATCCAATGAATGATGAATTGCTTTTACCTAACAATTTGACTTTAGTTGTACAAATCAGAGTGAAGCATTCTGTTTCATATTACTCTTTCTTAACCCTTTTTGTACCAAATGATATCTTCCACCTTATATGAGCCCCGCCAAGCGAATTTGTGTCTTCGAGCATTCCGTCATAACAAATTTTAACTGCGCATGCCCATCCATTCAGAGGGGCCAGGATATGGCTTTCTGCCTGAAGGTTCCTCTTGATTCACTGCTTGTATGAGCGAGCAGCGAAAGTTCTGGCGAGACTGCGCTCGCCTGAACCTTCGCTGTTCGGACAGGCGATAAGTATCAAAATCGCTTGACGGGGCCCATATATAGCAGGACTCCATTTCAAAATTTAGGGGTGTCAGGTCTTGTTTTCTATATAAAAGTGGGGTTCGAGGGGTCAACTGAACTTTTTGCAAATAGTGTAGAACCTGATCAAAAGCCGTGTTTTGCGGCGTCTGATCTGGGCCTGCACTGTTTGACAAGGTATGCATTTTGGGGTTCCGGTACAAAAAGGGTTAAGTGCAGGTGATAAATCAGAAATTTGAGCTGAACAATATTTGGAATTCTTTACAGAAAATTAATGGTCACACATCCATTTAATCTGTACACCTTTACCCATTTGTTACCATACAAAATTATCTGATTTAGCCCATTTCGTACCATATAGAATCTTCTATGTTATGTATACTTTAACACAAGTACTTTTCAAAATTTATGAGTGTTGGGTTTTGTTTTCTTCAGAAAAATTTCGGAAAATGGCTGAACTTTGTTCAAACACTGTAGGCCCTGATCTAACGCCGCGTGCAGAACGCGGCGTCTGATCCGGCCAAGGTACCCGTTTCGGGGGTTTCTTGTACACAAAGGGTTACAAATAGGTGGAGTCCATTTCAAAATTTACGTTTACCAGGATGAGTTGATTTTAGAAACCGATTCAAAAATGGCTGAACTTTGTGCAAACACTGCAGGCACTGATCTAACGGGGTGTCTGATCTGGCCTGCACTGTTTGCCAATTACCCGGTTTGGGGTTTCTGGTACACAAAGGGTTACAAATAGCTGGAGTCCATTTCAAAATTTACGTTTACCAGGATGAGTTGATTTTAGAAACCGATTCAAAAATGGTGGAACTTTTGCAAACGATAAAGTTGAATGCCAAGATCAGACACCAGATCTGGGTCTGCACTGTTTGCCGAAAAACTGTTTTACACTATATAATTTTACTCCACTTTTGTTGCTCACCTATGAGTCGAGCAGTCTAGGCAGTGGACCGTTAGCTAAATATTTTGGATAAACATTGAACTCCAGGGAACTTGTAAGGCTGATTCTTATCAGCAATTTTATTGGGATATTTTCCTGGACCTTTCAACATCTGGTTTTGTTAAATTGAAAATTAGGAGAAAGATCAAAGGTCTGAAAGCCCTCAGAGTCCGTGAAATCTACGGAGTTCTCTTTTTTGAAAAAGGATCTAAACTGTATCCAACTAATTCTAAAATCAAACAAGTTCATACTTCATAATTTCTGGTTGGAGAAACAGCTTTTATAAGACAGTTGTCTTAAATCATGATTTTTAAAATGCTGTAATGACAAGGACATGCATATGAACAACTAACAGAGTACTGATTTAGGGACAGCACTTATTCTTTTCAAATACAACACTTATGCTACAAGTGCAATAAGTGATTGTTTTTTTTTAATTAAGGTTTAGTCCCTGTCAACACTTCTTAGATCACAGGTACATGTACTTGAATTTAAACACACACACACACACACCACACACACACACACACACACACACACACACACACATATTGCAGGTGCTCTTTAGAATTGTTTAAATTTTGTACCCACAGATTATGAATTTAAGCAGGAATAAGAAAAATAAAGTATTCCCCTGTAAACCCCCTCTTTTCAAGAACACCGATTGCGGGTGCTCCTTAGTATCGTCAAATTGGGGCGGTCTTAAAGGTACCCAGGGTCTATGTATATAACTAGGAATAAGAAATATAAAGTATGCCCCTGTAGACCCTCTTTTCCAGCCCACACAGATTGTGAGTGCTCCTTGGAATTGTCTAACTGGGACAGTCGTAAAAAGTATCTACAGTCTATGTAGTTAAGCAGTAGGTTCCTGTAAAGCCCCTCTTTTCATCACTTACACAGGTTGCAGATGCTCCTAAGAATCGTCTAATTGGGACGAGCTGAAAGAGTACCCAAAGTCTATGTATTTTAGCAGGAATTAGAAAAATAACGCATGCTGCTGTAAACCCCCACCTTTCAAGCATACACAGATTCCGGTTGCTCCCTAATTTCGTCTTATTGATGCGGTTTTAATGAGTACCCACAGACTATGTATTTTATGCAGGAAAAAAATGTACCCCTATATTCCCCCTCTTTTTATGGATACACAGATTGCGGATGCTCCTTAAAATCGATTTATTGGGGCGGTCTCAAAGAGTACCCACAGTCTATATGTTTAAGCAGGAATAAGAAAAATAAAGTATACCCCTGTAAACCCCCTCTTTTCAACAAGTAATTATTGAACTTGTCAAATGCCAGATTTCCAAATAAATAGCCTGGCTGAGTGAGACCAGTCCGTTGTGAAAATTAAATAGTTTGAAATACCGTAATGATCCGGCTATAAGACGGGTTTTTTTACCGCCAGAATACCCCCTAAATTTTACACCCGTCTTATAACCGAGATCTCGGACATCCTTGAAATTTTCCGCAAAGAACAGAAGGAAAATCACGTGCGGTAAGTACTTGTGTATACCTGTTGCGTAACTATGG
Organism: Lucinisca nassula; assembly: GCA_963580285.1. Classification (NCBI taxonomy): domain Eukaryota; kingdom Metazoa; phylum Mollusca; class Bivalvia; order Lucinida; family Lucinidae; genus Lucinisca; species Lucinisca nassula. The sequence continues at coordinate 37,710,972 of OY757025.1, read as the reverse complement.
GTCTGTGAAGTGATGAGCGGGAGCGTGATTCCAAATAAATAATAATAAACATCGGTAAAAGAAACCAAAAGATCGTGAAGAACAGTTATAATTCAAGCCTAAAGTTTTTCTTTTATCATAATTGGATTAATTCCCATGCGTTTTCAACGGATACATTCCCCGGAAGGTGCCCCGGAACGTAATAAGCATGCGCGAATTTTCATTGGTTTATGATAATGAGTTCATAAATATTAATGAGGCGAAAGTTTCACTCCATTTGCATAAGAAAATAAGTTGATGATGCCTTACGTTTTTTTTTATTATTGTTATTATATTTTTCCATAAAAGCCCAATGCAGCAAAATAAATCTCCGGTCTATCTATCTATCTATCTATCTATCTATCTACAGATACTGCGTCGGTCACATTTTGACCATTACCACATGTGTATTATACATTATAGATGCACAGGCTATTCTGTCTCTTCCTATATCACTCTTGATTAGCAATGGCCTGTTTTTTTTTAATCTATTTAATCTCTTATATAAACACACCAATTATCCAATAACTCCCTGCAGAGTTAATCACCTTATTAAATGTCCGATAATGTTTACACGCGTCAGCAGTTCACCACAGGTGTAAATCTGTCAACCGCATAGGTATTTTACTGCCGTAAATACTAGAATGGTCGGGCGGCGAAATATTTCTTAAGGAAAATTGTCTTGTCAGGAGATTGGGGCCATCGGGTGGAAGACCGGGAGATAGGGTTCGAAATCCTGTTATTTCGATAAAAACGGGAGATATCAAATGTATGCCGACGCACATGTATTAAACTGTAGAAAATGCCAGTTATGCGTAGTTGCTTCCCTTAGTTACTGTCAATCATTTTACTTTCCTTTCTTCATTGGTTTATGATAATGAGTTCATGAATATTAATGAGGCGAATGTTGTGACGTTAATAAACTCAAATTTCAGACACAAAAAATAAGTGATTACAAATTCTAAGTAAGAAAATTTATTCAGGGACTTGCTAGGTACCTACAACTATCTGTTTATCATTGAAGTCGGTCTAATATAAATTTTATTTTAGTAAAGTCGTCATTGTCATTAGATTTCGCGACCGCAAAACACCGAGCGAAATTGATCAACCAGTGTCTCACTCTGAAATGGTCGGCACTTTCTACATCCGCGCAACCCTCGTCAGATTGTTAGAATTTATACCCGTCTTATAGCCGAGACTAAGCAAAAATCACCCAAAGAAAAGCCAAAAAGTACCCCCCGTCTTATAGCCAAATCGTCTTATAGCCGGATCATTACGGTACATGTATAATATGTATTTTGGTCTTGCAAATATATATTGTCAAGGCAAGACTAAAAGTGTTAAAAATTTCATAGGCAGTGGCAGCCTCATTGAGACTTAAATGTAAAAATTACTGCTTATCGATCAAAGAGTTGGGAATTTGTAACAATATCTGATATGCTGGCATACTGAAAAGACCTAACCAATGTATTAAATAGTCAAACGTCGGATTTCTTCATTATAGCCTCGCCAAGACAAATATGTATTGATATGAAACTGCCTGGAATATTTTCATTTTAAGTTTTAGCTTATTGATGCATATCAATTAAAACAAATCAATGATCTTATATGGAGGAGAATCTAAAACAACTTTTTGTCAGCTGTGAAAAAAATGAAAACAGTAATCCATATAAACTGAGCTAGAATGAGATTCTGACAGAAATCATACACTAGTACTAAAACCAAGTAGCCTCTGTATTATCAGAGATTTCAATCACAAACAATAACAAATCACCACACTCCAGTTACAGATTAAATGGCCTCACAAATTATCTCCAGCTGTGCTGAGAAACAGGCTAAAATTCGTTGAAAGTGGAGTAAAATTATACACACAGTGTTTAGGACTTCTTGTACAAATTGGTAAAAATTCACGAAATTCTAAAAATAAGATACCGCTGCAAGACTGCTCTACTGCCTTCTTTTAACATACTATGACTACAATACATTACTAAAATCAGTGAAATTCCTCTTAAGACCACCTTTGGGACTGTTCAAAAGTGGTCTTGAAGACCACTTTAGAACAGTCCCAAAGGTGGTCTCTTATCAGGAGACACTGGGTGTAGAAAACACAAAGAAAGAAACCTTCTCATTAAGCTTCTAACAGCAGATTTGGTTCTAATTTTAGGTGGTCTTAATTGCGGAATCCCTTCATAGCAATCTCCCCCCTTCCCATCCTCTGCTTATAAACAGCTCATTGTCATTTCTGACAACAACCCTAAATACAGTTTTATCCCAATACAGCTAAACCCACCAGAGTGAGATAATTGGGATCCTTTAGTAATTTAATCTAGATTTTCCATGAGCCACAAATAAGGTTAAAGAGCCCATATGGCATACAAAAACAGCGAAGACTCAGACGAGACTGCGCATATGCGCAGTCTCGCCCGAGTCGTCACTGTTTATACCTATACCTAAACATACCTATACATGTGAAATTGATTGGCCCAGAGGGCATTACAGAAAAAGAAGATGACACCGGATAATATGTGCATGTTATATATGCATCTGAGTGATCAAAGGTGATTTTAGAGACTCTTTCAAGCTGTGGCTCATTGTGTGCCTAAAAGCTCTCTGTAATGAGTTGTCAGATAATGTCAATGCAACATGATAGGGACAAGTGTGAAGCATATTTCACAGACGAAATCTCTCAGAAGTTCGAGTGTCCCAATTTATCTTTGCCCCTGGGAAGGTTACCTCCCCTCCCTCGTGACACAATTTACCCATGAGACACCAGTCTAGAAGCTGTTTTCCTTATATTCAACATGGTCCAGTTGGTATCATGCCTCCTTAGCTTAACACGCTCGCCAGGAGTCAACAAATTATCAAATATATCTAAATCTGTGGTACTTTTGCTGCAAAAATGAGAGTAGTTTTTGTTACTCACAATTTTTGCTACTCACATCCAATTTGAAACACTTGACCTTCTGTTACTGACCTTCACACCTCACATGTCACCTCAGCAGGACCACTCTATACTACTAGGCCATACAGGCCTGTGTGCAACTTACTGCTTAACCACTTAGTCTAAGCCTGCGCAGGAAAAGTGTGGTTAACTCAACTCAGCTAGAAGCCTCCGTGGTGTAGTGGTAATCTACTCGCCTTGTAAACCAGGGGTCGCAGAATTGATCCCGGGCTTCTCCAGACTTTCAGATGAGTCTTTAAACCGAGGTCCCGTCTCCATATGACCTTAGCTGTTGGTGAGACGTAAAACTCAAACACTCAGCTGACCTAACTGTATGTACTTTTGTTGCAACAGCAGGCACTATTTGAATGCTACATCACTGCAACCTTTCATTATTACTGTAGGATGTAAATTATTATCTTTATCATAGCATGCACTTTTCCTTTAAACAAGGAAGCATATGATTTGTGAAACTTTAGATCCAATTAGAAGCAAGTTTAAAACATCAATGCAGGAAAAAAAAAAAGCAACCGTTTTTCACTAAACCCATTTTGTACTGGAAACCTGACAAACAGTGCAGGTCCAGATCAGACGCAGCAGAATGCAGCGTCTGATCAGGGCCTACACTGTTTGCAAAAAGTTCAGCTATTTTCCAAATACATTTTAAAAGATAACACAAATTTCAAAATGAACTCCTGCCATTTATAAGGAGGAAGATTCCATTTGGTACCAAAGGGTTAATCCATTTATGCCTAACATCCAAAAATATGGGACATTGCAAACTGTGTAGCCCTAGACCAGGCACTGCAGAATAAGGAATGTGACGGACCAGAGTCTACACATTTTACTATTAATTTAAAAAAAAAACACAGAATGTTTTGTGAAACTTATGATAAATAGAACAAACCAGACTGCCCTGACATTGGAAAAGAGCCTAACCAGAATTATCATAGGTTTTACAAAACAAATCTAGAAATTTTGATTTAATTTTCATATTTGTAAGGTATACCTAAGATAGATCTGAAAATGACTCCCTCCCCCTCAGAATATTCTTATTTTGCTCGGGTTAAACTGGAATACACCGGTTACCAGCTTCCGGTAATTGGTGTGTGCTGCTAAAGGCCAAGCCTCCAGGTATTTTTGTCTTTTTTTTTGTCTGCGGAAGTCGGGTGAACCGACCTGAAAGCACTAGTCAGATGTATCATAGGTATAACTCACACATATGAAAATTAAACAAGGCAACGCAAGCGTAGCATCCCCTCGCAACTTCATACCATTCATTAACATGAAAATCCATTGTGACCTTGACCTTTGACCCCTGACCTTGAAATTCAATAGGGTTCATCCTCTGTACATGGTGAACATTTGTGGAAGGTTTGATGCTTCTACGATAAATACTGTAACTGCATACCATTCATTAACATGAAAATCCATTGTGACCTTGACCTTTGACCCCTGACCTTGAAATTCAATAGGGTTCATCCTCTGTACATGGTGAACATTTGTGGAAGGTTTGATGCTTCTACGATGAATACTGTGTCTTCTATCCTGCTCACAAGGTTTTCAAGGTCAATTCCATTGTGACCTTGACCTTTGACCCCTGACGTTGAAATTCAATAGGGTTCATCCTCTGTACTTGGTGAACATTTGTGGAAGGTTTGATGCTTCTACGATGAATACTGTGTCGTCTATCCTGCTCACAAGGTTTTCAAGGTCAAGTCCATTGTGACCTTGACCTTTGACCCCTGACCTTGAAATTCAATAGGGTTCATCCTCTGTACATGGTGAACATTTGTGGAAGGTTTGATGCTTCTACTATGAATACTGTGTCATCTATCCTGCTCACAAGGTTTTCATGGTCAAGTCCATTGTGACCTTGACCTTTGACCCCTGACCTTGAAATTCAATAGGGTTCATCCTCTGTACTTGGTGAACATTTGTGGAAGGTTTGATGCTTCTACGATGAATACTGTGTCGTCTATCCTGCTCACAAGGTTTTCAAGGTCAAGTCCATTGTGACCTTGACCTTTGACCACTGACCTTGAAATTCAATAGGGTTCATCCTCTGTACATGGTGAACATTTGTGGAAGGTTTGATGCTTCTACGATGAATACTGTGTCGTCTATCCTGCTCACAAGGTTTTCAAGGTCAAGTCCATTGTGACCTTGACCTTTGATCCCTGACCTTGAAATTCAATAGGGTTCATCCTCTGTACATGGTGAACATTTGTGGAAGGTTTGATGCTTCTACGATAAATACTGTGTCTTCTATCCTGCTCACAAGGTTTTCAAGGTCAAGTCCATTGTGACCTTGACCTTTGACCTCTGACCTTGAAATTCAATAGGGTTCATCCTCTGTACATGGTCAACATTTGTTGAAGGTTTGATGCTTCTACGATGAATACTGTGTCTTCTATCCTGCTCACAAGGTTTTCAAGGTCAAGTCCATTGTGACCTTGACCTTTGACCCCTGACCTTGAAATTCAATAGGGTTCATCCTCTGTACATGGTGAACATTTGTGGAAGGTTTGATGCTTCTACGATGAATACTGTGTCTTCTATCCTGCTCACAAGGTTCCGGACAGACACACACACAGAAACACGGACACACAGACACACGGACACACAGACACACACACGGACGCACGGCACCGATGCTATATCCCCATGCGAGGGGATAATAAAATTTTCTAGGTTTATGTGTGCTTGTGTCTAACTCATGTACATATTCTAAAACACCTACCTTTGTCTTCTTTTCAAAAGAGTAAGGATTTTTCTTGAATGTTGTCATGTGACTCTGATAGCAATTCCCATTGGTTGATCCATTATTATCTATTCCTTCACCAATTTTAACTATCTGATCAAAATTTGGTGGCAATATAAATTTACTCCTCTCTATCTGAACTGGTTCAATAGAGTCGGTTGATCGTCTGGAGGAAAGAACTGAAAAATAGTCCTCCGAGGTCTGAATAGGCATCTCCGTGACAACATGATTCTGAAGTTCTTTCTGAAAACACAAATTAAAGTACTCTACTAGACATCCTGCTGAATATTTAACTTAGCCACACCCATTTTTGATTTTCAGCCAATCAGATTACATGATATTATGAGTTTGTTCAAATTCACAAACTGAATGACAAACAGTGTAGATCCTGATCAGATTGCTTCTTCAGAAGCCATCTGATCTGGATCTACACTGTTTGCAAAGATAGGGGTTGTCGTGAACAGCAAGATAAGGGTTAACAATTTGAACATCACAGTTACCTCCTATTATAAATGAAGTAAAAAGGCAGATTCCAAAGTTTTTAGAAGAGGCTTATATATTACCTCACTTTAAAACTTATTTTTTTCTAGACTTACCCCTCACAATGCTGAATATTTCAATATGTTACACTCCTCCCATATTATTTACCTTTACAGTTATGAAAGTAATATTAAACCTCAAATCGAACAAACAAATCCTCCCCTATTTCAGCAATTTGCCTAGCATGTATATATGTTTTAATGCGAAAATAATTTTTTCATGCAGCCCAATCTATTTCTCCAAGCCCCGATGGGCCCCTGCTCCAAAGCTTAATACTTTATGCCCATATCCAATGCTTAACTGTTAAAGAACCAAACATATAAGTAGCTTAGCATACAAATTCTCTATTCTTTGGTTTTAGAGAAAGAAAGTTTGGCATTTGATGTGAACTGGCTGCCTAGGCTTGGAGAAATAGATTGGGCTGCATGGCTTCAATTTTTACAAAATATGAATCTTAACTGTTGCTATGCCTTTAGTTATCTTTAGTACTAGTACACTACCTCCTGTCATACCAAACTCAGGTCAATGCTTATAAACCCTATTGGTTTCATTGGGCTTGAGATGTCATTTCATCTCAATGTCCGGTAAAGGTCCCACAAAATTGGAAGCAATGTCTACAAAATGCAAAACATCAACACAAACAAATCCTTTAATCCCGCTGAAAAATTATCCCTACCAGTACACTACCCTCCTCTCATACCAAACTCAGATCACTATGTAGGTGTATAACGTGAAACATCCAGAAAAACACTTTCTTGTTTTAACCCTTATCTTGCTGTTCACAACAATCCCTATCTTTGAAAACAGTGTAGATCCATCTGATCAGGATCTACACTGTTTGGCATTCAGTTTATGAATTTGTAGCAATAAATTACATCAAGTAATTTGATTGGTTGATAGGCAGAAATGAGTGGGGCTTAAATGAATATTCAGCAAGATAAGGGTTAACTGTTGCTATGCCCTTACTTATCCATAGTACTAGAACACTACTACCCTCCTCTCATACCACTCAGATCACTTATAATGTAGGTGTATAAAAGTGAAACATCCAGAAAAACACTTTCTTGTTTTAATCTGAAATAGTCATGCTTTAACATGTAAATCTGATACAGTTGAGAAAAATGACCTAAATAGTGTTGATGGGGACGTAAAACCTCAACACAAACAAACCCTTTACTCCCTCTTTATCCTTAGTACTAGAACACTACCCTCCTCTCATACCACTCAGATCACTATGTAGGTGTATATTTATAAAAGTGAAAAACAGGCAGAAAAACACTTTCTTGTTTTAATCGGAAACAGTCATGCTTTAACATGTAAATCTGATACATTTGATACTGATTAAAAGCATTAAGATTAGGTCTAGCTTTCTCCTATTACAACCCTCCACCTTAATTAATTCTGCATAAAACACTAAATGTATTGCAATAATTCATTACTGCCTCAATGAATCAGACTTTCTTTTGTAGTAGGCTTCAGGTTCGTTTTTTTGTGTGTGTACCTCAGATTATTATCATTTCAAATATAAAATACAGTAAAATTCCTATATTAAGACCACCTTTTCAAAAGTGGTCTTAAGACCACTTTTGAACAGTTCCAAAGGTGGTCTCTTGCTTGTCTATTTTGTTTGTTTGTTTGATTTGAGGTTTAACGTCCCCGTCTACTTTATAGGTCATTGTGGAGATGATGCTTCCAATTTTGTGGGACTTTTCACCCGGCACTGAGATGAAATGACATCTCAAGCCTTGCCGCCCAATGAAACCAATAGGGTTTATAAGCATGGACACTTGCACTACTTTGCCTGGGCAGGCTTAGATCCTCTAAGCTGTTTACCAGTTCTTGTGTGCAGTCAGTTTTAGCCCTGAGTGGAAGCATCATGCAGCCCATCGATTTCTTCAAGCCCCGATGGGCGGGGGCCGACTCTTTCAAATATAAACTACAGTAAAATACCAATATTAAGACCACCTTTGGGACAGTTCAAAAGTGGTCTTAAGACCACTTTTGAACAGTTCCAAAGGTTGTCTCTTACTTGTCTAGGATACTGGGTGTTAAAAACACAAAGGTACAAAAACTGAAACCTTTACGTATGTTAGTCTTAATTTTAGCTGGACCGCCGTAGGTTCGAGCCTCGCTCGGGCCATGTGTGAGACGCCAAGTTCTGCAACGGAAGGTCAGGTGGTTTTTCTCCGGGTACTCCGGTTTTCGCCCACCTCTGATTAACGATCGGCTCGATATGAGTGAAATAATCTTGAAAGGGCCGTAAAACCCAAACCAAAAAAAAAAAAAAAAAATTTTTAGCTGGAAGTGACAGCATTCCAACCATGCACATACAGTCCACAAAAAGTTTTGATTTTTGTTTAATGGCCCAGTCAACTTAGGTCATATCTAGCCAATAAGTTTACTTAACCAAAGCTTATACTAGCCAGTCAGTTTATTTAACCAAAGCTTATACAAAAAGCTTAATATTCTTTCGCCAGTAACTAACAACTGCCCTTCTTGAATAGGGGACGGGATGAAATAACCATATAGGAAAGATTTCGTCATGGGATGAAATAACTAGAAAAGATTTTGTGACCAAACTCCACCAAAAGTGGCTCACATCACTGTTTGGGCAGTGGTCCAAATTACAGCTGATGCTGATAGAATCTGCGCAAAAATTAAAATGGAATCTTCCTTCTTATATATAGCAGGAGTCCATTTCAAACTTTAGGTGTGTCAGGTTGTGTTTTCTTCAAAATCCATTTGGAAAATGGCTGAACTTTTTGGTAACAGTGTAGGCCCTGATCAGACGCCGCGTTCTGCGGCGTCTGATCTGGGCCTGCACTGTTTGCCAGGGTACCCGTTTTGGGGTTTCCAGTACCAAATGAGTTAAGCACTGATCAGTGGGATTTTCTCATGAGCATTCCAGTTTTCCCCAATCCCTGATTGGTGCTAAAATTGAATTATTTTAAGGGAAATTAAAACCTAAATCCAAACTGAAACTGAGAATTCAAAATTTCAAATGATTATTAGTTGCCTTCATATGAAACCAAATGCATGTAAACAAATTTTTTTTTTCACCCTTAAGGGGCATGGATACACCTTCAGGGGAGGCAACTCCTGCAAAAGTATTTTTGTCTCCCATGTCAATAGGGGTCAACTCTTAAAAAAAAAAAAATTTGCTCCTGAGGAGCACATTCTTTCCTGTAAGAGTAGACCCCTTTTTCAGTGGGACAGGGCTTATAGAAAAGCCAACAGGAAGTTCAGAAATTTGTCTCCCTTTGAAAAATGGCTGAAAAATCTGCCAGGTGCTCCCATTCCCCTTATTTGTTAATCACCAGAAGCAGACAGCATTTTTTAAAGTGTTTTTTTCCTTCTTATTTACTTGTTTTATTTGATTTGAGGTTGAATATATTCTTAAAAGATCAGATTGTTGCCTTTTTGTAGGTTGAAGGGTTGAGTGAAACTTAAGAAAATAAAATGGCATTTATTTCCACCAGTGACGCATTTGCATGATCCTGCCAATTATCAACACGAAATTAATTCAAAATGGTAAGGAACAGAACAAAACACCATTTTTTTTCTGATCCACAATTGTAGTTAGAAGCCTCTGTGGTGTAATGAAAAAGCTACTCGCCTCATAAACCAGGGGTTATGGATTCGATTCTTGGCTTCTCCAGACTTCCTGATGAGTCTTTAAACAAATGTCCCATCTCCATATGACCTTAGCTGTTGTTGGGACCTAAAAGTCAAAACACACACACCATTGTGGTCATTCAAGGAAAGATAACTAAAGCATAATGATCCTAAGTATTGGGACAGGCAGGCCTAAGCAAAGTGTAGACCCAGATCAGACTGCTCCTGAACAGGGTCCACACCATTTGCCATTCTGTCTCCACTTTTTGTACTCACCAGAACTAGCTCTTCAACAGTTTTAACCGACTCAGTAATAATTCCACGATAAAAATACTCCAGCATTCTGTCACCCCGCCTGCTGTAACTTGAGGCAGACTTGATAATACTGGATGCTGACCGCACCACAAGCGGTATAAATTCCTCAATCTCCGATGGCCCTCCATGGTATATATCCTGGGTACCAGCTGAGAGGGACTTCAGTATATTTAAGGCAAAGTCCAACGATCCCTGGCTGAGCTGAAATGGAAAGAAATAAAAATTATGAATACACATTTCAGAACTTTTTCTGTGAATTACAGAAAAATTCCGCTATTAGAACCACCTAAAATTAAGACTAATTCAGCTTTAAAAAGCTTATTTAGTAGGTTGCAGTTATTCTTTCTTTGTATTTGCTGCATACAGTGTCCTCTGGTCAAAGACCACCTTTGGGACAGTTCAAAAGTGGTCTTTAAGACCACTTTTGAACAGTCCCACAGATGGTCTCAATATAAGAATTTTACTGTATTTCATGTAACCTAATGATCCTAAGTATTTAAGCAAGCAGACAGGCCTAAGCAAACAGTACAGACCCAGATCATTAACCATCAAATGCGCACACCTTATCTGTTTCTATGAATTATGCCCTAACAAAGAGAAAGAACAGTTAATTCTTTCCGATAACGAGTAGACCCCAGTTAAATAGGGGTTCAGATACCAGGAAAGTCGTCTTCTATTCTGAAACTGATCTCATTTTGGTATAAATTTGTAGCTAATTTATTCGGGACTGTCAATTCACCATATACTGGTCACTTCCTAATTTGTCGCAAACAAAATAAATCATCGTCTTCAAGAACCAACAATCTAATATTGATCTCTATCTTGTATTCAGACACATCTCGGCAATGTTAACACTTGCCCAGGCCATGACGTCCCAGTGGAGATGTTTTCAATGGAGAGACAACTACCGTAAGAATCCTAAAAATTCGGATACCTTGGTGACTTGCTGTAATTCTCCTAAAATTTAACAAATTTGTTTCGCGATCCAGCAAGGAGTCCAAAAGGTGAAGACTGAATGGAAAACAGTGTAGATCCTGATCAGACTGCTCCTTCAGGAGCTGTCTGATCTGGATCTGCGCTGTTTGCTTAGGCCTGTCTGTCCCAATACTTAGGATCATTACAGTACTATAACATGAACAACTCTTTTACCATAATTTCAGCATAATGGCATCAAATCAAGAGAAAAAAAATCAGACTCCAATCCATTTACATGGCAATAAAACAATGTTTTACTCTTTCGGTATGGCATCAAATCGATACAATTAAGTAGCCACAGAATATTAAAAGCAACAACACAAATCGAAGCACTGACAGTACTGTCAGGTTGATTGTTTCTGAGCTGGGTGAGTGGTCCTGGTCAGAGCTACCAGAGTCCAACTGTTTGTTTTCTTTTGCTCCAGAATTTCAGTTATTTCATGCTGTAGAGTCCCGATCATCGTTGTTTCATCTCTTTATTCGTTTGAGTTTCATGTTCTCGGAAATTATGCACTAATGAGTTAGAAATCCTTCATGCGGACTGAAATAATTATTTGTCTAACCATGACAGAACCAAGGGCCATAACCCAGTAAGCATTCTACATAAATCTACAGCGGGCCGTTAGCGGCCCGTCAGGGTAGCTGACGGGCCGCTAACGGCCCGCTGTAGATTTATGTAGAATGCTAGCAGGGAAAAGCCCCCCAGTAAAAAACTTTTTACTGACCAGGGGGGAGGGGGTTCTTCTGTTGTGGTTTATTATTGTTATAGTTCATCTTTGCATGTACGTATTGCTGATACTTTTTTTTTTTATTTTGGATAGCCATTTTGCCATTTTGTGAGAAAGTTTAGCTTTCTGCCTGTGATGTTTTCATTATGTGCCAGACTGAGTGTTTCTTTACCTTTGGTGTCATGGATAGGATGTGTAAGGTTTTGTTTGTTTGATTCAAGGTTTAACATCCCCGTCAACAGGATGTGTAAGGTAATTGTATTGCTTACTGATCACTGCCTTCACTTCTACTGAGCCGAGAATCGGGCTGTTTTGTTTAACTCTTAAATTTTTGTTCTTTATGCAAACAGTTGAGACCCTGCGCAGACGCCTCATTCTGTGGCATCTGATCTGGGTCTCAACTGGTTGCCAGTGCCCCAGCACATGCGCCAAGTAAATGACTTCCAATAAGCTTTCTTTTACATGTAGCACGCTGATGTCAACTTAGCGACAAAAATAGAGCTGCTGTTTTCTATAAATCAATGTTGCCTAGATTTCCTACAAATCAGTGATAGTCACGTGGACATTAGCACTGAAGTCCCTCTGAGCTTAGTAACTTTGGGTCGATTGACAAACAATCAACCCCAAAACACAACCTGAAGAGATAAGAGAATTTGCAAGTCAATTCAGAAAGAAGCGTTTCAGGTTTTTTAGAATAATGGGCATTACGATAACACACCCGTGCAACATAGTGCATTTATCACATCTCCAAAATGGATAATTTTCTGATGAAAATCTTTAATATTTTTCTTATTTATATTGTAAACATAGGTTGTGGGTGCTCATTAGAACCGCCTCATTGAGGCGGTTCTAAAGAGTACCCACAACCTATGTCTTGGAGCAGAAATAAGAAACATTATGTTTACCCCCCGTAAACCCTAGTATTCTCTATATAAAGTTGGGTTTAGGGGGTGTTCATTACACGGATTTGTTAACATGATGGGATTCTGAATTCAGATAAAGAAGAGTAACAAAAATAATCTGGGGATATTTGTTTTCCATCAAAACATAAATTATGCTGTGGGAACTAAGTTAGAATCACTTCAGAACCAGTTTTCCAGCTTATACTCAGAGACAACCGACCCACCAGTACTGTCGTTGCTGTGGTTCCTATTTCTAAAAGAAACCATATGTTGTGGGTATATGTTAGCATCTAATCATGTCCTCCACTGTTTGCAAAAAGTTCCAACATTTTCCAAATAAATTAAACAAAAATCATGAATAGGGTAAAATTCCTATATTAAGACCACCATGATTTGGACTGTATAAAAGTGGTCTTTAAGACGACTTTTGAACAGTCCCAAGGGTGGTCTCCCATGATAGAAGATTGGATATAGTTTTGTTCGTTTGATTTGAGGTTTAACGTCCCCGTCAACACTGTATAAGTCATTTTGGAGATGTTGCTTCCAATTTTGTGGGACTTTTACCTGACATGGAGATGAAATGGCATCTCAAGCCCTGTCACCCAATGAAACCAATAGGGTTTATAAGCATGGATGGTCAGACTCGCACCGCTTTGCCTGGGCAGGCTTAAATCCCCTAAGCGGCTTACCAGTACTTGTGTGCGGTCAGTTTCAGCTCTACGTGGAAGCATCATGCCCTGCTGTACTGGGGCTAAGACTGGATATAGAAAACACTAAGAAAATATACCTAAAATCTTCTAAATATGCTTTTAAACCATAATTTGTCTTAATTTTAGGTCTTAATTCTTATCATGCTGTTCACCACAACCCATATCTTTGGAAACAGTGTAGATCCAGATCAGATGGCTTCTGATCAGGATCTACACTGTTTGACATTCAGTTTATGAATTTGTAGGAATAAATTACATCAAGAAATCTGATTGGTTCAAAGTCAGAAATGGGTGTGGCTTAACTGAATATTCAGCAAGAGAAGGGTTAATAGCGGAATTTCACTGTTACACACGGTACTTAATAAGCCCCCGCCCATAGGGGCATGAAGAAATTTATGGGCTGCATGATGCTTCCACTCAGAGCTGAATCCGGCCCGCACACTAGTACTGGTAAACCGCTTAGAGGATCTAAGCCTGTCCAGGAACCGCGGTGAGAGGCGGACCGTCCATGCTAATAAACCCTATTGGTTTCATTGGGCGACAGGGCTTGAGATGTCATTTCATCTCAATGTCGGGTAAAAGTCCCACAAAATTGGAAGCAACGTCTCCAAAATTACCTTTACAGTGTTGACGGGGACGTTAAACGATCAAATCAAACAAACAAGCACAGTACTTAAATATTTCAGAGCAAATGACATAATATTTTAAGGCCTTTTAATATAACTATGGTGCATAGTGCCTTTTCTCCTGCTACTACACTTTTATTATCTTTTCTGCTTAAGGGAATGGTCCCCCCCGAACACCTGGCAGATTTTTCTGCCATTTTTCTAAGGGAGACAACTTTTGAGGTATCCAGTTTGCTTTTCTATAAGCCCTGTCCTACTGAAAAAGGGGTCTACTCTTAAAGGAAAGAACTTGCTCCTGAGGAGCAAATTCTTTCCTTTAAGAGTTGACCCCTATTGAAATAGGAGACAAAATACTTTTTCAGGAATTGCCTCCCCTGAAGGTGTATCCATTCCCCTTTAAAGCTTGTATGGATTGTGCTATTTGCTAGGTTACAATGAAGTTCTCCCATTGTCACTACGAAATTCTTCAACCTCATTTTTATTCAATAAATCTATATCATCAAATCTATATAATGAAAACTATAACATTCTTAGGGCAAATAGATATATCACCAGGGAAGATTAATCTCAACAAAAAATATATCTACTTCCTTATAGACTGTTGTTCTTAATTATTGGGAAAGGGACATAACTCTTTAAAATACTTTTCTCACCTCTAGCACAGTGAGTCTACTCTAATCTCTTTGCTAAAAGAAAAACCTGAGGAGCAAATTGTTTCCTGCAAGTTTTGTTTAACATCAACACTATTTAGGTCATTTTGGAGATGTTGCTTCCACTTTTGTGGGACTGGGTCTACACTGTTTGCACAGCCCTGTCTGTCCAAAAACAAGGTAAATACGGTAAAAGTACTGCATGTTCCGCCACTGCATTTCCATCAAACAAGTGCCATAACTCAAAATGAAAATGAAATTAAAGGGAAGGTGCACTAGTCTTTCGCTAAATAAAGTTGACATGAATATATATTACTGAGATGAAGATTTTCAATGTTAAAAGGGCCATAAACTCAAGAGTATAAAACCCTGTTTTGCTGCAGCTTTACATTCATGTAAAGTATACTGAGAATATCTCAAAAAGGGATTTCAATTTTCATAGCAGCTACAAGTATCACAGAAACAATTATTTTCAATGTTCAAAGAGCCTTAACTCAAAAATTAATTAAGAGTTATCACCCTCGTGTTCTACGTACCATCTTACGTTGCTTTACATTTCTGCAAGACTTCAAGAAAATCTCTGAAACCATTTAAATTACAGAAAGGGCACAAGTATATGACTGGGAACACTACCGTTATGATCCTAAATATTGGACCTAAACAAACAGTGTAGACCCAGATCAGACTGCTCCTGAAGGAGCAGTCTGATCAGGGTCTACACTGTTTGCCGTTCCATTTGCACATTTTGAAATCCTTGCAAGATTGTGAAACAAATTCGTTAAAATTTGAGGTGTGTTGCAGCAAGTCCTCAAAGTGTCCAAATTTTTACGGTTTTCATGGTGTGTACAATGTTCAAAGGGCAGTAACTCCAAATGATGAAGCATGTACCGGTGAACACTCAAACTTTTGGAGGGTATAACGTATCATGCCACTTTTGTGGCAGGTCACATTTAACATCTTTATTACTCTTTGACAGGCCTCATACTGACCAAGCTTTTCCATGCCTGAAAGGCCCAATTTTGCAGCCTGAACCCTTATCCTGCTAAACAGGACAACCATAATAGCATACCTTTGCAAACAGTGTAGATCCAGATCAGATGGCTTCTGAAGAAGCCTGATCAGGATATACACTGTTTGTAATGCGGTTTGTGATTTGAACAAATACATCATATCAAGTTATTTGATTGGTCAATAGTTAGAAATGGGTGTGGCTAAATATTTTTTTTTCAGCAGGATAAGGGTTAAATAGTCTTTTTAAACAGAATTATGCCAAGAAAAATCAAAATGTAAAAGCCTGAAATCAAGAATAAAAATCAAGCTCTAAAAAATATGAGGCCTGTTTGATGGAAAGAATTTGCTAATCAGAAGCAGTTCTGTTTTGTTTGTTTGATTTGAGGTTAAACGTCCCCATCAACACTGTATAGGTCATTTTGGAGATGTTGCTTCCAGTTTTGTGGGACTTTTACCAGTCATTGAGATGAAATGACATCTTAAGCCCTGTTGCCCAATGAAACCAATAGGGTTTATAAGCATGGACGGGCCGACACTCACTGCTTTGCCTGGGCAGGCTTAGATCCTCTAAGCGGTTTACCAGTACTAGTGTGCAGTCGGTTTCAGCTCTGCGTGGAAGCATCATGCAGCCCATATGTTTCTTCAAGCCCCTATGGGCGGGGGCCGGAAGCAGTTCTGTTGTATATAAGACTAGCTGCCTGTTGATACGAGTGACAAATATACTTTTGAAAGAGTTACCTTCCTTGAAAATGTATCCAATTACCTTAAGATCCAAATTTGCAGTTAATGTAAACTATCTCTTAGGTTCATGCCCAACTCAAATGAGTATCAAATTTGTCCTGCTCATAAATTTTAACCCAATCACGACAACTGTCGTCTGCTTTGACGTACGCTTGTTACTTTAATAGTCGTTTTTGGCAGACAGTGTGGATCCAGATCAGACTGCTCCTCTGGGTCCACATTGTTTGCCCGTGTGCAAAAATATTTTAGAAACTTTGCAAGGAGATTCAGCCGACCACATAAGCAGACGACATTTTCAGATATAGTTTTTCTCGGCATCTTAACTTTTCTATTGCTGAATATTCAGACTAGCCACACCCATTTCTGACTTTGAACCAATCAGATTACTTGATGTAATTTATTCCTACGAATTCATAAATTGAATGTCAAACAGTGTAGATCCTGATCGGGTTGTCGTGAACGGCATGATAAGAGTTAAGGCCTTAAAATGCAGGGCTTCATCCAGGTATTTTGGGAAAAGGCCCCTGGGCAAAATTGGGGAAATAATACCGACAAAATACCAAAATTGGGAGCACAATTTCATCAGAGAAATGCCAGGATGTTAAAATTTTGCTCATGATAGTCTTATGAATTTGATAGTGAAGCAGTGCAATACAGCTGTAGCTTCACTGTGGTGAATTTTCACCTTGACTATCCAGTGTTAAACTCTGACGTTAAGTATTGTTTTCTCTGTTCCTTTTGTGGCTTTTATTTTTTTCATTTTTTTTGGGAAAAAGTATGATGAAATTGGGAAAAATTTAGGCTATTTGGTATTGGGAATGGGGCCGAATTTCGGCCCTGCTGAACAGGCAGAAAATGCCCTGAAATGTAAACAACTGTTGAAATTTGTTAACCCTTAAGATGCTGATCACAACAACTGTTGTCTTCGTTATCTGCTGGTAACGTTACTTTAAAAGTAATTGTGGCAAACAGTGTGGACCCAGATCTGTGGAGCAGTCTGATCAGGGTCCACACTGTTTTTGCCTGCATGCAAAAGTTTATAAGAAGATACAGCAGACAAAATAAACAGAAAACATTTTCAGATGTAGATTTTCTTCATTTCTTGGCACTACACTCCTCTTGGATTTTCAGCCAACTGTGTGGCATATTTTCAATTTATACAAGGGATTCAGATGCATAATAGAAAACAGCATAGATTGTGATTAGCCGGTTTCCAAGAATTTGCTTGTTTGCACAGTTGTTCAAAATTAATGGCCTCGGCAGATGAGCATTGTTAAAACTTTGATCATTAAATATGGCAAATATGCTAATATTTGTGCTGGAAAAATGTGAGTAGCTGCTGCTCACATTCATTCAGCAAATATACCAAAATTTTAATTTCTGTACTTGCTAAGACAGTTAACAATATGACCACTAAAGAGCTTGTTATGCTGACGATGCTTTGAACAACTGGGCCCTGGTCAGTTTACTTCAGAATCACACTTTTCCTGGGCAGGCGTATACAACCAGAACAGCAGACATTCTTTCATCAAAAACTGGCAATTGACCAGCACCAGCAGAAGGGAGAATGACTACATGATCAATCTCCATTGGCTACTTTTATGCTGCCGACCCCAGCTGGTGTTAACCACAACCTGGGGCATGTTCCTGAATCAGAATCCTGATTCCAAATCATGATTTCTAAATCACAAACATGATTCTGCCACTTTAAAAACAGTATCTATGATTCTGTCATTTTGGATGTACTGATTCGTTTTGAAACATGAACAGAGTATATGATTCGCCTGATTCGGTACCATGTTTCTGTTTCACACAAATAGAACGCTGAAAAAGAAACATGATTTCCAATCATGATTCTGATTCAGGTAGATCAAACACATCCCAGATCACCAGGTGGTCTCCAAGAGATATATACTGTTTTCGAAAAAAGAAATATCCAGGTTCAGGATGGTGAGAGATGACCCTTATCCTGATGTTCACAACAACCCCTACCTTTGCAAACAGTGTAGATCCAGATAAGATGGCTTCTGAAGAAGCCATCTGATCCGGATCTACAATGTTTGACATTCAGTTTGCGAATTTGCAGAAATAAATAACATCAAGTAATTTGATTGGTTGAAAATATAAATGGGTGTGGCTAATTAATTCATGCAGCAGGATAAGATTTAATACAGTGATCCCTATAATCATGAATAAGATAAACCCATAGACTGTCAATCACGACTATTGTCGTCTGCTTTGCCATCTGCCAGTTACCTTAAAAGAGTTTTTTTTTTTGCTAACAGTTTGGACCAAGATCTGGGCCCACACTATTTGCCTGTATGCAAAAATATTTTTAAAAAGTTTTCAAAAAATTCAGCAGATGATATAAGCAGACGACATTTTCAGATGTAGTTTTTCTCGGCGTCTTAAGGGTTAAACAGAAAATTTGGTAAACTGTTACTTTATCGAAACATGTTAATCCCTTTGAAACGTGTTACCGTAACAATGTCTGTTTACTACAAGCTCTGAATTCACACAGACTAACGAAAACAGGTGATTCATAAGGCTGCATCACGTTTCAACAAAAAGTTGTGAACGAAATTTCCCTGAGACCAATGTCTAGCCATCCGATCTGATTAATTTCACATTACTGAACCTTTCTGCATCAAGGCACATATTATACAAAAACCTCCTTTGTATATTCTGCGTATCGATTTGTCACAAATCAGTTGCACTCACATCCAGTTCTCCCTCAGCGAGATAAGCCAAATAGATGCTTGTCACACAATACAGAGCTGATTTCTGTTTGTCCTAACAATGTGGGTCCCTCCGCTAGTTTGTATTCTGCAGTAACCAGAAATTGAAAATGTCGCTTGGACAAGAAATTCATTCCATTGCAAGACAGATGAAATATTGATCATATCCAACTATACTCCTGAGCCAACCCAAGGCAAAAGCCAACAAAAGAGCATCTTAAATGCCATTATTCAGAATATCCTGCACTCTGTCAACATTTTTTTGTGTTCCGTTTTTGGTAAAACAAAGCGTCTTATCTGACTGATGGAGAGACAGTAACTTATATATTCTGCTGTTTTTGTTGTTATTGTTTTTTTTTTTATCAATTTCCTTTTAGTTTATTTTAGGGTCCGATTCCCTTACTTTGCTATATAAAGTATCATATTCATTAGGCAAAACATGCAAATCAAGAAAATAAATAGTTGTCTTTCAGCAGCTAGAGGTTTGCAGATTAATTAATTACACCTGTGGACACAAAAGCGTTCAAACTTTGATGAGCTTCATTTCATTTTGATCTGATGTTTCATTCAATATTTCCTTACATCCTGACAGTCAACTGCAAAGACAGAAATAAATTCAAATCACAAAGCGTTTAATATTTCATTGTAGACCCTGCACTATCCAATCAGAATACATCTTGAAGGTCAATCAGATCTAAAAATGGAAAATAGTGCTTGTCACAATAAGACCAATCAATGTATATTGCTTAAGCCAGTTTTAGACTACTTTGATGAATGACATTTGCTTGTCAAACTAACTTGATGCAAAGAGATTCATTGAAAGGTACTTCACCGGAGTTTGAACGCTTTTGTGTCCACAGGTGTATTTGATGGTTACTTATTACTTATTTAATCCATTTTGTACTGAATGAAATCTTCCACCTTATATATATAGCACAAGTCCAATTCAAAATTCAGGGGTTTCCCACCTAAAATGGCCTAACCCTTAACCCTTGTCCTGCTGAATATTCATATATGCCACACCCCCTACCAATTATCAACCAATCAGATTACTTGATGCAAATTATTGCAACAAATTCATAATCTGAATGGCAAACAATGTAGATCCTGATCAGATGGATTTAGAAGCCATCTGATCTGGATCTTCATTGTTTTAAAGATAAGACATATCCGGGCTCAGCAGGACAAGGGTTAAGATACTGAGAAAAATTACATCTGAAAATGTTGTCTCTTCACGTTGTCTCAAACTTTTTTTAAAAAAAATTGTATACAGGCAAACAGTATGGGCCCTGATCAGACTACTCCTAGTCTGATCTGGGTCCACACTGTTTGCAACAATGACTTAAAGTAACTGGCAGACAATAAAGCAAATGAGAACTGTCGTGATTGGAACTTCATGGGCTAACCGATTTAAGACTGGAAAACCCTAAAGGTAACCTTGGCAAACAGTGCAGGCCCAGATGAGACGCCGCAGAACGCGGCGTCTGATCAGGGCCTACACTATTTGCAGAAAGTTCAGCCATTTTCCGAATAAATTTTGATGAAAACACAACCTGACACCCCTAAATTTTGAAATGGACTCCTGCTATATATAAGGAGGAAGATTCCATTTGGTACAAAAAGGGTTAAGGCAATTCATCACACAACTGATCAAAACTATATGAATGATTAAACTTTTGTAACTAATGTTGATTTTTAACTTTTTTGCCGCTTTTTTTTTTTCGGTGACATCTTTTCTATTTTTGAGCAACATTTTCGAATACAACTAAGAAGCTTGTTATTAAAAGTTTTCATCAGAAAATGTTACTTTTGTGCCATAAAGGACTGTGCACGTTTTTCACTAATGACTAGGGAGGGTTGAAGTGAAAAATCAATGGAATCTGATTGGTCAAAATTAGAACATTTATTTCTTCAATGTGCCTGTTACTATCAGTATTCCTGGAGTGGGATAAACTTGGGCATATCCTAGATTCTAATAAATCATTTTGTCATTAATAACGGGCACAAGAAATATTGAAAGATAGGAGAGCTCTTTTGTTATGGCTAAAGCTCCATTGATTTTAGATTTGCCTAGCTAAAGCTTTTCGCCATTGTATGTACTTTGGTCAGATTTTCTCGATCGCCCGACTCTCCTTGATTGGATTCTGTTTTTAAGTTGTCAAGGTAATTAGAAGGCAATAGGATTTCATTAATTTCGCAGCGCTACTGCTGAGTCTTTTAGCACTCAATAAAGATTTGCACGTCATGAAGTGGTTTTCTTCAAGACAGCTCATAATCTCCGTAAGAGGATTCCAGACAGAGTTGTCATCTTTTTGTTTTGCATGTCGATCCCAAGTATGAAATGGCGAAAAATATTTTCAGATTTTCTTTGAAGTTTTGTTCTATTCTGGTACTGACTTAGATCACTTTCATTTCGATAACACACCCGTGCGACATTGTGCATATTTTTCACATCCCAAATGATGAAAATCTGTGATATTTTTCTTATAAATACTGCAAACATAAGTTGTGGGTGCTCGTTAGAACCGCCTCATTGAGGTGGCTCTAACGAGTACCCACAACCTATGTCTTGGAGCAAAAATAATAAAAATAATGTATACCTCCGTAAACCCCAGTTTTCTCTATATAAAGTGGGGTTTAGGGGGGTCTTTATTTCACGGACTTGTTCACATGATGCATACGAACATGGCACCACTTGAACTGTCGTCCACAAGCAACTTGTAAACTCTGATCTTCAATCATAGGAATAAGTATACATGCCTCCCCCTTTCATAAACAGAAAAAACAATGAAGGAGACTTAAAACTCTTTGCCCCCGCCAGTCGGGACTTGGAGAAATAGACTGGGCTGCAAGGTGCTTTTGCGCAGAGCTCAAACTGTCCAAACCAAATACCCGTAAACCACTTAGAATGTCTAAGCCTTCCCAGGCAAAGTAGTTCGAATCAGACTGTCCTTGCATATAAACCCTAGCAGTTTGTTTCAGAGTAGAGCTTGAGATGTCATTTCATTTCAATGTTGGGTAAAAGTCCCATAAAACTGGAAGCAACATCTCCAAAATGACCTACATAGTGTTGACGTGGATATAAAACCTAAACATAAACATTTAAAACACTCCATCTAAATGCAGTTTTGGATATAACAAACATAGGATTTCCAGTCCTTTTTTACCATACGTCATGGGCATGGTAGCCATCTTGGCCATAAAAATCTATTGCTCTGTCATTTTTTTAATTCAGTTTGTAGATGATGTAAAGCTTAATCATTCTCTGTGTATGTATAAAGAAATCTTGTTGAAAGGTCCTGAAGCTCATCTTGTCAAGTTAATATTCTTTGAAGCATCTGACATTTAAAGATGAGTTTGTCTATAAAAACTAGTTTTGGTGTGCCAGCCTCCAGAAGTCGTTGAAAAATTGATTTCAGTCACACAAAAATGGTCCAAAGTATCATAGACTGTATCTGCATGGAATGGACTGTGTTAATGCCTATATATTCTATATAGAACCACAAGCTACCGTGTCATCACAGGTATATCTTGCCTAAATACTATATAGTACTACAAGCCCCTTTGTCATCACAGGTAGCTCTTGCCTATATACTATATAGTACCACAAGCTACTGTGTCATCACAGGTACATCTTGCCTAAATAATATACACAGAGGCGATAAAAAGTATACAGTTTTTTATTTGGAATACCGGATCTTGTATTGTCGTTTGTAATAAAATTTGCCTTTGTCCGTTTTTCCCAAACGTCTAAGTTTGTAAAACTCCAATTCTTTTCCTGTTACAGACATTCATGGTGGAGTTATTGCCCTTAATTGAAAATCAATATTTCCATTAAAATCTCGTGTTGTACATGACATTTAACTCTATGCACACCGTAAAAGTCATGTACGACTATTCATCGATAAGACCACATCATTACTTTGCCATTTAACCCCCAAAAACAGCTTCAAATTCAATTGGAATTTCTGCCTGTTCCGGATTACCTCCCTTTCATTTAAAATGATAGTGAATTAAATGAGTCTTTTTCTTAAATCGTGTAAGAGATTTTCGTTTGAAACTTTCGCACAATTATTGTTTTGCTCGGCATCTTTATGCTTACTCCATAGTGAACCCTCTAAAAGTGCTCAATGAAAAGGTAATCCCCAATACAAATCCCATAGAAACATAATGCATCCAATCAAAGGAAGAACGTAAAAGGCGAAACTGCCATTTTCGTGGACAAAAGATGCTGCACTTAACCTTGTGTTTAATTTCAATATGCATCATATTCTGGCCAATCAGTTGCCCTTCTTTGAATTTGTTTCATGAAAAATCGTTTATTGAATAACACTTATTCGTAACACATGTTTAAAGGGAAGCTACTCCAGACAAAATATTGGATCAGACCCCCTGTCCATTTCAAGCAATGCATTTTCATTATCCTTTAATCAATTTTAACGGAAAATGTTACAGATTATGCGGAATTGGTTGTTCTTAATTTATGGTGCCTCATATGTATGTAGAAAGGGAGACTTTGGTACGCAAATCGGCATTCAGTAACCTGTATACTTACTTTTGCCTCTCAGTATATATAGTACCACAAGCCACTGTGTCATCACAGATAGATCTTGCCTATATACTATATAGTACCACAAACTACTGTGTCATCACAGGTAGATCTTGCCTATATACTATATAGTACCACAAACTACTGTGTCATCACAGGTACATCTTGCCTATATACTATATAGTACCACAAGCTACTGTGTCATTACAGGTACATCTTGCCTATATACTATATAGTACCACAAGCCACTGTGTCATCACAGATAGATCTTGCCTATATACTATATAGTACCACAAACTACTGTGTCATCACAGGTACATCTTGCCTATATACTATATAGTACCACAAGCTACTGTGTCATCACAGGTACATCTTGCCTATATACTATATAGTACCACAAGCTACTGTGTCATTACAGGTACATCTTGCCTATATACTAAATAGTACTACAAACTACTGTGTCATCACAGGTACATCTTGCCTATATACTATATAGTACCACAAGCTACTGTGTCATTACAGGTACATCTTGCCTATATACTAAATAGTACTACAAACTACTGTGTCAGCACAGGTACATCTTGCCTATATACTATATAGTACCACAAGCTACTGTGTCATTACAGGTATATCTTGCCTAAATACTATATAGTACCACAAGCCACTGTGTCATCACAGGTAGATCTTGCCTATATACTAAATAGTACTACAAGCTACTGTGTCATCACAGGTACATCTTGCCTATATACTATATAGTACCACAAGCTACTGTGTCATTACAGGTATATCTTGCCTAAATACTATATAGTACCACAAGCCACTGTGTCATCACAGGTCCATCTTGCCTATATACTATATAGTACCACAAACTACTGTGTCATCACAGGTACATCTTACCTATATACTATATAGTACCACAAGCTACTGTGTCGTTACAGGTATATCTTGCCTAAATACTATATAGTACCACAAGCCACTGTGTCATCACAGGTAGATCTTGCCTATATACTAAATAGTTCTACAAACTACTGTGTCATCACAGGTACATCTTGCCTATATACTATATAGTACCACAAGCTACTGTGTGATTACAGGTAGATTTTGCCTATATACTATATAGTACCACAAGCTACTGTGATCTTGCCTATATACTAAATAGTACCAGAAGCAACTGTGTCATCAGAGAGATTTTGCATATATACTATAAAGTGTCATCACAGGTAGATCTTGCCTATATACTATATATACCACAAGCTAATGTGTCATCACAGGTGGGCTGGAGCCGAGCGATGGTCTCCCTATTCACCGACAACGGAGAATATGGGTACCACCGAACGGCTACGGTGTAGTGCCAACATGGATTCGTTTCCTGGGACCCCACCAGTTGACGACCCGTGACACAGGGAAACTGGAAAACAACAAACAACAACAGGACATCACAGGTAGATCTTGCCTATATACTATATAAACCACAAGCTAATGTGTCATCACAGGTAGATATTGCCTATATACTATATATACCACAAGTTAATGTGGCATCACAGGTAGATCTTGCCTATATACTATATTTACCACAAGCTACTGTGTCATCAAAGACCATATATAGATGGCATAGACAGTATATATGGAACAGACTGTATCAATGCCAAAGTATACACGGGATAGACTGAATATATGCCAACAATATAAGGGATAGACTGTGGGAAGAGGGCTGCAAGTCAACCAAGGTTAACAAGCCACTGGTGATGTTGCCCCTGCCCATAGGGGCTTGAAGAAATATATGGGATGCATGATGCTTCCACGCAGAGCTGAATCTGGCCCGCACTCTAGTACTGGTAAACCGCTTAGAGGATCTAAGCCTGTCCAGGAACCGCGGTGCAGGGCGGACCGTCCATGCTAATAAACCCTATTGCTTTCATTGGGTGACACGGCTTGAGATGTCATTTCATCTCACTGTCGGGTAAAAGTCCCACAAAATTGGAAGCAACATCTCCAAAATGACCTTTACAATGCTGACAGGGACGTTAAACCTCGAATCAAACAAACAAATGTTACACTGTATACTGTGAAATTCCTATATTAAGACCACCTTTGGGACTGTTCAAAAGTGGTCTTAAAGACCACTTTTGAACAGTCCCAAAGGTGGTCTCTGACCAGAGGACACTGAAAGCAGAAAACACAAAGGAAGAACAACTGCAAGCTACTAAATAAGCTTTTTAAAACAGAATTAGTCTTAATTTTAGGTGGTCTTCATAGCGGAATTTCGCTGTATATCAACAATTCAACTGCCATGCAGTGCATGAGTCATGCAGTTTCCGAAACATTGATTTATACATGCACAGAATTCCAAGAAATAACAGACCAATTCATTTTCCAAAAGTATACCATTAGTGTTAAAACACTGGTCTCTAGATTGATGGCCTGTCGCTCTATAACAGGCTGTTGAACTCAGTTTATGTTTCTAAATAACGGTGCAATGGAAAAGTAAAATTTTTTCAGAAATAATTAGAGTTTAGAAATCCATACAAACAAATTTAACCCATATTTGCCTAGCGGCCCTGTATTTGGGACATTGGAAAACAGTGCAGTCCCATATCGGATGCCGTGCAATGCAGCATCTGATCTGGAGCTACATTGTTTGCTAAAAGTATATGCATTTTCTCAAAACACCGGTAACGAGACAAACCTGGCACCCCTAAAATTGGAAATGGACCATTCCAAACTTTTTAGGTGGGAGATTTCATTGTCATATTTGGGTTAGCTTCAGAATGTTATGCATTACGATAACACATCCGTGTGATATAGTGCATTTTTCATACTGCTACCTCATAAAAAGGTGTTTTTTTATTTCGGATGAAAATTTGTGATATTTTTCTTATTTATACTCCAAACATAGCTTTTGGGTGCTTGTTAGAACCGCCTCAATGAGGCGGTTCTAATGAGTACCCACAACCTACTACTTGGAGTAGACATAAGGAAAATGATGTTTACCCCCCCCCCCCCCCGTAAACCCCAGTTTTCTCTATATAAAGTGGGGTTTAGGGGGGTCTTTATTTCACAGAATTGTTCACGTGATGGAACTGTCCTGGTTGCAGGTGGGAGGTTGGGTCTGTGCAAAAGTGCCGAGTAGCTTTCAGTGCCTGGGCAGTCTACTGCTTTGGCTTCAGTAAGGCAAGGGCTTGTTGTGCTTGCATTAGGTATATCCTATATCTTTCCATTTTCAATGCCCATCTCTTGGTCTTGGTGGTTGACCTACCAACTGTTGCGGGGTGGGGTGGTGGATCTAACTAAGTACAGGTAAACCGCTTTTAAGGTCTAAGCCTATTCAGGAACAGTGAAGGTAACTGACAAGCCCTAAATGACCTTTACTGTTTACTGGGCCATTAAACCACATCACACACACTGCAGTGGTTGGACTCGATTGATCAGACAGTTACATAGGTGGCCGATGATATTAAGATAACACACATGCATGACATCGCACTTCCTTATATTTCTACAAACTGGCTACTTTTCTGATTAAAATTTTTGACATTTTTCTTATTCATATCCCAATCATGGGTTGTGGGAGTTCTTTAGAACCACCTCTTTGTGAGGGTTCTAATGAGTACCCACAACCTATGTCATGGTGCAGAAATTAGCAAAATAATGTATACCCCCTGAAAGCCCCAGTTTTCTCTATATAAAGCGGGATTTAGAGGGGTGTTCATTTAACATACTTCTTAACCCTTGTCCTGCTGAGCCCGGATATGCCTTATTTTTCAAACAATGAAGATCCAGATCAGATGGCTTCTGAAGAAGCCATCTGATCAGGATCTTCATTGATGGTCATTCAGTTTATGAATTTGTTGCAATGATTGGCATCAAGAAATCTGATTGGCTGATAATCAGTGTTGGGTGTGGCATATTTAATATTCAGCAGGTCAAGGGTAAACATGATGATCAATTATTAAACATGGATCAGTCAAACTGCTAGAAATATTTACACGGTTTTCCATTATTGTATACATGGTTTTGGATATAACAGAACTGGAAGCTAATTGGCAGAATATATTATTTATAGGAAAAATTACCATTTATGGTCATTGTGGTCATTGAACACAAAATTTCTTTGGATTCTGACCAAAGTTCAGTTCTGGTTTCGGTTTTATGGCCCTTTCAAGATCATTGTCCTTGTCAATACTATTAAGGTCATTTTGGAGACATTGCTTTGCACCATTTTTCCTGAGCAGGCTAGTTTTAAAAACCCTGATCAGATGCTGCAGAATATCTGATCTGGGTCTACAGTGTTTACCAATGTTCCTTTGGTAGTAGGATAGTCTTTTAAGGTCTCTAGGCTCACATTTATGGGTAAAAGATCAGTTATTTAAGCAAACCCAGGGTCTGAACAAATCAATGAGTCCTGATCAATGATGATTGTGTCAGGTAATTATCACAGTTGATGTTAATGTCATCAGATCTCCTACGCAATGGAACTAACTGCCTTTGGAACCAACTGGAAGCTAATTATAAATTGAAAGACCTTGTATCCTAACATCACTGTACTTAAAATGCTTTAATAAGGCTCAATAGATCTTTAGAATGCTCATACCATTAGAAAGTACCGTAAAAAATGTTAAAGTTCGGACACCTTGAGGACTTGCTGTAATTCTCCTAAAATTTTTAACAATTGTGTTTCACCATCCTGCAAGGAGCCCAAAAGGTGCAGACGGATTTGCAAACAGTGCAGACCCTGATCAGACTGCTCCTGAAGGAGCAGTCTGATCTGGGTGTGCTGTTTGCTTAGGCCTATCTGTCCCAATACTTAGGATCATTAGGGTACCTCAAAGTTGCCTGTTACAGGGAACTGCATGCCTCAACCTCTTTATAACAGCTAGCTGAATTTATCCCTTAAGATGTCGATCACAACAATTGTCTTCGGCTTTGTCGTCTAAAAAGTCATTGTTGCAAACTATTTGGACCCAGATCAGACTGCGAGCAGTCTGATCATGATCCATACATACTCATAAACACCAAAACTGATATTTTCACTCGTGGCATAGACTCGTGGCTATGCCATTGTGAAAATACCAGTATTGGTGTTCATTCGATGAAATAAAATTCGATCTAACACTGAAAAAAACAAATATCCTCTATGTATAAGGATAGCGGGATGAGTGGCAACCAGTGTAAACCCTGATGAGACACCGCCGAATGTGGTGTCTCATCTGGTCTACACTATTTGCTGAGGCCTGACTGCCCGAATACAGGTAAACATGGAAGACTTAAGGACTTGGTTAAACCACAATTTCTCATAATCCAAACCGTAAGTAGCCTCGGAAACATGATCCCCAACTCCATTTAAACTTTGAAGTCAACATCAGAAATATCTGTAATCTAGTCAATTTTAAACTCTGACAACTTGAAACTGAAACCCGTAGTAACAATGGAAACAAATTTCCCTCTTGTTGAGGTTTTAATCATTCAAGATCTTAAATAATGATGAAAGAGAGTCTGTGCTGGCTTTGGGAGATTACAGCTAAGTTTCAGGGCAAATTTCATCTAAATTCCAAACATCACGAAAACAGGCCTATATAATTTTGACCCCCTTGAACCCCAGTTTTATACAGTAAACCTGGGGTTTACAGGGGTAAACCTTATTTTTCTTATTTCTGCTCTAAAATATAGATTGTGGGTATTCGTTAGAACCGCCTCGATGAGGCAGTTCTTATGAAGGGTAAACCTTATTTTTCTTATTTCTGCTCTAAAATATAGATTGTGGGTACTCATTAGAACCGCCTCGATGAGGCGGTTCTTACGAGTACCTACAATCTATATTTTGAGCAGAAATAAGAAAACTATCAAAATTTTTCATCTTAAAATTTCCTTTTTTTCGGTGATAAAGGTCACAATGTATTTGTATAGGCATGTTTTCGTAATGACTTTAGATATTGTAGTTTGTTTGATTTGAGGTTTAATGTCCCCATCAACACTGTATAGGTCATTATAGAGACATTGCTTCCAATTTTGTGGGACTTTTACCCGACATTGAGATGAAATGATATCTCAAGCCCTGCTGCCCAATGAAACCAATAGGGTTTATAAGCATGGCCGGTTCGACTCGCACCGCTTTGCCTGGACAGGCTTAGATTCCCTAACCAGTTAACCAGTACTCATGTGAAGGTCGGTTTCAGCTCTGCCTGGAAGCATCATGCAGCCCATCTATTTCTCCAAGCCCTGATGGGCGGGGGAAAAAGCTTTTCAAAAAGCTTGATATAAGGCACAGCAAAACTTGGAGTCTGCGAGTTTAAAGTAAAGGAATTTCATGTCCCTGTCGACATTCAAAAAGACACCAACCAATGCTTTGATTTTAACTGGTTGGGGTTTCAAACAAGTATTCTTACGGCAGTGAAAACCTTTCTTTGACCTGCAGGTAACTGACAATATTATTACATCTATACAGGAACCATGCTAATAAACCCTATTGGTTTCATTGGGCGACAGAGCTTGAGTTGTCATTTCATCTCAATGTCGGGTAAAAGTCCCACAAAATTGGAAGCAACGTCTCCAAAATTACCTTTACAGTGTTGACGGGGACGTTAAACCTCAAATCAAACAAACAAACAAATCTATATGGAATGTCAACCAACTGATGTCGTGAAGGTTAAATCTAGGGTTTTTTTTTTGTGTTTGTTTTTTCTTTAAGCATTCTTCCATGGGAGGTAACTTTCATGACTACCTGTGTACAGAGCCATCCCCCCCACCCCCATGAAAGAGGTCTGCTCTTAAAGGAAAGAATTTGCTCTCAGGAGCAATTTCTTTCCTTTAAGGGCAGACTGACTGATCAGACAGAAAATTTTTTTGTTTTTTTTTTTGAAAGGGCCACCTCCCCTGAATCTGTGCCGGTTCCCCTCAAACAATGACACTAATACATCACCTTGTGTGGTTTTTAAGCAAAGAATAACTGTAGTAAAACACTATAGGAAACTAGTATTTATGGCAGCTACCACAACAAGAATCTTTGTAACATGAAAACATCAGGTAATAAATGGTTGTTTTGATTTTCTTCAATGATAAAAGCAGTATGTTTATCCCAGTTTGATTGCACTGACTGCTTTCAGTTTGTTAAGTTTGTAAACAATTCCGAATATCACATTTCTTACAAGTACTTTGATGGCTCGAACATGGGTGGCTTGTTTTTAACGGCTGATATGAACTCCTTCCAGTCTGAGACCCTGAAACCTTCCCATATTTTGGAGATGTTGCTTCCAATTTTGTGGGACTTTTTCCTGACATTGAGATGAAACGACTCCTCAATCCCTGCCGTCCAAGGAAATCAATAGGGTCTATATACACACCACTATGCCTGG
This sequence comes from Lucinisca nassula, assembly GCA_963580285.1. Classification (NCBI taxonomy): domain Eukaryota; kingdom Metazoa; phylum Mollusca; class Bivalvia; order Lucinida; family Lucinidae; genus Lucinisca; species Lucinisca nassula. Next base: position 37,679,800 of record OY757025.1, on the reverse strand, counting down.
GCAGGGCCTGAGCTTAGTCCTTCTAAGCGGTTTACCAGTACTCATGTTCGGTCGGGTTCACCTCTGTGAGGAAGCATCATGCAGCTCAGCCCTGATGGGCAGGGGCCCATATTTTTACAGATACTTAGTATATACATGTACATTACCTCTTCAGCCTCTGCAGTTGTGAAGGACAAGGCCTGGGCACTTTGTAAAATCTCTCCCTGAAAATAGATTTTAGAGAATATTGTAAATTAATCATTAATAGTTTCCGTGCAGAACCCTCTCTGGAAATTTCCATAGGTTACAAAATTTTAATGAGGCGCAGATATTACGATAGCATATCCGTGCGACATTGAGCATTCTTTCGTACCTCCAAAACAGTTAATTTTTTTAACAAAAATTTTATATTTTTCTCATTTCTATTCAAAACATAGGTTGTGGGTGTTCTTCAAAACCGCCTCAAGGAGGCGGTTCTAATGAGCACCCACAACCTATATCTTGGAAAAGAAATAAGAATGCATACCCCTGCTAACCCCAGTTTACTCTTTATAAAGTGGGGTCATTATGCCAACTTGTCAAATGTGTATTTGATTTTTATCAGTTACCCCCTATATTAATCAAATTGTAACACCTTAACCTGATAAAGATATGCTATCTCAGGAAAAGTGAACTTTTTTCAGGTCAACGTGGCATTGCAGTTTTAGGAATGATACAGACAACTGGAACAAATGTAAAAAAAAAATATTATTACTGGAAAAATTACATGAAAAAAATATCATAGGAAAAATTATGGTCAGATGATACTAAATATATGAACTGATTATTGCACTACGGAATGTTGGGATGCACTGAGGACAATCAATAACTAATCGTAATATGCATATTTAAAGAGGGTACGAGGGGATAAACTGATATTTATGCCATTTGATATCAAGTTTATCAGGCTTGGCTTTCTTTGAGAATGTGTGTAGAATCGGAGCTTGGCAAGCCTGGCGATTCATCAAGTGTCCTCGAAGCCTTGCCTGATAAACTTGATATCAAAAGACCTATAGCCTGCTGCTATTTAGGTGATTTCTCTTTATTTCACAATACACAAAACCCACCTGGTCTTGTTCTACACTGATTGCAAAGATAGGGGCTGTTTTCTTCAAGACAAGGGCTAAAATATATGGAGAAATCAGAGTATAAAATAGGATTATGCAAAATCAGGCACTGTAATAAAGTGGCATAATTGTATTATGCAAATAAAAAGTTTAACAGAATGCAAATGAGCCATTTTACACCCTATTTATTTCTTATTTTTCAGCAGAATCTCTGGTTTTGGGATCAAGCATAATTTTTTTTTTTCACGTAGCTACAGATGAGGAGGAGTTTAAAGGTGCATTATTGAGCTACCGGGTCTCAAAATTTTTTTCTGGTTTTTATCTTCAATGCATACTCCTTTGTCATGTGTACACTTTTGGAGCCAAATACAGCTTCAGAACTTCGTGAAAATGGTCGTTTTCATTCGTGTTTATCCTTCGCTCTGAACATGTGTTCGGAATTTCTGTTCTAAACATAAATCTGTCACTTTACACATACATGGCGACAGTATCGTCTGTGAGTGTCGTTACTTATGGCATGGTATTCAGAGTCATATTTTTTCCGATTCAGGCATGGCCTAAGCAAACAAGGCCAAAAATGAACGTCGCATAACGTCATATATGGGGATTCTATTTCTGTCACAAACTAAAAATAGATCTAACTAGTGTTCGAAACCTAGTTAGGGAATCCCTTTCAAACTCGTTTACCTGTCATCATAATTGTTCACATTTTTGCATAAAATGCATTCATTTGTATTGTTTTAAAGAAAAATACCGGTATTTTATTTTTGGAAGCATTTTTTCCGGATAGCTCAATAATGCACCTTTAACAGGGATATTTTTCATTACAAAAACATGCCTATACAAATACATTGTAAACTTTATCACTGAAAAAATGTTATACTTTTCTAATATAGAGGCGGTTCTAACGAGTACCCACAGTCCATATTTTAGAGCAGAAATAGTTTTACTATATAAAAGTGGGGTTCAAGGGGGTCAATATTATATAGGTGTGATTTCGTGATGGTTATTCAATTTTCCTATTTCTCCAGGTGGGTACTTGTTAGAATCACCATGAGGCTGATTCTAACCACAGGAGCTTGAAGTTCTGTCAGAAAAACATGTCAAAATAGCCCAGATCGACTATCATACATAGCTTCGCCAAAGGCGAAGCAAGGAGTGAAACGCAAAGAAATGCGTTTGTTTACATTTTTGACAATTTCTACTTTCACTTTGCGTTTCACTCCTTGCTTCGCCTTTGGCGAAGCTATGTATGATAGTCGATCTGGGCTATTTTGACATGTTTTTCTGACAGAACTTCAAGCTCCTGTGATTCTAACAAATACCAACAACAAACATTTCTACCATTCAAGTAAAATGTAATAATGAAAATTATCATATGACATCGCATCCAGGAATGTGATAACATTATGTAATAAATTCAGTAATCAACTACTGGATTAAATATGCAAATTAGTTAGATACACTCTGTAACATTACATGACTACAATGCCGAAACGACTTCGCAATTTGTAATGGCGTAATATTGACATTTTTGTACAAAAATCGTGAATTAAATACGTTTTAAATGTCATATGATAAACAGAATCTTGTATTCGTGCTCTTGTATTATTGAATTTATTAACCCATTCAGTACCAAAAACTCCAAAATGGGTATTTGGCAAACAGTGCAGGCCCAGATCAGATGCCGCAGAACGCGGCATCTGATCAGGGCCTCCACTGTTTGCAAAAAGTTCAGCTATTGTCCAAATCAGTTATGAAGAAAAACACAGCCTGAAACCCCTAAATTTTGAATGGACTCCTGCTATATCATTACGATAACACACCCGTGCGACATAGTCTATTTTTTCACATCTCCAAAATGGCTACTTTTCGGATGAAAATCTGTGATATTTTTCGTATTTGTACTGCAAATATAGGTTGTGGCCGCTCGTTAGAACCGCCTCATTGAGGCGGTTCTAACAAGTACCCACAACCTATGTCTTGGCGTAAAAATAAGAAAAATAATGTTTACCCCCATAAACCCCAGTTTTCTCTATACAAAGTGGGATGTAAGGGGGTGTTCATTTCACGGACTTGATCACGTGATGTAAGGAGGAAGATTCCATTTGGTACAAAAAGGGTTAAACTCGTAGAGGAAAAGGGATAAAATGCAAGGCTTCATGGACACACATGTAAGATCCTCTATTTCTCCCTTGATTATCCTCATTATTGTTTTAGAAAATACCTTAGTTTTTTTTTTTTTTTTCCTTTTTTTTTTTAAATTGTAAAAATCCTAAAAATTCGGACACCTTGAGGGCTTCCTGCAATGCTCCTAAAATTTTAACAAATTTGTTTCTCGACCCAGCAAGGAGTCCAATAGGTGTAGACAGAATTGCAAATGGTGTAGAACCTGAACACACTGTTCCTTCATATTGCCTGAATACAGGAATTTTACAGTACATCACTGACACACTCTCTGCCAGTTTTAACCCTTGTCCTGCTGAATATTTTAATCTGCCACACCCACCACTGATTATCAACCAATCAGATTACTTGATGCAAATTACTGCAGCAAATTAACAATCTGAATGACAAACAATGTAGATCCTGATCAGATGGCTTCGTCAGAAGCCATCTGATCTGGATCTTCATTGTTTGGAAGCTAAGACATATCCGGGTTCAGCAGGACAAGGGTTAAAATGTTCTTTCGTGGAGAGTGATCATGAAATCCTTTCTACGGTCATACTCTTTCTTCCGCTGATTCAAGAAGGGCAGTTGTCAGGGGGAATCCCAATCGTTGCCATCTTGTTTTCCCCTCTGAAAAGGGGATCTTTCTTAACAAGACTAGAATGTGCTTTCCAAGTTCTAATTTTTAGAACATCAGTAACTTTCTCAGAAATATGAAATTCATATTCAATTAATAATGCATACAGCAAATTATCTGTCTGCCAATATGGGTGAAATATTCTTCACTGTCAGTGATAAATCATTTAGGATAGATCTTAACTACACGTTTTAATACAGAAAGCTGGCTCCTCCACGCTTTAGGCTTAGCCATTCTTTCATCTTTTGCATCAAAAAAACACCTCTATATTCTTTTGACCTCCTAAAACCCCAGTTTTGCCGGCCTTCGTAGCTCAGTCAGATGCACATCTGACTGGATCAGGTGATCAGGAGTTGCGGGTTCGATACCTGCCGGGGTCGGCAACGTTCTTTCGTGGAGATTGATCATGAAATCCTTTCTACGGTCATTCTCTTTCTTCCGCTGATTCAAAAAGGGCAGTTGTCAGTTTGTGCCCCGTACTGGTTAACCACTTATGTATAAGCCTGCCCAGGAAAAAAGTGGATAAGTAAACTGCTCAAAAATTACCTATATAGTGTTGACTGGGCCATTGAATACCAATACAAACAAAACAAATAAACCCGAGTCTTATATACAGGTAGTAAACCTGGGGTTTACAGGGGTATACATTATTTTCCTTATTTCTGCTCTTAACCCTTGACCAGCTGAAAATTAATATATGCCACACCCACTTCTGATTATCAACCAATCAGATTACTTGATGCAAATGATTGAAACAAATTCATGAGCTGAATGACAAACAATGAAGATCCGGATCAGCTGTCTTCTTCAGAAGCCATCTGATCTGAATATTCATTGTTTGGAAGAAGAGACATATCCAGGCTCAGCAGGACAAGGGTTAAGCATAGATTGAGGGTACTCGCTAGAACTGCCTCACAGAGGCAGTTCTAACGAGTTCTCACAACCTAAGTTTTGAGCAGAAATTTGCAAAATATCAGAAATATTTATCTGAAAGTGAGTAAGGGACTAAATAATATCATCTCTGTATATAACAAGAGCACCGCATGCGGGTGCCAATGCTTGGCTGCAGTTTCTTTTAGTTAAACAAAAATTCTAAGTCGAAAAAGGGACATAACTGTGCCAAAAATATTTTAAGGGTTACCTCACCTATTGGTATGAGTTCCCCCTTTTCATAATGAACAACTTGTCCGAGTTTCAAGTAAATTTGTCAGTAATGACAGAGATATTACAAAATGTCCAAGTTTTTGCAAAAATTCTAAGTCGAAAAAGGGGCATAACTGTGCCAAAAATATTTTGAGGGTTACCTCACCTATTGGTATGAGTTCCCCTTTTCATAATGAACAACTATTCCAAGTTTCAAGTTAATATGTTCAGTAATGACAGAGATATTACAAAATGTCCAAGTTTTTGCACGACGACGACGCAGACGACGACAGAGCTATGACAATACCTCATCGTTTTCTTCAAAAACAGCCGAGCTAAAAATAAATGAAAAGAAATAATAAAAATATTGCATTTTTTTTTCAATCATCCTATTGAACATTTTACTGTAGGGTTTATTACATTGAAATTTATGGCCTACTTTATCATCAAACTAAGATTATTGTTTCTGACAGTATGATTGCCTTTTTTGACACTAATGAAAATTAACTGTCAGCACTGGGGCAGATGAACAGTAGTAGGCTTGATTAGCATATTTCAGTTGGGAAGCTTGTTGAATTTTGAACTCTTAAGCTAGCTGAAAAAGAGTCAGTCCTTTATTCAAGAAAAGTAAGATAACTCTGTGATTCAATGATTTGGCTTAATGGCCCTGATGCACTGGCGCTTTGTTTGTTTGATTTGAGGTTTAACGTCCCCATCAACACTGTAAAGGTCATTTTGGAGACATCACTTCCAATTGTGTGGGACTTTTACCCGACATTGAGATGAAATGACATCTAAAGCCCTGTCGCCCAATGAAACCAATAGGGTTTATAAGCATGGACGGTCCGACTCACACCGCAGTTCCTGGACAGGCTTAGATCCTCTAATGCAGGCGTCACACTGTCCCGAAATTGACACCAGATGGAAACACGATATAGGAAATGTTCAAATTCGGCTCTGATCGTGAAAACATCGGGCCATTCGTGAGGACATCTTAAGCCATCGTATGATCGCCGGTGGATTTTCTGAGGCTCCGACAGCAACTTCGTGAGCGGCGGCAAAATCTTTGGCATGCCAAAAAATTGCCGGAAGGCCTTGCGAAGGTTCATTTTCGTGTTGAATTCGTTTGTCCATCTTGCCCTTCATAAGGCCATCGTGGGGGCATCTTGTCAAATCGTGTCATCTTCGTCTTTTCTTCGTGTGATCATCGGTGCTCTCGGGCATTTTACGCCTCACGAAGATAATACGAGGGAAACAAGAAGTCGTCCGATTGTCTTAGGAAGGCAATACGACTACGTGAAACCCTCGCAATGACGTCGTGTAGACATCGTATTATAGTACGATGACATTGAGATTGGACCACGGTGTCCACGAAGACAGCTGAATTTGAGTACCTCAAGCGATACCCATGTGTCAAGGTAACGTAGACATATAAAAGGCCAACCTCAGAGCATCTTCCTCAGTCATTACTGATGAGCAACTCTGCAGAGCATATGCTTGTGTAACTCCCAAAGCATCAGTCATAATTATTCACAATTCCGTTCCTGCTGAATAGCATACTTTGATGATGAGACAACCAGGAAAAAGGAGGCAGCAGCATCGCTTCTTTTGATGCACCTTAGAGAACAAGATGAGCAGATCTTATTTTCCTATAAACCAAGTCTCTCTGAAAAAGTGGTCTTCTCTTTGGGTGGCATTTTAAATTGGTTTTAAGTTGAATCAAATTTAAGAGAGTTGAAATGTACTGTGTACTCTCCGATCATCAAATGACTTTCAAACGGTCGGCCGAAGGTTTTATAACATCGGGAGGTCACGTGTCGTCTTCGTGACCTAGTTCGAACGCATCGTACTCTCAATATGACGTCGTGAAGCCGTCGTGTGGCCTTCGTTTGGCCTGCGGGTAAACTCCGTACTTAAAAAAACACATCTTTGTGTTGCCTTCGTGTGTGGTTCGGATTCCATCGTGTGACCTTCTGTATGCATCGTACTTGCTTCGGCTAGAGATTGGCTGTTGACCATGTTCGGAGAGATCTTCGCGCGAAATTCAAAATTCCATATTCGTATGGCCACCTGGTGTCATTTTCGGGACAGTGTGACGCCTGCATAAGCGGTTTACCAGTACTAGTGTGCGGGCCAGATTCAGCTCTGCGAGGAAGCATCATGTAGCCCATACATTTCTTCAAGCCCCTATGGGCGGGGGCTGTATGCACTGGTGCCATGGTGCAGGAATAACCTCCTTGAACTTTCATACAGGGAAACCAGATGATGATGATGATGATGATGATGGTGGTCATTGTGGTGATGTTGATGATGATGATGATGATGGTGGTGATTATGATGATGATGATGATGGTGGTGGTGGTCATTGTGGCAATGATGCTGTTGATGGTGGTGGTAGTCATTGTGATGATGATGATGATGATGGTGGTGGTCATTGTGGTGGTGATGATGATGATGATGATGATGATGATGATGATGAAGATGGTGGTGGTGATGATAAGATGGTGGTGGTGATGATGATGATGATGGTGGTGGTGGAGCTGATGTTAATGATGGTGGTCATTGTGATGATGATGATGATGATGATGGTGGTCATTGTGATGATGATGATGATGGTGGTGGTGGTCATTGTGGGGGTGGTGATGATGATGATGATGATGAAGGTGGTGATGGTCATTGTGATGATGATGATGATATCATGATGGTGATGATGATAATGGTAATGGTGATGTAGGTGGCAGTGATGGTGGTTATGATGATGATGGTGATCATTGTGGTGATAATGATGATGGTGGTGGTGATGTAGGTGACAAGGGTGGTGGTGATGAGGATGGTGGTTGTCATTGTGGTGGTGATGATGATGATGATATGATGATGATGATGATGACAGGGATACTGATGGTGATGTAGGTGGCAGTGGTGGTGGTGATGATATGATGATCATTATCACAATCAGAGCAAAGACATTTATTACGACGTTCATAACTGCAACAAGGGGCAATGATGTGAAATTTTCCTTATTTCTTTTTAAGACTCATATGTTGTGGGCATTGCAACAGATAAGGTATTAAGGAATTTTGTGATAACTGAAGGATAGTTTTTGACAATTCTCCATAAAAACCAATGTTGTGGGTACTCATTAGAACCGCCTTGCCAATGGGGTTCTAATGAGTACCCACAACATAGGTTTATATGGAGAAATAAGGAAAACTATCCTTCAATTATCACAAAATACTTACCTTATCAGTTGCTATGGTTATGGGTCCTCTTTAAAACCAGCCCATTCAAGTGATACTAACAAATACTCACAAAGTATGTTTTAATGGAGAATTAGCCTTTATCCTGCTGAATAAATTAATTCTGTCCCACACATTTCTGACATAGTGTCTCATTCAAGTTTGCAAACTGCATGGCAAACAGTGTAGATCCTTCACTGTTTGCAGAGGTAGAGAAGGGCTGTCATGTTCAGCAGGAGAATGGATAAAAAATTCTCCCCAAATTCTCCTCCTACCTTCTCCTAATCTGGAGCTATGAGTTTGTCTTGAGACTGTCAAACCAAATCATAATGAACGTTTCATGAGGCGGCATCCTAATTAAGGAAATGCTGACTTGACTTGCGTTTCCTGAACAAATAACAATTCCTGACAACTCCATTAAAGTAAAAAGTCTGTGAGTAATCAAAAGGCCAAACAACAATTGCTAAAACCCCATTAACAGAGCTACAGATAACGGGTAATTAAGATAATTTTGTGATCCATTGTTACAATCAAAGCACTGAGAGTACTGGTGGGTGGATCGTCTCTGCGTGTAGGTTGGGAAAAGTAGTCCTGAGAAACGAATTGTTTGTTTAACTTAAGCAAGCACAGTAGAGCTGATCAGACATTGCGTTATGTGGTGTCTGATTATGTAGATTCTGTTTGCCAATGCCCAAGTGTACGAGCACAGTCCACCCACCCCCGCCCATCGGGGCTTCAATAAATAGATGGGCTGCATGATGCTTCCACCCAGAGCTGAAAATCCTGTAACATTGGAAGTAACGTCTCCAAATGACCTATACAGTGTTGACGGGGACGTTAAACCTTAAATCAAACAAACGAGCACAGTCCAGAATTTTCTTCTTACGCTGCGCTCCGACATCTTAGGGTAGTACTTGGATTTTGTTCAACAGAGTGGGGAGGGTGCAAACGCAGCCCCCTCCCATCTTTTGGAAATTATTTCAGATTCATAAGTTTTTCACCCTCTGCAAAATACCTGAAATTCGCATCCTCAACCCGCCCCTTTTCAGAGTCTGCGTACGACCCTGAATCATGTTCAAAACTGTTGTTGCATACATATGGCGAACAGTGCCGACCTGATCAGAAGCAATGTACTCTTTATCCGATCTTGGTCTACGCTGTATGTCTAATAACGGTACCAACTATAAAGTCTGGGCTACTCATTTTTGCACTTAAACATTTCAGGGTTCTAAAATTAAGTTCTTAGCAGGAGTGCGAAAAGTCTATTTTTACTCGACTTGGCATACATTTGTGTAACAGTTTTATAAATGGAATGTTCCGAAAGACGTCAGGTGACAGCGTGGCCTGGACTAAGATAATGTTCTTATCTTACCTGGCATTCTTATACTATTTTGTTTAACCCTCAAATGCCACTATTGAAGCAAACAGTGAAGTTCCTGTGCAGCCTGCTGATCAGAAGCCACATTCTGCGGCGTCTGATCTGGGTATTATCCAGCACAGGATTCCTGTCAAGACTCTATAGATAGCTCTTGTTGCATTGATAAAAATAGCTCAACGTTTCAAGTTCTATTAATAAAACATATTATTGGTTTTTCCCAAATCAGTGATGGTCACGTGGACAACTGCATGAATTCTGTTTGTCCATTCTGTTTGTCCATTTAGTAAATTAGGGTCGATCGTAAAAAAGGATACAAATACACTGTAAATTTTACCACAAAAAAGGAACTTTCTGTCAATGTCAAATTATTCTATGAGCCTGGATCCCTAATATTTGAGGTTGGACCCCTGTTTTTTTACACCTGCATCCACTGGACCCCTAAAATTTAAGACCAATGTAAAACCCAGGGATCTTAGCCTGCCCAGACAAAGCGGCGCTTTTAAACCCTATTGGTTTCATTGGGCGTTGGGGCTTGAGATGTCATTTCATCTCAGTGTCGGGTAAAAGTCCCACAAAGTTGTAAGCAACGCCTCCAAAATGACCTTACAGTGTTGACGGGGATGTTAAACCTCAAATCAAGCAAACAAAAAGACAGACAAATGGACAGGGGCAACACTTTATGCCCTTCCGCCATTCTTCGAAATATGCTCAAAATATAGACTGTGGGTACCAGTTATAACTGCCTCATCAAGGTGCTCTGCGGGTATGGACATGTGGAACGCTCCAAGGGTGCAGTCAAGACAGCCTTTGACATACAGGTGGATGGAAAACATGGGCATGGGAGGCCCCAGATGACCTGGAAGCAGCTGAGAGAGAGAGAGCGATCACAGAGAGTGGAAGCTATCAGCTATCGGCCCTCGTGATAGGCAAACCAGGAGATCTGGTGTGAGATCCGCCATGCATGCAGCAAGCCAGCTACCTGGAAGGGGGCCTACTTGCCCATGTAACTGCACTGAAAAATCCGATGAGAGACAAGTCTTAAGTTTTTTCATTTGTTTTGGCGTTTACCGACCCAGTCAACTATATTTATGTCCTATTGAGCCATCAGTCACACACTTCCTGGACAGGCTTTAACCAGTGCCATGCCAGAAATGACAACTGCCTGCTGTTGAAAAGTCTCATCGAACCCGAAACTTCCTTATTACCAGCTAGAGACACATCTGACTGAACTACACAGGCCGACCCACAATACATGTACATATAGCCGGCCTCGACATCTGATTGGTGATCTGAGGTGATCAGGAGAATGCGGGTTCGATACCTGCCAGAGTCGGCAACAATCTCTCGTGGGCAACAATCTCTCGTGGAGATTGATGATAAAATATTTTCTATGGTCATTCTCTTCCTTCCGCTGATTCAAGAAGGGCAGTTGTCAGTTTCTGGCGAAAGACTGTGCACTGTACTGGTTAACCGCTTACGTATAAGCCTGCCCAGGAAAAGTGTTAATAGGTAAAGTGACCAGCTCAAAAATGACCTAAATAGTGTTGACTGGGGTGTTAAATACAAACAAAACATGTACATGTAAGGAAAATTATCACTTAACTGTTCCAGTTACTTCTCCTTATATTTAACCCTTAAGACACCGAGAAAAACTACATCTGAAAATGTCGTCTGCTTATGTCGTCTGCTGAATTTTATTGCAAACTTTTTAGAAATATTTCTGCAAACAGGCAAAGAGTGTGGACCCAGATCAGACTGCTCCTACAGGAGCAGTCTGATCGGGGCCAACACTGGTTGGAACTATGACTTTTAAAGTAACCGGCAGACAACAAAGAAAGAAGATGACATTTGTCCTGACTGACACAAACAACAACAGTTGTTGTCCACGGCAAAGCTACTTGTTACTGTTTCTATAGAAATTGTGGGAGATCGGGAAAGAATTTCAATTACACCCAGATTAAATTGTCAACTGATGTCAACTGAGCCAGTTCGTAAGAAAAGGGTACTTTACGTCAATTGACCAACAAGGGCTCGGGCGAGCCCGGGCACAGGTGCAGTCTCCCAAGAGCCTTTGCAGCTCACAGCCATGTAGAAGAGACCTTGAAGTACAGTAAAATTCTGCTATTAAGACCACCTAAAATTAAGACTAATTCTGCTTTAAAAAGCTTATTTTAATAAGAAGGGTGCAGTTACTCTGTCTTCGTGTTTTCTGCACAAGATGTCCTCTGGTCAGGGACCACCTTTGGAACTGTTCAAAAGTGGTCTTAGAGACCACTTTTGAACAGTCCCAAAGGTGGCCTTAATACAGGGATTTTACTGGATCTGCATTGAAGAAGTCCTGTATCAAGCCCTGTTACAGCAGTAAAATTCCTATATTAAGACCAATTTACTAGAGGACCTATGCGAAGAATGGCCCCCAGCCCATTGGGGCTTGGAGAAATAGATTTGGGCTACATGATGCTTCCATGCAGAGCTGAAACATACCGCCATTGAGTACTGGTAAACCACTTAGAAGGTCCAAGCCTGCCCAGGCAAAGTGGTGCGAGTTGGACCATCCCTACATAAAATCCCTTCTGGTTTGTTTGGACGGCCGGGCTTGAGATGTCATTTCCTCTCAATGTCTGGCTAAAATCCCACAAAATTGGAAGCAATGTCTCCAAAATGACCTAAATAGTGTGATGGGCACATAAAACATTTATTCAAACAAACAAAATACAATGAAATTCCTATATTAATTAAGACCAACACTTTGGGATTGTTCAAAGGTGGTCTCTAAGACCACTTTTGAACAGTTCCAAAGGTGGTACCTTGTAATTACTAGAGGACCTATTCATAGAAAAAATGAAACCTATTAAATATGCTTTGAAAAGCAGAATTAGTCTTAACTTTGAGCTGGTCTTAATAGTACAATTTCACTGTTACAGTAGTAGGCTGCCTAAAATAATTCGAAAATGCTTTTGAAGCAAAGTGACCATTAAAACAGAAGTTTCCACTCAATATTCAAAGTTAATTTGGCGTAAGTTACACCACCTCAAAGGGCTCTACATTTCAATTTGGAGAAACAAGTTGTCTAGCTTGAAGCATCTCTGCATAACCCATATATGCCTAGCATCAGACCATCTCAATGCCAAATTTTGGTTTAAACAATATTTCTTAGAATAAATTCACATGTATACATCGCATAAATATTGGTACAGGATTTGATAAAACGCTAGAAGCTTGTATAAATCCTAATCTCCTGAAATGCCAAATTTTGAAATGGTTGTTTGAAAAGCAAAGCCTAACCAAAACATCATAACTTATAGCACCTAAAGAAGCCATCTAATTTGAATCTACACTGTTTGACATTCAGTTTGTTAATATGTAGGAAAGAAAAATACATCAAGTAATCTGATTGGTTCAAAGTCTGAAATGTGTGTGGCTAACTTAATTATTTAGCAAAATAAGGGTTAAAATTGTAATTGGTTCTGAACTAGTCAACCTATTTTGTACCAAATGGAATCTTCCACCTTATATATAGGCAGGAGGCCAATTTCAAATTTTGGAGTAGACAGGTTATGTTATCAAAAAAATAATTTGGAAAATAGCTGAACTTTTTGCAAATAGTATAGGCCCTAATCAGACGCCTTGTTCTGCGGTGTCTGATCTGGGCCTGCACTGTTTGTCAGGGTAGCTGTTTTGGGGGTTTTGGGAACAAAATGGGTTAATAGATATACAGCAGACTGCCATTCTCAAGGTTACTTTACTATATAAACAAAGATTTTTTTTCCACACTTTTAAAGAAGCTGGTGCTTGTAATGATAAAGAGCTTATTTTTTGACTATTCTGGTTGCCTGCTCTGTTGGGGACTCAGTGGTAGCCAATAAGATTAGTCTGTGGTGGAATAATCATTCTGAGACCTATAACAATTATGAGACTTACAATTGCAGTCTTTTTCCTTGGTGCAAGAAAGTCAAAGCATTTCTTTAACCAAAATACTGCAATACCCGATAAGTAACTACCCTGTTTGCTTGAAGTACAGTGATTTTTGCAAAACGGATAATAATAATACGTCATATACTCTTCAACCCATTTCCTCCTGGAATGTTACCCCAAAACAGGCATTGGCAGGCCCAGATAATACTATTTCTACAAGTTTATAAAAGCACATGTTGTGGGTTCGTACTCATTTGAATGCCTCAACTTGTTGAGGCAATTCAAATCAGTACCCACAATGCATACTTTTATAAAAGAATCAGATCAGGGCTGGAAAATTCCACTCGTCCGCTCGCCATGACGAGTAAAATGTTTGGAGGATGCGTAAAAATTTTGTCTAGTCCCTTTGCAAATTACAAAAATCTATACACTTGGTCATGCAGAGAGGAATTTTACAGCCCTTCAGATAAAAATTACAGTATCCACCAAATTGCTTGACTGTGCAGTTATAGGGACATGTGCGGTAATGAGCTCAACTACGGTATACAAGGAGGAAGATTCCATTTGGTACAAAATGGGTGGTTACACTGGAAATGGACCAGTCCAAAGCTGTAAGGCAGAATATTCTATTTGTCAATTGTTTGATTTGTTCAATTTTAGGTTAAACATCCCCGTTTACACTGTACAGGTCATTTTGGAGCTGATGCTTCCAATTTTCGAGAATGACATGAAATGACATCTCAAGCCCTGTCATCCAATGAAACCAATACGGTTTATAAGCATGGACGGTCTGACTCACACCGCTTTGCCTGGGCAGGCTTAGATCCTCTAATGGTATACCACTACTCTTGTGTGATCGGATTTCTTCAAGTCTATTTGTCATACATGGGTTCTGTCTAAGATTGAAAAACAGCTCTTCTTTTCTTCGTAAATGTCAATGATTCAGGAGGAAGCCCAGAAAGTATTGTGTTTCAAGGCAATATAGAGTACTAATTTGTTGATGTTTGTTTGCTTGGCTTTCTGTCCAATATCATACGTTCAGGCACTATTTAACCCCTTATGTACTGATTGGAATCTTCCACTTCATATACAGCAGGCATCCATTGTATCAGATTCAGTCATTTTCAGTCTGCCAACAGTAAAAGCCCTGATCAGGTGCCCTGTTCAATGGCGTATAATCTTGGCCTGCACTGTACGCCAATGTCAGTGATTTCCCCGCATAAATTGGGTTAGCCCTTGTCCCACTGAATCAGGCTATGCTCTACCTTTGCAAGCAGCATAATCCAGATTAGACCCCTTCTGGAGAGATCTGATTGGATAATTTGCAACAATACTGTACATTGTTTGTTTGTTTGTTTGAATTGAGGTTTACGTCCCTGTCAACACTTGGTCATTTTGGAGATGTTGGGACTTTTACCCGACATTGAGGTGAAATGACATCTAACGACCTCTTGCCCAATGAAACCAAAAGGGTTTATATGCATGGACAGTCTGACTCGCACCTCTTTGCCTGGGCAGGCTTAGATCCTTTATCAGTACTCGTGTGCGGTCGGTTTCAGCTCTGCCTGAAAGCATCATGCAGCCATTCTATTTCTTCAAGCCCTGATGAGGGGGAGCTGTCAAAAGTGACAGAATGACCACAGAAAATATAGTAAAATTCCACAATTTAGACCACCTAAAATTAAGACAATCTGCTTTTAAAGGGCCTGGCTTATTTAGAAGGTTTCATTTAAGTTTTCTTTATGTTTTCTTCATGCAGTGTCTCTTATAAGAGACCACCTTTGGGACTGTTCTCCTTATAAGTGTCTCCTTATAAGAGACCACCTTTGGGACTGTCTTATTTAGGAATTTTTATGTATTTCATGGTTAAGCTCCACAAGAGTTCTGCCAGATCTGGCAGGGATAGAGCCTACACAGACACAATCATGACTACAAAGTGTAAAACATTTGAACATTAGGAATGAAAATGGTGATGTTAGTTGCCATGGGCATTTAAAATGTTGTATGTTTTATCTAAAGTCGCTTTTTAAACAGATCTGAACTGAAGACAATGTCCGTAGTGTTGGGATGCACAAATTATAATTCACATATGTTAAGGGGCTCTTACACTGTCTCAACTTTGACAACGATTGTCCACGACTGTCCACGACCAATTGGGGACATGAAAATCGTGGCAAATCGGGGCATACACGGTTCCAATTTCACTACCCTACGAAGTCTCACGACATTGCTACGACACTTCTACGAACAATCACGATTGCTGTACGATAATGGAGCCTATTTACAACGATCCTCTACGATCGACCGCGATGTCTTACGATCCTCTAGGATTCTTCTACGACTGCACCACGATTGCTTCAAGATATCAGACTATCATACACGATTTCTCACGATCCCTGCAAGACTGCTCTACGACCAAGGCACGATGATCAAAGACTCAGTACGATCATGGAGGATTCGATACGATTTACTCACGATTAACCAAGACTTCTCCCGATTCGTCAGGATTTATAACAATCTGGGTATATAAAAGTGTTCATCAAATGCACAGTGTCATTCAGTTTCAACCATTTCTGTAGAGAGCATCTGACAAAATGTTTTTGCAGCCAGGTAAAAGGCTTCTGTATCTTCAAAATTTAGTTCAGCTCGAACAAGACATGATCGAAAATGACATTGCACTGGCTGAACAACTGGAGGTGCAGAGGAACAGGAGGGAGTTAGTGACAGTTGACCATAGTTACTTGGGTAATTATATGTACAAAGTCACGTGGAGAAAGTAGTGCGTTCCACGTAGCGTCCGGATAAATCGTGCTAGCGTCGCCATCAATCGTAGTGCATTCCTGGTGAATCTTGCATTGTCGTGAGGAGTCGTCATGATATCGTAGTAGATCGTACTGCAGTCGCAATGGAATCGTAGAGGCGTCGTAGATGATCTTGTCTCGTCGTAGCACAATCGTGGTAGAATTCAGTCACGATTATTCACGATTGGCCACGATTACCACGACGACGGCTCACGACTGAGCTACGATTTCTCTACGACCGCTCTACGATTTGAAAAATGATACCTACTCGTCACGAATGTTTTGAACATGTCCAAAACAGTCGTGGTCACTCCTGAACTATCACGATCAACCACAATTCCTCAAGATCTCTGCCGACTTCTGTACGACGTTGTTCACGATTTACCACGATTTAAAAAATCGTGGTGAGTCGTGGCCAAAATCGTGACAGTGTAAGAGCCCCTTTAAGCAAGAACCTGTCTTAAGTAAGAAACACTTTGATTACCTTTCAGGTGGATTGTGGTAGGTCATGGTTAATACACTAGCCTCTGATGCTAAAGGTCCTGGGTTTGATTTCTGGAAGTATTGCTTGCAAATGCTCCACTGGCAATATTTAAAGGTTTTTTTTTTTTTTTTTTTTGTTTTACGGTCCTGTCAAGATTATTTCACTTATTTCAAGCGGAATGTTAATCAGAGGTGGGTGAAAACCCTGGAGTTCCTGGCAAAAAACCACCTGACTTTCCGTTGCAGAACTTGGTGTCTTATTATGAGGCCCAAATAGGCGCGAACTACAGCAGTGAGAAACCTAATGGATTACGAGTCGGCGCTCTTATACGGCACATATAAGAGAGACAAGTAAAACTCCATTTAAGACCACCTTTTGTACTGTTCAGAAGTGGTCTTTAAGACCACTTTCGAACAGTCCCAAAGAGACCACCTTTGGTACTGTTAAAAAGAGCAGTTTGCAGGGGTAAACCTTATTTTTCTTATTTCTGCTCTAAAATATAGATTGTGGGTACTCTTTAGAACCGCCTCGTGGAGGCGGTTCTAACGAGTACCCACAATCTATATTTTGAGAAGAAATAAGAAAAATATCTCAATTTTTTTTATCTTAAAATTTTCATTTTTTCGGCGATAAAGGTTACAATGTATTTGTGTAGGCGTGTTTTCGTAATGAATAGCGGAATTTTCCTGTATTTGCAGTGTTAATGACATATAAAGAACTTGCTTGGACTGTATTTATTTTTCAGAGACTAAGATTTTGATGGCACTGGATGAGTAATAACGAAATACGTAAACTCTTGGAGTATTAATCAACATATTACATAATGGGCATTTAAATTTTCTTGCTCCAATGAAAGTAATAAAAGAATTCAGCTCAATTTCGTTGATCCAGCTGCAATAAATATCACAATAATGTCGCTTCTTTGCAAAGACGTTCACTGACTCATACGTAAAAGACACATTTATTGCAGAATTTCGTGGCACATTGGCGCCATCACTTTATATTACATCTGACAGGATCATAGCATATTTGCTTCTCCGCTTCATCATAATCCAAATTCAAGCCACAGTTCGGCTATACCAGCATTCCATAATAGACAAAAATCACAGTCCTATAGGCCATATTAACCCTTTTTGTACCAAATGGAATCTTCCTCCTTATATATAGCCCGAGTTCATTTCAAACTTTAGGGGTGTCAGGCTGTGCTTTCTTCAAAATTGATTTGGAACATGGCTGCACGTTTAGCAAATAGTGCAGGCCCTGATCAAATGCCGCGTTCTGCGGCGTCTGATCTGGGCCTGCACTGTTTGCCAGGGTACCCGTTTTGGGGTTTCCGGTACAAAATGGGTTAATATAAAACTGCCATGGCTTCTGAACTTTCACTCATCAATTTCTTTAAACTGCTCTTTAGGTTTGTCTATAAATCTATTCAAGTGGGTAGCAAAATGCTTAGACCCAGATCAGACTGCTCCATAGGAGCAGTCTGATCTGGGTCTATGCAGTTTGCAAAGGGAAAACAAAAGCTTCAACAAGGTGCATTACTGGAATTAGGAACAAAATCTTTGCCATGGGGGACTAACAAGACAAGCAGATCATTCTCTAAGACCATACCGACTAGACTTTATTGTTCACAAGATTGACAAATATGACATTTTACAGCCTCAAAAGAATTGCCACAGTACAATGTAGTTGGTCTGCTAACTCCTTGTCTATCTCATCTGTTATAGCGCCGGACTCTGAGTAACGCTGTCGGATGCGGGTCTGACTGGTAATTAGACTGCATGTTCAGTCCCGCCGAGTTCATGGGGATTGATCACGAGATCTTTTCTCCGGTCAAAATATCCTTTCCCTTCCACTGATTCAAGAAAGGCACATGTCAGTTTCTGGTGAAACACCGATTCAAGAAGGATATGCGTCAGTTTCTGATGAACACTAAATCAAGAAGGGTATGTGTCAGTTTCTGCTGAAACACTGATTCAAGAAGCTGGTGAAACACTAATTCAAGAAAAGAATGTGTCAGCTTCTGGTGAGACACTGATTCAAGAAGGGTATGTGTCAGTTTCTGGTGAAACACTGATTCAAGAAGTGCATGTGTCAGCTTCTGGTGAAACACTGATTCAAGAAGGGCATGGTTTAGTTTCTGGTGAAACACTGATTCAAGAAGGGTATTCGTCAGTTTCTGGTGAAATACTGATTCAAGAAGGGCATGTGTCAGTTTCTGGTGAAACACTGATTCAAGAAGGGTATGTGTCAGTTTCTGGTAAAACATTGATTCAAGAAGGGTATGTGTCAGTTTCTGGTGAAACACTGATTCAAGAAGGGTATGTGTCAGTTTCTGGTGAAAGACTGATTCAAGATGGGTATGTGCCAGTTTCTTGTAAAGCACGGATTCAAGAAGGGTATGTGTCAGTTTCTGGTGAAACGCTGAATCAAGAAGGACATGTGTCAGTTTCTGGTGAAACGCTGAATCAAGAAGGGTATGTGTCAGTTTCTGGTGAAACTGATTCACGAGGAGCATGTGTCAGATTCTGGTAAAACATTGATTCAAGAAGGGTATGTGCCAGTTTCTGGTGAAACACTGATTCAAGAAAGGTATGTGTCAGTTTCTGGAGATGTACTTATTCAAGAAGGGCATGTTTTAGTTTCTGGTGAAACACTAAATCAAGGGCAGTCTGATCAGGGTCTTCACTGTTTGCCAGTCTAGTCTGACCATGGTCTACACTGTTTGCCATTCTGTCAGCATCTTTTGGACTCCTTGCTGGATCGTAAAACAGATTATAAGGAGTACGAGTGTACAAATTTCTAGGATCTATACGGTAACTGCTTATGTATAAGCCTGCCTAGGAAAAGTGTTGTTAGATGAAATGACTAGCTCAACATGACTTAACCCTTGTCCTGCTGAATATTCATATATGCCACACCCACTACTGATTATCAACCAATCAGATTACTTGATGCAAATTATTACAACAAATTCACAATCTGAATGGCAAACAATGTAGATCCTGATCAGATGGCTTCGTCAGAAGCCATCTGATCTGGATCTTCATTGTTTGAAAGATAAGACATGTCTGGGCTCAGCAGGATAAGGGTTAAATAGTTTTGATTGAAAAAAAAAAAAAAACTTCATCTGTTACACTTGCAAATGGTGCTGTTAGGGTTAAGGCCTGTGGGTATCATTATGCTAAGCTGTTAATCAAGAAATTAAGGTAGAATGTTTAGTGATCTTTCACGGATGAAATCCCTTCAGGGCTGCGTTTTCAAATATACTGTACATGCCACAATTAAAGCACATGTTCTAATAATCGGTAATCACACACATATACTTCTTCAAGAAGTACCGTAAAAGTCCAAAAAGTTCGGACAACTTGAAGCCTTGCTATGATTCTCCTAAAAAAAAAAACAATGAAAAATTTTAACATTTGGTTCACGATCTTGCAAGGAGTCCAAGAGGTGCAGATGGAATGGACAACAATGTAGACCCTGATCAGGCTGCTCCTTCAGGAGCAGTCTGATCTGGGTCTGCACTGTTTGCTTAGGCCTATTTGTACCAATGTGCAGGATCATTACGGTATAAGAAGGTTTGTTTTTATGCTCACAATGAAATGTCTATTTGTACAGTGCCCTTAACGGGGAGACTACGGTAGTTTTTGTTTAATCCTAAAAGCACCAAAGAAATTTCTAGAGCTGACAACAGCTGATGTTTTATTTTTCAAAGAAAATAAGGCTTGCCATTTTTCAGAGAAAATACAGCTTGTCATTTTATGAGAGAAATTAATGCTTGACATTTCATGTGAATCATCTGCCGATGCTTCTCATGAAATGTCAAGCCTTATTCTCACAAGGACTGCCCTTTTTCTGAGAAAATAAAGCTTGACATTTCATACGAATCTACCTATCAGACAATTCACATGAAATCATCACAAAAACACGCCTATATAATTTTGATTCGCTTGAACCCCACTTTTATATAGTAAAACTGGGGTTTCCGGGGGTATTTATCTTTTTTTTCTATTTCTTCTCTAAAATATAGATTGTGGTTACTCGTTGGAACCGCCTCTATGAGGGGGTTCTAAGGAGTGCCCCACAGTCTATATTTTGAGCATAAATAAGAAAAATATCACAATTTTTCATCATAAAATTGTCATTTTTTTGGCGATAAAGGTGGCAATGTATTTGTATAGGCGTGTTTGCATAATGTATCAGGCACATTTTTTTCTCAAAAAACTGGAGAATTTGCTAGTATCACTGGTGCTTCAAGGACAAACGCAAGGGTAAATGTACTGAAAGATGTGCACTTTACTAATCATCAATATCTCAGATCTAGATTTCTGATCGCTGGGGATTTTGTCATAAGATCTATTTCCTCATTTGTCACACTACCTCTGAGGTCTTGTGAAAGATTATCATTAATATTCCACATGACAGGAAAATATTATTGGTTTTACAAAGACTTTCTGACCAACTTTACAGAATGGTGCATTGACCTCAGAACCAGCAACTACGAATAAACCCTTTTAATAACATTGATTGTTCGTTTGTATTGAGTTTTGTTTGTTTGATTTGAGGTTTAACGTCCCCATCAACACTGTAAAGGTCATTTTGGAGACGTTGCTTCCAATTTTGTGGGACTTTTACCCGACATTGAGATGAAAGCTAGGACATCTCAAGCGCTGTTGCCCAATGAAACCAATAGGGTTTATAAGCATGGGCAGTCCGACTTGCACCGCTTTGCCTGGGCAGGCTTAGATCCCCTAAGCTGTTTACCAGTACTCATGTGCGGGTCGGATTTAGCTTTGCGTGGAAGCATCGTGCAGCCCATATATTTCTTCAAGCCCCGATTGGCCGGGGCCTTTGTATTGAGTTTAACGGCCCAGTCAACACTATTTTAGGTCATTTTTGAGCCGGTCCATTTATCTATCCACAATTCTGCTGGGCAGGCTTATACGTAAGCAGTTAACCAGTACAGTGCACGTTCTTTCACCAGAAACTGACAACTATCCTTCTTGAATCAGCGGAAGGGAGAGAATTACCGTAGAAAAGATTTTATTATCAATCTCCACGAAAGGATGTTGCCGACCCCGGCAGGAAACGAGCCCACGTCCTCCTGATCACCAGTCAGACGCGCATCCGGCTAAGCTACAGAGGCCGGCTCTTTTTAAAATTGTTAATTATAACACAGTTTTGGATATAATACTGTTTAAAGATGGAGCCCGAAAACGCGCGATTATAGAACAGTGACCAAAAATGATCATTTACCAATATAATCAATACATTTTTGTTTGGATATAAAGGGAATGGGAACACCTGGCAGATTTTCCTACCATTTTTCAAAGGGAGACAACTTTCGGGACTTCCTGTTTTGGGTTAATCTTCAATTAGTCTTCTATAAAGTGAAGGAAAGTTATCTACTTAACTTCTCCAACAGTTTTCAAGCGTGGACCTAGCTTTTTTTAAAAGCTATACTTGTATTATTATGTTATGACAATTCTCATGAGATAATACATATTAAAAAAAACAACATTTTTACCTCATCTCGTATGGGCAGGTCTTTCAAGATCTCTAAGAGGTCTGTCCTTTTCTCATCCAGAAAACTCTTCAACAGTTTTAGATCATTTTGAGTTGTGTGATTGTTCTGACGGATTTGTCCCACATCATGTGCCACCAATGTGTTTAACCTGGTTGCCAGGTAACCAATATAAACCTTAACCATCGCATCCTCCCCTCTATCCTTAGCGTCTTGAAGTGTGTCTGTAAATCTCTGGATTTCATCATATCTAAAAATAGAGAACACAAACCGGTGTAAATGATGAAATCACATTTACATTTGGATGGAACTCTGTTCACTACCCAGGTTAGTTCCCTTTTATATCCAGCTGAACAAGACAACCCCGCTACCTTTGCAAACAGCGTAGATCCAGATCAGATGGCTTCTGAAGAAGCCATCTGATCAGGATCTATGCTGTTTGTCATTCAGTTTGCAAATTTGAAAGAGTACATTATATCAGGGAATTTGATTGCTTGGTAATCAGAAATGGATGGGGCTAGTAACTTTATTCAGCAGGACATGTGTTCATGCCATGAATATTCATTACAATAGCAACTGTGCATTGTATTAAGGAATTTGATTGGTTGATAATCAGAAGTGCAGCCTGATCAAAGCCACCACCCCCTGCCCATTGGGACTTGAAGAAATAGATGGGCTGCATGATGTGTCCACGTAGAGCTGAAACCGACCCGCACACGAGTACTGGTAAACCGCCTAGACGATCTAAGCCTGCCTAGACAAAGCAGTGCGAGAAGGACCATCCATGCTTATAAACCCTATTGGTTTCATTGGGCGGCAAGGCTTGAGATGTCATTTTATCTCGGTGTCGGGTAAAAGTCCCACAAAATTGGAACCAACGTCTTGAAAATGACCTTTACAGTGTTTACAGGGACGTTAAACCACAAATCAAACAAACAAACTGATCAAAGCCTTTTCTGGCCTTCCGAATGAAGCCAGTGTCATATGAAAACCTGTCTTTGGAGACGGTGACCGGTTCTACGCAGTTACACAGACAACTGTAAAAATCCTAAAAATTCGGACACCTTAAGGACTTGATGCAATATTAATTCTCCTAAAATTTAACAAATTTGTTTCATTATCTCATAAGGCGCCCCTAAAGGTGCAGACAGAATTGCAAACAGTGTAGACCCTGATCAGACTGCTCCTTCAGGAGCAGTCTGATCTTGGTCTGCACTGTTTGCTTAGGCCTGCCTGTCTCTCCCAATACTTAGAATGAGAATTGGAATTTTCAGATAAGACACTTAAATGTATTGTATCCAAGCTGATCAGACTGCATAGATGCGCAGGCTGATCATCATATTTGTTGTTTCGCAGATTTTCATCTGATGACTTGAAATTTCAGATAAAGACACTGGAGGCATTGTACAAAAGCAGGGAACAAACAGGCAGTGATCTGATTGCGCGCAGATTAATCTGCACAATAGTTGTTCGCAAATGCAATCCTACACCTTTCCGGACACTTTCTTGCCATGCTGCTCATATGGCAATACAGTAAAAATCCTAAAATTCGGACACCTTGAGGAATGGCTGTAATTCTCCTAAAATTTTAACAAATTTGTTTTGGAGTCCAAAAGGGGCAAGCGGATCGACAAACAGTGTAGACCCTGATCAGACTGCTCCTGAAGGAGCAGTCTGATCTGGGTCTGCACAGTTTGCTTAGGAGCAGTCTGATCAGGGCCTACATTGTTTGCTTAGGCTTGTCTGTCCTATTACTTAGGATCAATACGGTAACAAAAAAATCGAAACACCACTATATATACATTATAACATATAATTTTTTTAAAATGTTCACCTCTGACTAAATTACTACCCATTAAGAATTCCATATATAACATACATAATATTAATGTCTCTGGAAAAATTTCATGAATATAATAACATTTGAAATACATAAACCATTCATTTCTGCATATTACTAGCACATACAAACTTGGCCATAAATTCTCCTTTGAGCCAAAAATCAAAATTACTCACACTGTAAACATTCTAAGCATCTAATTGACTGTTCGACATGAATTCTATAAAGGATGAAATTTGATTTTCAACTTCTATACAATTATTAAATTGTGTATTAAGTGGCAAAATTAAGCATGAACATGGCAAACACTTGCGGTATTGTTGACACAAAGGCGGTAATTTATAAACAGCCATTGTTGTTGAAACTTGCATCATCTAAACCATAAACCCATCTGTGCAATAAACACCTTTGTACCAACGGGGACTTGGAGAAATAGACTGAGCTGCATGGTGCTTCCACGCAGAGATGAAACCTACCGCACATGAGTACTGGTAAGCCGCTTAGAAGGTCTAAGCCTGCCCAGGCAAAGTAGTGTGAATCGGACTATCCCTGCATGTAAATCTTATTGGTTTGTTTTGGTGGTAGGGCTTGAGATGTCATTCCATCTCAATGTCGGGAACTGGTAG
Source organism: Lucinisca nassula (assembly GCA_963580285.1). Lineage (NCBI taxonomy): Eukaryota > Metazoa > Mollusca > Bivalvia > Lucinida > Lucinidae > Lucinisca > Lucinisca nassula. The sequence goes on along the minus strand of OY757025.1, from coordinate 37,654,959 downwards.
CAAGGTCTCCAAAATGACCTAAAGAGTGTTGACGGGGATATAAAAACTCAAATTCAAACAAACAAAAACCCTTATACAGAGAAATATCGGGTTTACATGAGTAAATAAAATTATTATTTTCCTTAACCTTTAACCTGCTGAATATTCAATTAAGCCACACTCATTTCTGACTTTGAACCAATCAGATTACTTGATGCAGCTTATTTCTACATATTCATAAACTGAATGTCAAACTGTGTAGATCCTGATCAGATGGCTTCTTCAGAAGCCATCTGATCTGGATCTACACTGTTTGCAAAGATAGGGCGTGTCGCCTACAGCAGGGTAAAGGTTAAAACATAGATTGCTGGTGCTCGTTAGAACCCGCCTCAAACCATCAACCTATGTCTCAGTGAGCAAATTTTTTCTCCAGTAACAGTGGTCACCATTTTGAATGCGATACAATGGAGGGATATTTCTAGAATTTTCTATGGTATGTGTTCTCGATATTACGCCACAGAAGACTGGTTTCCCCAAGACCTATATATATAAGCAAGGTATAATAAAAAGTGTAGATCACATTTCTGATAATTGAGAAGGAACTCATTAGAGGTTACAATGAATAGGTTCTGCTTATACCATAACTACTGCAAAAAGGACTGTGCTGCCAGCCAGATCAGACTGCTCCTAAAGGGGCCATTCCATCGAAATTTATTATACCTGACTTTCGGACAGCATACTCATCGGGGATAATTGTTTTTTTAGTACATTTAAACATAGATTGTGGGTGCTCATGATTGATTCCTTCCATTGTAATTGTCACTGTAACAAGTTTTACGAATGTCGGCTGTATAAAGAAGCTTGAGTGTATCAGGAAAATTAAAGGATGTTTAAAAGCTATTTTTCAATCATGTCTGAAGTAATTTTTTGTTAGAGATAGATCAGTTCTAACCATACTTTTCTCCCACTTTTTAACCCTTATTCGCTGAACACAGCAAACAGTGTAGATCCAGATCAAATAGCTTCTGAAGATTAATTTTGTTTGTGTTAAGATTTTACTTCCCTGTCAACACTTTTAGGTCATTTTGGAGACATTTTTTCTGATTTTGTGGGGCTTTTACCTGACACTGAAATGAAATGACATCTCAAACCCTACCCCCCACAGCAACCACAAGAGTTTCAGGAGCAGTCCTTCTCGCACCCTCTTTTCCTGTGCAGGCTTAGACCAATGTGGTTTACCAATCAGTTTCAGCTCTGCATGGTAGCACCATGTAGCCCAATCTATTTCTCCAAGACCTGATAGGCTCTGATGAAGCCATCTGATCCAGATCTACTATACGGTTTGACATTCAGTTTACAAATTTGAGTGAATACATTATATCAAGTGATTTGATTGGTTGATAGTCAGAAATGTGAATGGTAAAATTAATTTATTCAGCAGGACTAGGGTTATCTTTTACTGTTTCAGTGCTATTTCTCAATCATGTCTGAAGCATGTTTTGTTGGAGATGTCAAACCTTGCTTTTCTCCCACTTTTAAAAGGGTTTTGTAAGTAAAGAGTTATACAACATTTTGAATATCACTTCTCTGCTTTTAATTTGAGGTTTAACATCAATTTACATCCCCGTCAACACTATATAGGTCATTTTGGAGACGTTGCTTCCAATTTTGAGGGACTTTTACCTGACACTGAGATGAAATGACAACTCAAGCCCTGTCGCCCAATGAAACCAATAGGGTTTATAAGCATGGACGGACCAACTCACATCGCTTCGCCTGGGCAGGCTTAGATCCTCTAAGCGGTTTACCAGTACTCGTGTGCAGTCGGTTTCAGCTCTGCGTGGAAGCAGCCCATCTATTTCTTCAAGCCCCGATGGGTGGGGGCGCTCACCTCTGCTGGGTATATTTTTGCTAACATTGCATACATAGGAACAAATAAGGTGAGTATCTTGTGATAACTGAGGGATAGTTTTTGTCAATTCTCCATAAAAACCTATGTTGTGGGTATTCATTAGAACCGCCTCGGCGAGGCGGTTCTAATGAATACCCACAACATAGGTTTATATGGAGAAATAAGGAAAACTATCCTTCAATTATCACAAAACTACCCTCCTTATCTGTTCCTAAGAAGTGCTCTTTCATCTGTCTTTTGCATATAAATCATACGGTTCATAATGAGCCATTTCATCTAGATTTACACTGTTTGCAACGGTACCAACAGGGTAAAAGACGAGTCTTGTCTTTAGTCTGATCTTTTCTGTTAATGGTAAAGATAGTTGCATATTTTAACGAACATTAAACCAATTTGCACCCAGAGACAAGATAAGGCTTTCAAATTTAAGTTTTTATTTCTCTTAAACCTGGGGTGGTGAAATGTTAAAAATTTGATAAAATACATCAAAGGCTTATAAACTTAGCCTTGTAGATACAAGTAACATCAGAGTCCAATCAAAAGATCATCTAACCTAGGGTAAGTAAACCTAACCGAGGCCAAACTTTTCGCACACAACTGATAAGACATGTATAAAAGATTCATAAAATTTGAAACTTTTCAAATAATTGCCTATGCAGACTTGATCTAATCTAGGTTTAATACAGACATGTTAGAATTTCAATAACATCTGCATACAATTATAGGTTGAATAAAAAGTAGCCCTATTGCCTTCAAATGTGCATTATTCTGAACCTCTTTTGTGCTATCTACATTCATAGTTCCAGATACTGGGGTTGGGCAGGGGTTGGGGGCGGTGGGGTACAGAGGACCCCATTATAACAACAGTATTTTTGTTTCCTAAAAAATGCCACTATAGCGAATTTGCCGCTATATTAACCCTTGTCCTGCTGAGCCCGGATATGCCTTATCTTTGAAACAATGTAGATCCAGATCAGATGGCTTCTGAAGAAGCTTTCTGATCAGGATCTACATTGTTTGTCATTCAGTTTATGAATTTGTTGCAATAATTTGCATCAAGTAATCTGATTGGCTGATAATCGGTAGTTTGTTTGTTTGTTTAATTTGAGGTTTAACGTCCCCGTCAACACTGTAAAGGTCATTTTGGAGACGTTGCTTCCAATTTTGTGGGACTTTTACACGACATTGAGATGAAATGACATCTCAAGCCCTGTTGCCCAATGAAACCAATAGGGTTTATTAGCATCGACGGTCCGCCTCGCACCGCGGTTCCTGGACAGGCTTAGATCCTCTAAGCGGTTTACCAGTACTAGTGTGCGGGCCGGATTCAGCTCTGCATGGAAGCATCATGCAGCCCATATATTTCTTCAAGGCCCTATGGGAGGGGGCTTGATAATCAGTAGTGGGTGTGGCATATTTAAATATTCAGGAGGTCAAGGGTTAAGAATCACAATAGGGAGTAGTACATGTAGGCAATATAGGACTTTCTCCCTTAACCCTTTTTGCACCAAATGGAATCTTCCTCCTTATATATGGCAGGAGACCATTTTGAAATTTAAGGGTGACAGGTTGCGTCACGGTAAAATTTATTTGGAAATTTTGCAAATAGTGTAGGCCCTGATCATTGGGCCTTCGCTGTTTGCCAGGCTACCCTATTAGGGGTTTCCCACCTACAATGGGTTAATGAATTACTCCAAGAATTTGTTTCTTGGAGTAATAGATTATATTAAGTTCACGACAATCCCTATCTTTGCAGACAGTGTAGATCCAGATCACAAGCCATATGATCAGGATCTACACTGTTTTGCATTCAGTTTATGAATTTGTAGCAATAAATTACATCAAGTAATTTGATTGGTTGATAGACAGAAATGGGTGTGGCTTAAATGAATATTCAGCAAGATAAGGGTTAATCTTTCATGGGGGGGGGGGGGGGGGGGGGAAGGGGTCCAACGCCACTCGGAACTAAAGACCTTCCATTGCAATTGTCATTGTAACAAGTTTTGTCATCATAACAAATGTTGGCCAAATAAGGAGGGTTGACTGTATCAGGAAAATTAACCCTTGACCTGCTGAATATTTATATATGCCACACCCACTACTGATTATCAACCAATCAGATAACTTGATGCAAATTATTGCAACAAATTCATGAGCTGAATGACAAACAATGAAGATCCTGATCAGATGGCTTCTTCAGAAGCCATCTGATCTGGATCTACATTGTTTGAAAGATAAGACATATCCGGGCTCAGCAGGACAAGGGTTAAAGGATGATTTTCCGCCATCCCCTTTGTGGGTACTTACGAAAATCACCTCATTGAGTCAATCCTTGGATGTACCCATAAAACAGGTTTTCATGGAGACCAAATTCCTCCCTGGTGCTTTGACCATTCAATAGTGTATTTTTTTTTTTTTTTTTTTTTTTTGCTTATTCACCAGTAAAGCAGCTGACATAAATCAAAGCCACGACAGCACTGATAGTGTAGGCTGGAAAAAATGAACTTGGACTTAAGCATACATGTGATAACCTTTCGATGACCATGCTGGAGATTTGGTTTTCATTTCCTGGAGATTGGGTTCTCCTTCCTGGAGACTATTCGATGACAAGTTTGACACATCATTTTCATCCCTTTTTCATCACTCTCTTTTTCTAGGCATATTTGCAGGTACACCCAGACCTCGTTATAGCATGATTCATTACAGCATGAATTCGGACATACATGTAGCACGGTTTTGCTTTGGACCCCAAATTCTCCCCAACCAACATTTAAGAATATTATCCAAGGTTTCTATCACAATTTTATTTTCCTCCAACTTTAAACTGCGGTAATACGGTAGTTGTAAAAAATGAGCTGCAATCAGTATACTCAAAAGATCAAAAGGGTCAGCTTAGCGAGATTACAGATTGAAGAATGCATTAGTTTATAATTTAATGATCCAGCCACAAGACGAGGACCCCTCCACCCAAAACGAGCCCAAACTTTCACACCCACATTACAAGCAAGTTCAATGCGAACATCAAAGTTTTCCACCACCCAAATCGCCAAAATATCCAACGTCCGCAATTTACCGCTACCATTTTTCTGCACGCTATCGGTAAATGACGTCATCCCCCAAGCTACTCCACACGTGTTTAATGTCATTGTTTGGCACCGGTAAAATATATTTTCTCGATAGCTAAACGATTGTGGATAGAGAACTCGACTTATCCCCAGAAGATCCATGTCAATCACCAACAACAGCATACACGTGTTTACACAAATTAAAGCATGCGACTTTTCTCACCAAGCGTTCGCTATTTGGCGCCAAAACATAACCATTCACGAGGCAGTAGAAAAGTATGTTTTTATATGCATGCATGTACTGTTAGTTGTAGCTAATCGTCTTAGGAGTGATTAAATAATTTTTGCATTGTTCAGTATCTTAATTAATAAAGATGACTTGCCCGCAACTTTCACGACTTTTTTTACGGATGAATGAACCAGACTTTATGGTTGAACAATTCAACTACCACTAATCGGCGACGGAAACAATCACCCATGCCATTTTAATCATCCATGGCCCTTGAAAAGATACCTATTCCAGGTATAATTTTCGCTGTAACAGGTACCTTTATTAATGCCTGAATCACTTTCACACCTCAGTGCATCTTATCAGTTAATAAACCGTTGATTGCCAGCAGACTGACAGCGCCGATACCAAACGGACAAAAATTGGACGGTTCAGAAACAAGAGGGCCCAGAGGGCCCTGGTTCGCTCACCTGATCCAATGTATAACAAGTGGGACCCGGGCAGGGTCAATTTTGGCCCCAGGGCTATAATTTGAACAATCTTGGTAGAGGTCCACAAGATGAAGCTTCATATCGAATATGAAAGACCTGGGCTTTCTGGTTTCAGAGAAGAAGATTTTAAAGGTTTAGCCTGCATATAGACTATGTAAAACAAGATTTTCCCTATATAAGTTTATCTAAAACCAAAGGGCCCCGGAGCGGGCGCATTTTTGGCCCCAAGGCTATAATTTGAACAATCTTGGTAGAGGTCCACAAGATGAAGCTTCATACCAAATATCAAAGACCTGGGCCTTGCAGTTTCAGAGAAGAAGATTTTTCAAGATTTTCCCTATATAAGCCTATGTAAAACAAAAGGGCCCTGGTGCGGGGGCATTTTTGGCCCCAGCACTATACTTTGAACAATCTCGGTAGGGGTCCACTAGATGAAGCTTCATACCAAATATCAAAGACCTGGGCCTTGCGGTTTCAGAGAAGAAGATTTTTCAAGATTTTCCCTATATAAGCCCATGTAAAACCAAAGGGCCCCTGTGCGGGGGGCATTTTAAGCTCCAGCACTATAATTTGAACAATCTTGGTAGGGGTCCACTAGATGAAGCTTCATACCAAATATCAAAGACCTGGGCCTTGCGGTTTCAGAGAAGAAGATTTTTAAAGATTTTCCCTATATAAGCCTATGTAAAACAAAAGGGCCCTGGTGCGGGGGCATTTTTGGCCCCAGCACTATAATTTGAACAATCTTGGTAGGGGTCCACTAGATGAAGCTTCATACCAAATATCAAAGACATGGGCCTTGCGGTTTCAGAGAAGAAGATTTTTCAAGATTTTCCCTATATAAGCCCATGTAAAACCAAAGGGCCAACGTGCGGGGGCATTTTTAGCTCCTGTACTATAATTTGAACAATCTTGGTAGGGGTCCACTAGATAAAGCTTCATACCAAATATCAAAGACCTGGGCCTTGCCGTATCAGAGAAGAAGATTTTTCAAGATTTTCCCTATATAAGCCTATGTAAAACAAAAGGGCCCTGGTGCGGGGGCATTTTTGGCCCCAGCACTATACTTTGAATAATCTCGGTAGGGGTCCACTAGATGAAGCTTCATACCAAATATCAAAGACCTGGGCCTTGCGGTTTCAGAGAAGAAGATTTTTCAAGATTTTCCCTACATTGTATATAAGCCAAAGTAAAACCAAAGGGCCCCCATGCGGGGGCATTTTTAGCTCCAGCACTATAATTTGAACAATCTTGGTAGCGGTCCACTAGATAAAGCTTCATACCAAATATCAAAGACCTGGGCCTTGCGGTTTCAGAGACGAAGATTTTTAAAGATTTTCCCTATATAAGCCCATGTAAAACCAAAGGGCCCCTGTGCGGGGGCATTTTTGGCCCAAGCACTATAATTTGAACAATCTTGGTAGGGGTCCACTAGATGAAGCTTCATACCACATATCAAAGACCTGGGCCTTGCGGTTTCAGAGAAGAAGATTTTTTAAGATTTTCCCTATATAAGCACATGTAAAACCAAAGGGCCCCCGTGCGGGGGAATTTTGAGCTCCAGCACTATAATTTGAACAATCTTGGTAGGGGTCCACTAGATAAAGCTTCATACCAAATATCAAAGACCTGGGCCTTGCGGTTTCAGAGAAGAAGATTTTTAAAGATTTTCCCTATATAAGCCCATGTAAAACCAAAGGGCCCCCGTGCGGGGGCATTTTTGGCCCCAGCACAATAATTTGAACAATCTTGGTAGGGGTCCACTAGATGAAGCTTCATACCAAATTTTAAAGACCTGGGCCTTGCGGTTTCAGAGAAGAAGATTTTTTAAGTTTTCGGTGAAAAAAATCTATTTTTGGCTACTGTGACCTATATGTGCAACGGACCGGAACCATTTGAACAACTTTGAAAGGGGACCACCTAAGGATCATTCCTGTGAAGTTTGGTCAAAATCCGTTCAGTGGTTTAGGAGGAGATGTTGTTTGAAGAAAAAGTTTACGGACGCACTCACGCACGCACGCACGCACGCACGGACGCACGACGGACGACGGACAAAAAGTGACCCCAAAAGCTCACCTTGTCACTATGTGACAGGTGAGCTAAAAAATGTTATAGGAAACTTCAGATTCCGGGAGTTTTTTAGTCCTGTCCGGGAGCCCGGGAGATCGTGTCCATTTCCGGGAGCCTCCCGGATGATCCGGGAGATATCACATGTATGCTTAAGACTCAATCATATCCTCCTTTAGGCAGGAAAAATGGTTCCGAATTAGGACTTAAGACTACTTTCTACAGGAGTCCTGTAGCCTGAAAAATTCTGTGAAATTTCATAACAAATTTGAAAGAAAAGCAACCAAGATTCATTCTTTCCTCAACAGTTACATATATACTTCAGTGTGATTCAAAATTTACATTCCGTGGTCCCCTTATATTGCTAAATAATAGTCAATAACATTCATGGGAATTTACTTAACAAATATGCATTTCAATTAATTTCTATGACTTTTTGAATTCAATATGTTATTAAACTCAGGAAATTTATTTAATTCAGTGTCATATAGTCTTTTCTTAACCCATTGTATGCGGGAAGCCCCTAAAGGGGTACCTTGGCAAACAAAAAAATAGGCTTGACACCCCTTATATGACAAATAGACTTGTCCAAGATATAGCATTGGGGCTTGAAGAAATAGATGGGCTGCATGATGCTTCCACGCAGAGCTGAAACCTACCCCACACGAGTACTGGTAAACCGCTTGGAGCATCTAAGCCTGCCCAGGCAAAGCGGTGCGAGTTTGACTGTCCATGCTTATAAACCGTATTAGTTTCATTGGGTGACAGGGCTTGAGATGTCATTTCATCTCAGTGTCAGGTAAAAGTCCCACATTACGTCTCCAAAATGACCTATACAGTGTTGACGGGGAAGTTAAACCACAAATCAAACAAAACAAAACAATCCTATAGTTAGGCAAAAACCTCTTTTTGTAGAGCCATCACAAAAGGTAAATGACAATGACTCCATTTTCTTCGCATATGACTCGTATAACATCAACTTACATCAATTCAAAAAGTGTGAAATAAATAAATATGCCCTTTGATTTCTAAGGAAAAGCCGGTTCATCTCCGGATGTCATTTTTTACTCTGTTTTTTTTTTTCACCTCAGGTAATACACAAACATCAAAGACTAACTTTACGATTACTGTAATGATTCTAAGTATTGGGACAGACAGGCATAAGCAAACAGTGTAGATCCAGATCAGACTGCTCCTGAAGGAGCAGTCTGAGCAGGGTCTACTCTGTTTGCCATTCTGCACGATTTGGATTCGTTGCTGGATCGTGAAACAAATTTGTTGAAGGGGTTAACCCATAAGATGCTGATCACAACAATTGTTGTCTACTTTCCTTTGTAAGCCATTTTTGCAAACAGGGTGGACTCTGATCAGACTGCTCCTCCAGGAGCAGTCTGATCAGAGTCCACACTGTTTGCCTGTATGCAAAAATATGTCTGAAAAGTTTGCAAGCAAATGCAGATATTTTCAGGGTTAATACATCAAGACATGCAACAAAACCTTGGATGAAAAGAAAAGATTATCAAAGTGAATCCTTAAAACCCCATGGCCTTCTAAGCACTTTATGCTCTGCATGCTGGGTATTTTTTTCAGCAGACAACATTTTGTAATTTTTTTCTTATTTTTCCTTCCCAGTAAACAGGATTCGATACTTCATATGAATTGTCTCCTGTGCCTGTGGAGACAATTTGCAGAAATGTTAAGTCCTGCTACCTGGGAAAAATACGAAAAATAGCAACTATTTTTCTTCTGCTGAATCAGCCCATAGACTTTTGAAGATTGACTAGTATAAATGACATTCACAGACAACGGCCCTTCTTGAATCACGAAGAGAATATGGTCCATGAAAATACTTTGTGATCTATTGCAATGAAAAAATGTGGCCAAACACGGCAGACGCAGACCAGTCGGATGAGCATCTGATGTAGCAAATGATCCTGCCCTTGTCCAATAGGAAGAAACACAAACAGTTAAGACACTAATTAGCCAGCTCCTCCAATTAATTTTATTCTTGGTATAGAAGTCTGATTTCTGTCTTGTTTGATAGTTTTTGCTCTCGTATTTCTGTCTAAATTTTTAAAGAGAAACTCGTTAGCCGGTTCCTTTTTTCCGTGGTGTCCTCTTTTATTCTTAGTTCATTTTCACACGGTATTGGTTGATAACGTCAGGTTGTACCTGTCACAGGAAACATGCATTACTCATACCATCCCTCCAAGGTTTCACGACACTGACAACTTCTATCAAGCGAAACAATTGTAAACATTGTCCAATTTTGGAAAAGAATTTAAGTAAGATGATTGCGTATAGAATTTTGTTAAAGCCAACAAGAGAATCAAATAACGTAGTGGCAGACTCAGAAAGGGCATGATACTACCAGCAGACAAGATGGAGACCATTTTGAGTCTGTGCACGTGAAATGGTACACCCTGGAGAGAGTGACTGGCAAGGACGGAAACCAGCATGAGCACCCCATAGCCACATCCAAATATTAAATATTATTTTTCTTTTTCCTGCATGAAAACATATGTTGTGGGTATGTTGTGGGTACTCACTAGAAGCGCCTCATTGAGGCGCTTCTAATGAGTACCCACAACATATGTTTTCATGCAGAAATAAGAAAAATATCAGTACTTTTCAGAGATGAAAAAAAAAGTGCCTTATCTGGAGATGCAGCCAAATCACCATCTTCTCTTTTCTTTCTACAGATCAGCAAGGTTCCACAGATGACTCAAGTGACCACTAAAGACATTACACTGAACAGATGTGCAAGCTGATCCAAGTCCTCAGCTATCACAGATGCTATTATAAGCTAGCACTTTTCCTTTATGTGTGGGCTTATTTCATGGAATGAGCTTTTCCATCTGAACTGTAACAATATGCAATTAACCCTTTACCACTCAGGGATTTTGTGAATTTCTCTAATTTTCACAGTGTTGCACCTGACAGCAACTTCAACCAACCATTGTTTCATAATGGATGGTCTGTTTTACACCAAACTCGGTATGAATGTTCATTGGGCAGTAGCCTTTCAAATGCAACCTTTCATGACTTGATCATTGTTGTCATGGTAAAGACTGGGCATCTCAAAGTTGGCAAAAAGTGTGTTTTCACATGAATTTTTGACCACATTTTAATCTTCACACAGCTGTCAAAGCAACAATTAAGGTGTTTGGCACTGGCCATTTTCACTGTTTGCAGCATGTTTTATCAGCATCAATTTCAGGCATTGTTGACCCCCGACACCCTCAGATATAAATTTTAGCAGCCGGTTGGGCCATACACCCAAAATTTTTCGGGATGTGAGGGGGGCGTTGCCCCCCTTCAATCCCCCCAAAAATATTTTTAGTGGGGAGGCGCGCGAAAAAACAGGTCGCTTTTTTGCCCAACAAATCCTTAAGCAAACATAACTATCCAGGGGTAGAAATGCAGACTTTAGGTGCTTCTGGGGCTTAAAATGGGGGGGGGGGGGGGGTGCAGACACGTAAAAACACGTATCTGAGTGGTAAAGGGTTAACTGAAATCTGGGAACATACTGAATTTTAGTCTAAAATGCATTAATTATATCTGATATATTGTTTCTTGCAATAAAATGATGAAAAAACATTATTTTGGTCAGTTGGGATTTTCTTACTTAACCCTTTACCACTCAGGGATTTTGTGAATTTCTCTAATTTTCACAGTGTTGCACCTGACAGCAACTTCAACCAACCATTGTTTCATAATGGATGGTCTGTTTTACACCAAACTCGGTATGTATGTTCATTGGGCAGTAGCCTTTCAAATGCAACCTTTCATGACTTGATCATTGTTGTCATGGTAAAGAGGGGGCATCTCAAAGTTGGCAAAAAGTGTGTTTTCACATGAATTTTTGACCACATTTTAATCTTCACACAGCTGTCAAAGCAACAATTAAGGTGTTTGGCACTGGCCATTTTATCAGCATCAATTTCAGGCAATGTTGACCCCCGACACCCTCAGATATAAATTTTAGCAGCCGGTTGGGCCATACACCCTAAATTTTTCGGGATGTGAGGGGGGCGTTGCCCCCCTTCAATCCCCCCAAGAATATTTTTAGTGGGGAGGCGCGCGAAAAAAAAGGTCGCTTTTTTGCCCAACAAATCCTTAAGCAAACATAACTATCCAGGGGTAGAAATGCAGATTTTAGGTGCTTCTGGGGCTTAAAATGGGGGGGGGGGGGGGGGTGCAGACACGTAAAAACACGTATCTGAGTGGTAAAGGGTTAATGCATTTCCATGGACTAACAGCTTAGAGGGTGTTACATCCAAATTCCATTTTAGCTAACGGGCTTAAGCCCTGTAGACCGTTAATTACTGTTACATCCTATGCAAACAATTTATATCCGGATGAGAAGGCTCCAAATGGGCTCCAGATGAGGTGGCTCGAAATGGGCTTTCACTGTTTCCCATTCTGTTAATGGTTATGATTAAAACTCTCGTTTTGGCAATTTTATATGACCAAGTCCTAATTCAGTGATGGCATTGGCTGTCTCAGCATCTACACTGTTTGCTATTCTTTCATGATTTTGACTCCTTTTGGCAACAATGGGCATGTCCAAATTTAGAGATGGAATGATCCACTTCAGAAACTCAGGGGTCAAAGGTAAAAAAGTTTGTAGAACATTTAACCCTTTTCCTGCTGAATATTCAATTTAGCCACACCCATTTCTGACTGAATCAATCAGATTACTTGATGTAATTTATTCTGACAAATTCATAAACTGAATGTCAGTGTAGATCCTGATCAGAAGCCAACAGATCTGTTTCTACATGGGTGAATAAATACTTTAGCCACACCCAATTCTGACTGAACCAATCAGATTACTTGATGTAATTAATTCCTACAAATTCATAAACTGAATGTCAAACAGTATAGATCCTGATCAGATGGCTTCTTCAGAAGCCATCTGATCTGGATCTATACTGTTTACATACCTTTTGATCATTAACCCATTGACACTTATGATCCACAAAGAGGGTTGATGCATCGTTAACACGAAATCATCATGGATCTACAGTCGAACTTCGGTGGCTCGAACACCTTAGGGACCTCGCAAATCTGTTCGAGACAGGGGTAGTTCGAGCCACTGAGGGTGACTGCCAGGACGCATAACGAGATACTTTTGTACATCTTTTTCGGTATTCTATAATGAAAATGTATGCTGTGTATACTCATTAGAATCGCCTCATTGAGGCGATTCTAATGAGTACACACAGTATACATTTGAAATATAAAAGACAAAAATCTCCTAAATTACCCCGCCTATTTCGTATATAGAGGATTTCCCTAGGGGCTTGGGAATGGGTTCGACTCAGCCATCGGTGTTTGAGCCATCGAAGTTCCACTGTACACTGTTTGCAAAAATAAGGGTTTTATAAGGGTTAAAACACATAATATCAACTGGTTGTAGCACTTAAATATACTTTACCATGCTTTTACTATACTGTTACATATGACTAATAAAAGTAAAATAATTTTAAAAGGGTTTTTCACAAGCAAATAAAAAAATTTCCTTCACTACCATTGGTCCGACAATACTTCCATATTTCCGCAACCTTGTGCTACTGCAACAGTGGGGGTTGAACGGAAACTGCACCAACATTAATTTTCCTTGCTTCAATATCTTTATCATGATCTGACATGCAATATTAATTTATACCTCATACAATGAAGCTTTCAGTTTGATAGAATTCATACGCAAATATCACAATAAACTTACCGAACAGTATCAAACTATGCTCGTAAAATATATTTTCTTTTCCCCAGTTTTTCTATAATAAAGGTGCAAACATTCTTTTTATTTCTCTTAAAGGCATGCAATGCTTTTCACAATGGACCAATACTTTAACTGGCTTACTTTAAAACGTGGTTTGACAATTTTGGTTTGGGTTTTTGGTTTGGGTTTTACAGCCCTTTCAAGATTATTTCACTCGTATCGAGCTGATCGTTAATCAGAGGTGGGCAAAAATCGGTGTACCCGCAGAAAAATCACCCGACCTTCCGTTGCAGAACTTGGCGTCTCACAATTGACCCGAGCCAGGCTCGAACCCACAGCAGTAAGAGACCTAATGATTAAGAGTCGGCTCTTACCCACTTAAGGCCACGGAGGCCCCTCATGGTTTGACAAGGCAGGTGAAGTTGAGTGAAGGGGATATTTTTTCTCCATTTTGAGGGTTACTTTTAAAGAATTTACTCCCAAAGTGGAGATAATTCTTTAACCCACTTTAATGGGGAATTTGATGACTAAAGGGGAACCTTGGCAAACAGTGCAGGCCCAGATCAGACACCGCAGAACGCGGTGTCTGATCAGAACCTACACTGTTTACAAAAGTTCAGCCATTTCCCGAATAAATTTTGAAGAAAACAACCTGACACCCCTAAATTTCGAAATGGACTCCTGCCATATATATGGTGCAAGATTCCATTTGGTACAAAAAGGGTTTTGCTCCCAAAGTGGAGATAATTCTTTAATTGCAGCCCTCCACAACCAATGAAAAAGGTGGAAGACATATTTTTATCTTTACCAGTCTATTCCATCATGATGGAGTGGTGTGAAGGAAATATCTATTCTCCATTTAGACGGTTACTCTTACAAAAGGGACTAAATTCTATAAGAGCAGCCCATAAGGTTGAAGTGCTTGAATACGTGGTTGGTGTTTTATCCCCTAAACTTCAGCATCCTCCACTATATACGAGAATAATACACGATGGTGTGATATACACCATGGTGCAATCAAAGTGGAGCGCTGTGGTGCAGTGGTAAAGCATCGGATTTGACATCGAGAGGCAGCCGGTTAGATGCGCTGTGGTGCAGTGGTAAAGCATCGGATTTGACATCGAGAGGCAGCCGGTTAGATCCCCTCAAGCGCCAAGTATTGTTTCCTTGAGTAAGCGACTTTATCCACATTGCTTAGGACAGGTTTTCACCCAGGAAAGACAGGCCACATGGAAGATTAGTACCAGTGCTAAATGTGTTACCCTCTATAAATAGGGTGGATTATTATTATCATTATTATTATTAACCCTTGTGCTGCTGAACCGGGATATGTCTTAGCTTTCAAACAATGTAGATCCAGATCAGATGGCTTCTGAAGAAGCCATCTGATCAGGATCTCCATTGTTTGTCATTCAGTTTATGAATTTGTTGCAATGATATGCATCAAGAAATCTGATTGGTTGATAATCAGTGGTGGGTGTGGCATATTTAAATATTCAGCAGGTCAAAGGTTAAAGTAAATCCATTCCATTCCAGCCCATGTTTTAAACAATGCTGCAATGACAACAGGTGTGAAATCTAACTCCTCCTCCTTTCCAAGCTCCACAATAGTATCTCTGCGGGGACTTCACCGCTTTACAACTTGGATAATTTGTGTCAAAGCACATACATGGTTGACATAAAAGATCCCCTGCCATATTGTTTGATTTGAGGTTTAACGTCCCCGTCAACTCAGTATAGGTCATTTTGGAGACATCGCTTCCAATTTTGTGGGACTTTTACCTGACACTGAGATGAAATGACACCCTAAGCCCTGCCACCCAATGAAACCAAAGGGTTTATAAGCACGGACGGTCTGACTTGCACTGCTTTGCCTAGGCAAGCTTAGATCCTCTCAGCAGTTTACCAGTACTCGTGTGCGGTCCGTTTCAGCTCTGCGTGGAAGCATCATGCAGCCCATCTATTTCTTCAAGCTCCGATGGGCCGGGGCTGCCATAAATAGTAATGCAGAACTTTTAGTTTTAGTACTTAGTCAGCAGATTTTATTTAATTAATTGTACATTGTATTTATTTTGCATTTTACAGCCCTCTCAAAAGTCTACAAACAATAAATTTTGAGCAAAGATGCTATAACGTGTACTGGAAACCCCAGGCAAACAGAATGTGGTGCCTAATCAGAGCCTGCACTGTTTACAAAATGGTCAGCCAGTTGTCAAATAAATTTTGAAGAAACCACAACCATGGACTTGTGCTATAAGGTGGAAGATTCTATTCCGTACAGAATGGGTTAGTAGAAGATTCAAGTTTACCCATTGTATACTAGTGGATTCTTCCATTGCTATATCTTGGACAAGTCCATTTGTCATATAATGGGTGTCAAGCCTATTTTTTAGTTTTTATTCTATTTTTGGTGGAAAATTGGCAAATGGTGCTGGCCCTGATCAGATGCCACGTTCTGCGTCATCTGATCTGGGCCTGCACTGTTTGCCAAGGTATGCCTTCAGGGGTTTCCCCACATTCAATGGGTTAACCCATGTGCTGCTGATCCCGGATATGTCTTATCTTTCAAACAATCAAGATCCAGATCAGATGGCTTCTTCAGAAGCCATCTGATCTGGATCTGCATTGTTTGTCATTCAGTTTATGAATTTGTTGCAATAATTTGCATCAAATAATCTGATTGGTTGATAATCGGTAGTGGGTGTGGCATATATGAATATTCAGCAGGACAAGGGTTAAGATCTTGCCCAATTGGTAATGCAGACCTCCCATTCATAGTTTCACATACTGTAATGATCCTAAGTATTGGGACTGATAGGCCTGAGTCAACAGTGCAGACCCAGATTGGAGCAGTCTGATTAGGGTCTACACTATTTGCCATTAATAGTTTATACTAATTTATTTAAGTCTGACTGCGATGAAAGCTCCAAGCTTATTGAAGCGCTCTCGAACACTCATTCCAGATGTTATCACGCCCACGAGAGAGAGAGGCTGTGATTTTTACACCACTGCTACCCATTTACACCTGGGTGGAGTAGGGCATTGTCATAATGTGTCTTGCCCAAGACATACCTCGCCTCCGGTGGCCGGATTCGGACCTACAACCTTTCGATCATAAGTCAAACGTGCTAACCACTGAGCTATCGAGGCTGACTGTTTGCCATTCCACATGTACCTGTTAGACTCCTTGCTGGATAGTGAAACACTTAAACTTGTCAAAATGTTATGAGAATTATGCAAAGTCCTCAAGGATTCAGAATTTTTTTGGATTTTTACGCTAACACAGTTGGCCCCCGCCCATAGGGGCTTGAAGAAATATATGGGCTGCATGATACTTCCACGCAGAGCTGAATCCGGCCTGCACACTAGACAGATCTAAGACTGTCCAGGAACCGCGGTGCGAGGTGGACCGTCCATGCTAATAAGCCCTATTGGTTTCATTGGGCGGCAGGGCTTGAGATGTCATTTCATCTCAATGTCGGGTAAAAGTCCCACAAAATTGGAAGCAAAGTCTCCAAAATGACCTTTACAGTGTTGACGGGGACGTTAAACCTCAAATCAAACTTGTGGTTTCAGAGAAGAAGTTTTTTTTATGATTTTCCCTATATAAGCCGATGTAAAACCATAGGCCCCCTGGGCGGGGGCATTTTGGCCCCCAGGGCTATAATTTGAACAATTTTGGTAGAGGTCCACTAGATGAAGCTTCACACCAAATATCAAAGATCTGGGCCTTGCGGTTTCAGAGAAGAAGCTTTTTAAAGATTTTCCCTGTATAAGCCTATGTAAAACCAAAGGCCCCCGGGGCGGGGGCATTTTTTGCCCCAAGTCTTTAATTTGAACAATCTTAGTAGGGGTCCACCAGGTAAAGCTTCACACCAAATATTACAGACCTGGGCCTTGTGGTTTCAGAGAAGAAGATTTTTTAATGATTTTCCCTATATAAGCCTATGTAAAACCAAAGGCCCCCGGGGCAAAGGCATTTTGGCCCCCAGGGCTATAATTTGAACAATCTTGGTAGAGGTCCACTAGATGAAGCTTCATAACAAATATCGAAGACCTGGGCCTTGCGGTTTCAGAGAAGAAGATTTTTAAAGTTTTCGTTTAAAAAATCTATTTTTAGCTCCTGTGACCTAGATGTGCAATGGACCGGAACTATTTGAACAACTTTGAAAGGGGACCACCTAAGGATCATTCCTGTGAAGTTTGGTCAAAATCCAGTCAGTGGTTTAGGAGGAGATGTCATTTGAAGAAAAAGTTTACGCACGCACGCACACACGCACGCACAACGGACGACGGACAAAAAGTGATCACAAAAGCTCACCTCGTCACTACGTGACACTGTCACAGGTGAGCTAAAAAAATGAACAGACGTGTAGAAACAGAAGAAATAATGGTACACTCCCCCTACCCTTACTAGCATGCTGCAAGGACAGCAGGCCTTGTCTGACTAAAAGCCAATATTAGCCGGATGCCCCAGTGACTGCTCAAACCAAGTCTCATTATGGACATAGCAAGGGGACTGAATAACCCTTACATATTTATCTCCTCTTTACAAAGGAGACAACACTGGTCACTCCCCTTTTGCCTATCTGTTACTTCAGCCTCTGGTAAAGGGGTCTTCTCTTTAAGGAAAGAATTTGCTCCATAGGAGCAAATTCTTTCCTTAAAGAGTAGACCCCTACTGACAAGTGACTAACAAAAAAAATATTTTCGAACAGTTACCTCCCTTTAAGGCGTATCCATTTCCATTTGTTATTTTAGAACAAGTGTCTTGCAGATAAAAAATTGCTGGACATTAAAGTCCTTCTTTGGCCATCTGGCTCCATTAATCACGTTGGGAACAGTGACACGAGACCTTGATTGCGAGTGCAAAAAAGGAAGAATAACTTGTAAAGGATGTTACTCGTAGTTTTACACAACTTAATTTCCGCTATTTAATGTTTTATAAGTACCGTATATACATTTCTGAAGGCTATTGTTATATAATTTTTTTAGCTAGGAAATTAATTAGTCTCAAGCACATGTGGATGCATTCATTTGTTTTGTATGAGCTAGAGGGCAGGGCAAAGTTGGATATACACCTATGTGACAAACTTTATCAGGAAAACATGATTCATTTACTTTGCTAGTTTGTCATTGCATTTAATGGCCTAGTCAACACTATTTAGGTCATAACAAGCTGGTCAATTTTCTAAACCACACATTTCCAGGGCAGTGGTTAACCAATACAGTGCACACTCTTTGCCAGAAACTGACAACTGCCCTTGTTCAACATTGGCACAAGGGAGAGATTGATGGCTGTATTTGTGTGTTTGTATTGGAGCTTAACGGCCCAGTGAACACTAGGTCATTTTTGAGTCAGTCAGTTTACCTATCCACACTTTTCCTGGGCAGGCTTATACGTAAGCAGTAAACCAGTACAGTGCATAGTCTTTGGCCAGAAACTGACAACTGCCCTTCTTGAATCAGCGGAAAGGAGAGAATGACCATAGAAAAAGATTTCATGATCAATCTCCAAGAAAGAATGTTGCCGACCCCGGTAGGTATCAAACCCGCATCTGACTGAGCTACCCAGGCTGGTGATTGATGGCCGTAGAAAATATTTCAAGATCAATCTCCACTCAAGAATATTGCCAACTCAGCATGTATCGAACCCATGACCTCCTGATCACCAACCAGTCCAATGCGTGTCTGACTGAGCTACTGTACTGAGACTGATCGAGGTATAAAGAATGTGTGTTTGTGAATTTTATGTCTGACCAACAGATATAGGACCTCACTTTAAAGACTCATCAGAAAGTTTGACGATTTGTTTGTTTGATTTGAGGTTTAAGGTCCCCGTCAACACTGTAAAAGGTCATTTTGGAGATGCTGCTTCCAATTTTGTGGGACTTTTACCCAACATTGAGATGAAATGACATCTCAAGCCCTGTCGCCCAATGAAACCAATAGGGTTTATAAGCATGGACGGTCCGACACTCACACTGCTTTGCCTGGGTAGGCTTAGATACTCTAAGCGGTTTACCAGTACCCGTGTGTGGGTCGGATTCAGCTCTGCGTGGAAGCATCATGTAGCCCATATATTTCTTCAAGCCCCGATGGGCGGGGGCCAGAAAGTTTGAAGAAGCTTGGAATGGAACCCGTGAACCCTGATTTATAAGGAGAGTAGCTGAATCACCACACCTCTGAGGCTTCTAAGGTATAACAAGAGGGCCCTGAGGGCCCTGAATCGCTCACCTGAGAATTAGTGTCTCCAGTACATTCTAGGCCCAAGGGCTATAATTTGAACAAACTTGGTAATGGTCCACTAGATGAAGCTTCAATCCAAATATCAAAGACCTGGGCCTTCTGGTTTCAGACAAGAAATTTTTTAAAGGTTTTCCCTATATAAGCCTATGAAAACCAAAGGGTCCCAGAGTGGGGGCATTTTTGGCCCCAGGGATATAATTTGAACAATCTTGAAAGAGGTTGCCAAGATGAAGCTTCACACCAAATGCTAAAGATATGGGCCTTACGGATTCAGAGAAGAAGATTTTTAAAGATTTTCCATGTATAACCATACGTAAAACCAAAGGCCCCAGGGGTGGGGGGCATTTTTGGCCCCAGGGCTATAATTTTAACAATCTTGGTAGAGGTCTATTAGATTAAGTTTCACACCAAATATCAATGACCTGGGCCTTGCGGTTTCAGAGAAGAAAAGTTTTAAAGATTTCCCCTACATAAGCTAATGTAAAACCAAAGGCCCCCTGGGCGGGGGCATTTTTGGCCCCAGGGCTATAATTTGAACAATCTTGGTAGAGGTCCACTAGGTGAAGCTTCATACCAAATATCAAAGACCTGGGCCTTGTGGTTTCAGAGAAGAAGATTTTTAAAGGTTTCACTATATAAGGCTATGAAAAACCAAAGGGTGCAAGGGTGGGACCATTTTCGGCCCCAGGGCTATAATTTGCACAATCTTGAAAGAGGTCCACTAGATGTAGCTTCACACCAAATGTCAAAGATCTGGGCCTTGTGGTTTCAGAGAAGAAGATTTTTTAAGGTTTTCCCTGTATAAGCCTATGAACAACCATAGGCCCCCGGGGCGGGGACATTTTTGGCCCCAAGGCTATAATTTGAACAATCTTAGTTAAGGTCCACCAGGTGAAGCTTCACACCAAATATTTAAGACCTGGGCCTTGTTGTTTCAGAGAAGAAGATTTTTTTAATGAATTTCCCTATATAAGCCTATGTAAAACCATAGGCCCCCGTGGCGGGGGCATTTTGGCCCCCAGGGCTATAATTTGAACAATCTTGGTAGTGGTCCACTAGATGAAGCTTCACACCAAATATCAAAGATCTGAGCCTTTCGGTTTCAGAGAAGAAGATTTTTAAAGCTTTTCCCTGTATAAGCCTATGTAATAACAAAGGCCCCCAGGGCGGGGGCATTTTTGGCCCCCAGGGCTATAATTTGAACAATCTTGGTAGAGGTCCACTAGATGAAGCTTCACACCAAATATCAAAGATCTGGGCCTTGCGGTTTCAGAGAAGATTTTTAATGATTTTCCCTATATAAGCCTATGTAAAACCATAGGCCCCCGGGGCGGGGGCATTTTGGCCACCAGGGCTATAATTTGAACAATCTTGGTAAAGGTCCACTAGATGACGCTTCACACCAAAATTCAAAGATCTGGGCCTTGCGGTTTCAGAGAAGAAGATTTTTTAATGATTTTCCCTATATAAGACTATGTAAAACCATAGGCCCCCGGGGCGGGGGCATTTTGGCCCCCAGGGCTATAATTTGACCAATCTTGGTAGAGGTCCACTAGATGAAGCTTCACATCAAATATCAAAGATCTGGGCCTTTCGGTTTCAGAGAAGAAGATTTTTAAAGATTTTCCCTGTATAAGCCTATGTAAAACCAAAGGCCTTCTGGGGCGGGGGCATTTTTGGCCCCAAGGCTATAATTTGAACAATCTTAGTAGAGGTCCACCAGGTAAAGCTTCACACCAAATATTAAAGACCTGGGCCTTGTGGTTTCAGAGAAGAAGATTTTTTAATGATTTTCCCTATAAAAGCCTATGCAAAACCAAAGGCCCCCGGGGCGGGGACATTTTGGCCCCCAGGGCTATAATTTGAACAATCTTGGTAGAGGTTCACTAGATGAAGCTTCATACCAAATATCAAAGACCTGGGCCTTGCAGTTTCAGAGAAGAAGATTTTTAAAGTTTTCGTTTAAAAAATCTATTTTTAGCTCCTGTGACCCAAATGTGCAATGGACCAGAACCATTTGAACAATTTTGAAAGGGGACCACCTAAGGATCATTGCTGTGAAGTTTGGTCAAAATCCGATCAGTGGTTTAGGAGGAGATGTCATTTGAAGAAAAAGTTTACGCACGCACACACGCACGCACTGACGACGGACGACGGACGAAAAGTGATCACAAAAGCTCACCTTGTCACTACGTGACAGGTGAGCTAATAAGAAATCAATATTATCGAAAGGGGGAGTTCCAAATCTGCCCATGCATAGATTTTCTTGAAACTTCAGTTGTTGTTTACTTGAGGTCTATCAACTATATATATAACTTTGTTTCATTTGATAAATTACTATAGGTCTCAGGAGAGGTCCCTGAGGTAATCCCCTGTAGAGGTCATACACACCTGTGAACTTTTCAGTCTTAAATCAATAGGTATGATTATTTTCGAATTTTGTTGCTTTGATTGGCAACAGAACTCCATAAGGATTAATCTAATACAAAAAATGTAAATGTGTCTATGTCTTTTAATCTTCCTGATAAATCTATTTACAATATTTCTTCGATTTTTCGTAAAAAGTTGCAAAGATTAAGATGTTCATCATAAGTATTAGATGTGTTACTGATCTTGTCACCCCAAGATATTGCATGTAAAATAGGCCACATATGTGCTCTATATAGCAAACAAATTTCAATAAAATCAGAAACCGGTAACAATGTTTTTGAAAGCTAGATATGGGTTTAGGTCAATTTTTGTGCCAAAATCAGTTTCATTACCAGGGGACAAGATTTCCTTAAAGTGTATTTTTTTTGTGTTTTATGTCCATTTAGGACCACCTTATCATACAAAGCTTAGCATAGGCATTTATATAATAAAAACTGACCCCTCCCCCCCCCCCCCCCCCACACACACACACACAAAATATAAATAAAATAAAATAAAAAGTAAATGAGAACATACATTATCAACGTATACAAGTCAAGTTTTATCCAAAAAATTTAAAGAGAAAAATAAAAAACATTCATGCACTGTCCATGATGAATGATAGTGTTGACAATATTGCTGAAAAAAATTACATTATGACACAATAGGAATAAGACATAATGGATCTTTTTACCCTATTTTATTTGGCCTTCTTGTACATTTTAACCCCTGCAATACAAAGACACGTGATGTCAGTAATACTCAATGACGATATGGATTTGCTTGATTAATTAATTTCATAATCCTATTTTTTCCTTAATTATTTTTGTTGTTGTCATTTTCTTCTTTAAAATAAAACAGCAGTCAATAATTTGCAAACTTGAAGGGACAGACTGATTTTCTGATTTGTTCTTATGATTGATTGGTCCTTGTATTGTTGATGTTTTCTTACATTACTTGGTCAAAGAGACTCACACTCCGCTCCCCAACCAAAAGTTTTGTGAGATCATGGAAAGAATTTTCTGCATTTTTTTTCTAGGTTCATTTCAACATCTGCAAAAGTGTAAGGTACAATGTTTAAGTCTTCAAAATAAATGCAGAGCTAGTCACACTGGAACTAGTTGTAGAATTGTCATTTGGCATACACTTCACTAAATGAAATAGGTGGAAGGCAAGTTGCTGTAACAAATTTATTTTATAGCTGATATTATATTTAGATGTAGTTACACCATTCGCATATTTAGTCATATGTATGCAGTACCTGCCGTCAATGTTAAGCTTTCTAGCTCTGTATTCATCAGTTTTACAAATGGCGTCAATCAGCTGTTAGCGGTACTATTAGCATATTTGCGGAGCCAAAATCTGCAGTTGGCTTTATATTTTTCTATAGCACTGATAGCAAATATGCTGTTGGCTCTATTCTTCCTCTGAAATCGTTTGAAAGTATGAATAGTCTTCTCTATTATATTTAATCATGTTACTATAAAATAACCGGTTGGTTTCAAGTTCCGATTTCAGAATATAACTTTCTTACACGGATTTGCACAGCAGGCGACATTTGTTACGTTTTAAGTAGACTGTAGCTGAGTTCAGATTTTGAGGGGACATTGTCAGAGAGGCAAAAGAGCCAAAACAACAGTGTTTCCATTTTGTCTGCGGTAATCTGTGTATACAGTGGGTCAAAAGTCTGTGGTATTATGAACTATCTGGCACACCATAATAAAAACATCATAAATCTTGGCTATTCAAGCAAGCTGTGCCATTCCGGTATGACAGACTTTTCAAACATTTTAAGTTGACTGCATCATACTTATAATACTGCATAATACATACTTATTACAGAATCAAGAAAATTGTCTGGTTTACAGAACCATCCATTTTACTTGCCAATTCAGCAGTCTTTGTCATAATAAGCTTCAGCAAGCTTTAAGATTACATTAAATACAAACACTTTTGTTATATAATGAAATGTATTTTTATTGAATTGTTAATGAACGCTCAAAATAAATTGTGTTATTGGTGTCCCCCAAGGTATCATAACTGATACAGCTGCTGATTATATGAGCTCATACTATACACATCATTGTTTTAACATACATATATTCATGTTTATATATATTATTTGCGAGCAATTTCTCGATTGAAAATGTTATACCATATCTACAAATGGTTTGAAAAAAAAAGAATAAAATCTGACCATTACTATTCAATGTTCAAATGCAGTATGTTACCGGTCTCAGATTTTCAAGAAAATTTGAAGAAATGTTCTACACATATACGGGCAATTTTCATATTAAAATGATGAGGTGACAAGAACTGCGACAGTATGAAATCAAACGTCAAACATACTCCAAAAGATTTTATGGTTGTGAAGTCTAGGGTCTCCGCCATATGAAATTGAGCATGGTCTATACAACTTTACCTGAACAATAGTAAATGTGATACAAAAATAATCTCCAATGACTACAATGATGCCTGAGAACAAAATAACTCCAAAACATAAGAAGCTGTTGTGTATATGTATACTTGTTTGAGGGTACCCCTATTTTCAGATGCAGGAATAAACAAAACATTGTAGATTTATAATGAACACAGATATGAGAGTGAAATAGCTAAACAATGAACAGTCATTTACCAGGTATTAATTATGCACAATATCATGGACATCTGTGCGTGGGCAGAACCCTATGGAAATTTACTATAGGCTGGAACTCCCCCTTTTAAATTTATGAATGACATGTTATATGATAAAAAGAGTATCTTACACTCGTGGTCATTTCATACGAAATTTATGAAACACGCCAGAAGCAAGTGGCCAAACATTTGGATCTATGAGACCCCATGTCACTTTGTCTGCACCTTTTGGTCTCATTGCTGGATCGTGAGACTAATTTGTTAACTCTTATCATGCTGTTCACGACAACCCCTATCTTTGTAAACAGTGTAGATCCAGATCAGATGGCTTCTGAAGAAGCCATCTGATCAGGATCTACACTGTTTGACATTCAGTTTCAGAATTTGTAAGAATAAATTACATCAGGAAATCTGATTGGTTCAAAGTCAGAAATGGGTGTGGCTTAACTGAATATTCAGCAAGAGAAGGGTTAAAATTTTAGGAGAATCATAGCAAGTCCTAAAGGTGTCCAAATTTATGGATTTTTTATGGTACTAAAATCTTGATACAGTACCACACATACAGTACCACACAATACCTCCATTCAATGAAAATTTGAGTCACTAGTTTCTTATCAACATCTTCGCTAACAAACCATTCTCTATTGTATATTGTAAGCTTGCAAAACTTTTCGTTTCTGTCACAGCCACTGTAAAAATCTAAAAAATTTGGACACCTTGAGTACTTGTTGTTTTTCTCCTATAATTTCAACAAACTTGTTTCACGATCCAATAAGGTGTCCAAAAAGTGCAGGCAGAATGGCAAACAGTGTAGACCCTGATCAGACTGCTCCTTCAGGAGCAGTCTGATCAGGGGCTGCACTGTATGCTTAGACCTGTATGTGCCAATACTTAGAATCACTACAGTATTATTCCTATCATAACTATATTTCCAAGATAAAAAATTTTTCAATTCAATACTTTTGAGTATAACAGAAAAAGTTATCTCACACCGGTCTGATAAAATGAAGATCTTACCATTTTAACTTTTCCTGCCTTTCTTCAATAGCTATCAAACAAGTTTATCAACATTTTGTTACATTTTAGAAATATGATATAAGATACTGAAAAGCATCCTTCCAAAAGCTACAAAAACTTTATTTTATTTGTTATGCACCAGTCATTTGTAACCATGGTCCCCCTCTCACCTACGGGGAATTGCAGGGACAATGACTTTTCACTTTTCACAGCCCTGCTAGAAACCACTGTGGGGACCTCAAGAATGTCATTGCCCCACTTGCTTATAATAGTTAACTCCTATTGGGTAATTATTTTACGTCATGCACACTTCCGGTCTCACATGAGATGCACGCATGATTTGAGCCGAGACTTCAGTACGCTTTAGAACATCGAAGCGATAAGACGTGGTTTTATCGACTCGAGTACATTATGGCCGAGAGCGTACGGTGCGAATCACACTATTGATTTTCCGATACATTAGTGTTGATTCTGTTTTCTACACGAAGTGTGGAAATTTAAATTTTATATTACTCAAACGAGAATTAGTGGTCAAATTATTTACGACGAGGTCGTAATATATAAAAAATAAATATAAAATAGAATATATTTAGACATTGTTTCGCTTCGAGATTATTCTCGCACGCGCACATGTTGTCAACAATAATGGCGGACGCCATGTTAAAAAGTCAATCGGGGGCGACTCCAAAACAAAGCGAGAAGGAAAATGACAGTACAAAGAGGCCACCTAAAAAGCCAACAAATGTTGGGAAAGAGTCACAGCCGTCCGTGTCGGGTACACAGGCTCTCAAGGGAGAGACAGCTCGTGATACAG
This sequence comes from Lucinisca nassula, assembly GCA_963580285.1. Taxonomy (NCBI): domain Eukaryota; kingdom Metazoa; phylum Mollusca; class Bivalvia; order Lucinida; family Lucinidae; genus Lucinisca; species Lucinisca nassula. The sequence goes on along the minus strand of OY757025.1, from coordinate 37,628,362 downwards.
CCTCGGCACTAAAATCTTACAACACGGAAGTGTTGACTGTGTTGAAAGAACTGAACACAAATCAAAATAAAATAAATGACAAGATCGAGAAGCTCTCGACGAGAGTTGATTCGTTGTATGATAATCAAGAATATAATCAAGAATATGAATATTATGACGATTTTCAATGTGAAAATGTCGGTGATTGTGCTGAGTCCCCCGCTCATAGCCTCATTGATTCCATATCCCCATCAGAGCCTCCTTGTAAAAAACAGAAAACTGAGGACTCCATATTCAAGAATATTTCTAAGAAATTCAATCCGAAAGAAACTGTAGACAGTGAAGTTAATTCAGATTTGGCTGAGTTTGTTAACGATGCATTCCGGGATGGGATCTCGGAGGAACGTCAGACAGAGCTTGTGAAGGATATTCACAGACCAAGTAACTGTCAGGCTCTTGTGAAAACAAAAGTTAATCAAAGCATTTGGCGATTGCTAAAGCCCCATACACAAACAGACGATGTGAAAATGCAAACTATACAAAATAATATAATTAAAGCTGGCATTAATTTGACAAAGCTTATGAATGAAGGGGCTCAGCAGATGGAGTCTAGGCTCGTAGATCTTGGAACTGATGCCTTAGGATTGCTTGGGCAGGCTAATAAACTTTTAAATAACAAACGTAAAGAGTTCCATAAACAAGACCTTGATACAAAGTATCATTACCTGACTTCAGCCAATTTTCCATACACAGACAGTCTTTATGGCGATGATGTGAACAAAAACGTCAAAGAAATCCAAGATATGAATAAACTGAGCAAAAATGTAGGTCGTGGTTCTGGACAATATGGATTCGGGTACAACAGAGGTCGCAGGGGACACTCTAGATATCCCAGTCGAGGAAGAGGTTATCGTCAGCGAGGCTATGCTAAACCATTTGAGCAGACCTCCAGTAGTACAAGTACTTCCTCTTCAAAAAACTTCAAAACGGCGCTCAAGAAACAAAATTAGGTGAGGTGAGTGTGCCATTTGAGGCAGGTAGACTGGTATACTTTGCAGAAAAATGGAAAAAGTTGACATCTGATAAAAACATCTTGGATATTGTCGAACATTGTCATATTGAGTTTAAAAATAATGAAGATCCAGTAAACATTTCTATACCAAGATGTCATTTTAATCAAAATGAACAAACACAAATCAGTAAAGAAATAGATAAATTATTACACATGCGGGTTATTAAAGAAGTTGTACATCACCCGAACGAATTCCTGTCTCCAATATTTATTGTTCCAAAGAAAGATGGAGAATACAGGATGATTCTAAACTTGAAAAAATTAAATGAAAGTATCACATACCATCATTTTAAGATGGATACTTTTGAAACTGCTATAAAATTGATAAAACCTAGCTGTTTTATGGCCAGTGTGGACTTGCGTCATGCATACTATAGCATAAAGATAGCAGAAAGCCAGCAAATTAAGTTGCGCTTTGTTTTTTCTGGCAAAGTATATCAGTATCAATGTGTTCCAAATGGTATCAGTTGTGCGCCAAGGTTATTCACCAAACTCTTAAAGCCAGTATACTCGACTCTTAGACAGCTTGGACATACTAACTCGGGTTTTATTGACGATTCATTGCTCGTCTCTGATACTTTTGATGAGTGTCAGGAAAATATTTCGGATACTGTCCATCTGATGACAGATGTAGGATTCATAGTACATCCGAGTAAATCAGTTTTAGTGCCAACACAAGATTTAACTTTTTTGGGTAATAACATTAATTCTGTGGAAATGATTGTTACTTTGCCACAAGAAAAGGTCACTTTGATTGTCCAAGAATGTCTAAGATTGAGTGAAAAACACACTGAGCTTATCCGTAAAGTAGCCAGAGTCCTTGGATTAATCGTTTCTAGCTTTTCAGCAGTAGAATATGGCCCACTGCATTATAGATGTATTGAGAAAGAAAAGATTTTAGCTCTTAAACAGGAAAAAGGGAACTTTGACTGTTTCATGCAAATATCAGCTGACATGAAGTCTGAGTTAATCTGGTGGGTTGAAAATCTATCAAAACAAAAAAGAAAAATATACCATGGTAATGCTGACATTATCATCATTACAGACGCATCCTTAGAAGGATGGGGCGCTGTTTTAGGAAATAAAGAAATTGGGGGCAGATGGTCCTTTTCTGAATCAGAAAGTCATATCAATGTGTTAGAGTTATTAGCTGTGTTTTTAGCTTTAAGGGCATTCTGCCATAAATGTCATGACAAACATGTACAGATTAAAAGTGACAACACATGCGCAGTGTCATATATAAATGCAATGGGTGGTATCAAGTCACAAATATGCAATGAGCTGTCTATTCAGATTTGGACATGGTGCATTGAAAGGAATATTTGGCTTAGTGCTACACATATTCCAGGACCTGAGAATGTAGCTGATTACAGTTCTCGCCATTTCAACGAGAATGTTGAATGGATGTTAGATGGATCAGTATTTCAAAGAATAATTAAACACTGGTCATCACCACAAGTTGACATGTTTGCTTCCAGACTGAACAGACAGCTGGACCAGTTTGTGTCTTGGAAACCACACCCAGATGCATTATATGTGAATGCTTTTTCAGTGGATTGGTCTGGCATCTATTTTTATGGGTTTCCTCCTTTTTCGGTTATTTCCAGGTGTCTCCAGAAAGTATTGAGAGACAGAGCAGAGTGCATCCTTGTAGTCCCTCTCTGGCCTACCCAAACTTGGTACACAGACTTGATGAAATTATTGATAGACTATCCTTTGATGCTTCCCAGATACGAGAGGCTCCTCACGTTGGTCGGTTCGGAGAAACAGCATCCCCTAATTCACAAGCTACAGTTGATAGCGTGTCGTCTATCAGGGAATCATTTAAAGACAGAGACATTTCGCTCAAAGCAACCAATATTCTTCTTGCATCATGGCGAAAAGGAACCCAAAAACAGTATACTACATATGTCAGAAAGTGGTTTTCATTCTGTCGTGAAAAACAGATTGATTCTGTTCAAGCAAATATAAATCAGATTCTAGATTTCTTAACTGAATTATATGACAGTGGCTGTGGTTATAGTGCGATAAACACAGCACGGTGCGCTTTATCTGCCATAGGTATTGTGAAAGAAGGTTTCTCAATAGGGGCTCATCCGTTAATTGTGCGTTACATGAAAGGAGTATTTAATTTACGTCCTAGTAATCCTAAATACTGTGAGATTTGGGATGTATCAAAGGTGTTGTTATATTTGCAAACACTTTCTCCAGTGTCAAAATTAACACTGAAATTGCTTAGTTATAAATTAGCTATGCTAATATCACTAACTTTGGCAAGTAGAACCCAAAACTTGCATTTGTTAGACATAAGAGATATGCGGAAAGGATATGATACATATACCTTATTTTATAGTGATATACTCAAACAAACTAGACCAGGGAAAAGTAACCCTGTAGCGGAACTTAAAGCCTATCCCCGTGATAGAAGACTTTGCGTGATTTTTGTATTAAAAGAATACTTGAAACGAACTGAGAACATAAGGCAAGGTCATACTAAGTTGTTTCTTAGTTATATTAAACCTCATTGTCCAGTATCTAAGGATACAATAAGCAGATGGTTACGGACTGTTATGTTTAACTCTGGTATAGACTGCAGTAAATTTAAAGTACATAGCATTAGAAGTGCGGCATCATCAAAAGCAAAATTAAACTTTGTCTCAATAGACAAAATTATAAGTGTTGCAGGTTGGTCCAATACTAAGACTTTTGCAACCTTCTATAATAAACCTATTCATACTGCTAATGAAGATTTCAGTAATGCAGTTCTGCAGTTATGATTTCTTGTGGGAAATAAAGTTCATGAAAAGCTTGATTTTTTCTTTACTAGAAAGTTTCCCAAAATATCTGCTTTGAAGTCTCATGTGAGACCGGAAGTGTGCATGACGTAAAATAATCCCCCCAACTAAACGAGACTTACCTTGGTAAAGTTGATGTTTGGTTGGGATTATTTGTAGTCATGTAAACACTGGAGGGATCAGATGCCCACCCAAGGAATATCCCTCCCAGAGAAAAAAAAAAAAAAAAAAAAGGTTTATTCTATGAACAGGAAGTTTTTGGAAAACTTTCTGAAGCGTTCAAAACTGAAGTCTCGGCTCAAATCATGCGTGCATCTCATCTGATCCCTCCAGTGTTTACATGACTACAAATAATCCCAACCAAACATCAACTTTACCAAGGTAAGTCTCGTTTAGTTGGGGGGATTTTTTGTTTGCATAATACCAAAACCCCAGCATTACCACGGCACTACGGGGGAACACAGCAGGTAACTACCCCGCACATTAGCCCCGCTATCCCCCACCCATCCCCGTAAGAGTCACCAATACTCTCTGTTTTATGCAAAATTTAGGAAAATAATGTTCTACCCCATAAACCTCACATTTTGCTAGATAAGTGGCGTATCCATTACAAAGACTTGCACAGTTATCAAAATGAGACTACTCATAAAAACATGCAGTGGCTTTCAATTCTGATCTGGATCTGCAGTTTCCCAATGTCCCCTTTGAGGCTTTCCTCATCTAAAATGGGTCAAAAGTAGCCCACTAATGACGAAGTTTTTTCCAGCTAGTTTGCCAGAGTAAACTCCCTTTCTTATACCCTTTCCCCTGAAAGCTAATAAAGCTGTATACGGGAAACCCTCAAAACCAATCATTGGCAAACAGTAGTGGCTAAGATCAGATGCCGTAGAATGCAGCCCCTGATCTGGGCTTGCACGGTTTGCAGAAAGCTCAACTGTTATTAAATATAGTTAAAAGAATATCTGAGTGAGTGAGCGTTTCATTTTTACGTCCCACCAACAGCTAAGGTCATACGGAGACGGGACCTCGGTTTATAGACTCATCCGAAAGTCTGGAGAAGCCCGGGATCGAACCTGCGACCCCTGGTTTACAAGGCGAGTAGCGTAACCACTCGACCACGGAGGCTTCTAAAAGAATATCTGAAGCTTTTATTAAATTCCTTAAATTCCAAAATGGACTCCTCATATGAATAAGGGGAAATATTCAATTCAGTACAAAATAGGTAAAACCTACCAGGGCTGCAACAACATCCAAAATCACCTTCTTACAAAACAATTAAAATAAATCCCATCCACTATGCAAGTACAATAACCCTTATTGTGCTGTTCAAGACAACCCCTACCTATGCAAACAGTGTAGATCCAGATCAGATGGCTTCTGAAGAAGCTGTATTGATACCCTTTAACCTTTATCTTGTTGAACACGACAACCCCTATCTTTGCAAACAGTGTAGATCCAGATCAGAAGCCATCTGATCAGGATCTTCACTGTTTGTCATTCAGTTTGCGATTTTGAATCAATAAATTATATCAAGTAATTTGATTGGTTGAAATTTAAATGGGTGTGGCTAAATTAATTTATGCAGATAAGGAGGCATAATGGGGACAATAAAAGATAATTTTGTTTATTTCTTGTTAGACACATAATATGCTGTGGGTACTTGTTAGAATCGCCTCATTGAGGCGATTCTGTATAACCAGTACCCACAACATATATTTGCAAAGACAAATACGGAAAAATTCCCAAATTATCCTCATAATGTTTCCTTATCAGAAGCTATGCGTGTTCTTTTAAATTAATCAACCATTTTTAGCAACCAACCATTAAACCAGCCAAATTTTCCTCATCTCAGAATCTGGAGCTATGTGTATTCTTTTAAATTAATCAACCATTTTTAGCAACCAAACATTAAACCAGCATGAAGAATTTCTTTTTATATTTTTTCATTCACAAATATTTCCTTTGTGTATACAGCGTTTTAAATAAATTTCACCTACTACAATATTCACCTTGAGTAAAAAGAAATTTTTACAGCTTTGTACCTGGATTGAAGTATCACTCGATGGGGCGATAATCGCCTCGATGAGGCGATTCTAACAAGTACACAATAACGTATGTTTGCATAGACAAATACCAAAGAATTATCCCCAAATTTTCCTCACCTCGGAATCTGAAGCTATGTGTATTCTTTTAAATTAATCAACCATTTTATAGCAACAAAACATTAAACCAGCCTGTAGAATTTTTTTTATTTTTTCATTCACAAATATTTCCTTTGTGTATGCAACGTTTTATATAAATTTCACCTAGTACAACGTTCACCTTTAGCAACTCACAACAGGTAAAAAGAAATTTCTACAGCTTTGTACCTGGGTTAAAGTATCATCCAACCTCATTTTTTTTTTCAATTAATAAGCAAAAAACCTGAGCCATATAACATAAGCTTTATCCTATCTTTCTTCCTTTGATGTCAAAACAATTTACCTTCAATTTTATACATCACCTGTGCCCAGCAAAATGTGTATAGGTTCCTTTAAGATGCGATGTACACTTTGCTGTCAATAAAGTGCGGCACTAAATTATAAATTCACCCCCAGTAAATAAACAAGTTTAACAATGCGGCAATTTTATGGTTCATCCCCTTATCAACTTATCTTCTATGCGAGTAACTTCATGAGAAAACCTGTTTTTCGCCCTTTGGGGAACAACAAAGGTGCTGACCAGACTGCGCGAATGCGCAGTCTGGTCAGCTCCTTTGTGTTCCCTTCTTGTATAGTAAATGCCTCTAGTTTCTACCTAAAATTGTGAGTCTATGTTTCTGTGCCGTCCGGTTTGTGTCTTACCAGGTCGCACACCCTGAAAACAATATTTTTTCCTGACCAGGCTTATATGATATGGGCACTTTATATCTTGTATTGACTGCCTGGGTTACAATACTTAAATCAATGGGACATTTCTGTATTGAATAGCTGACACCCTAATGGATTTTCTGGTTTTCTATACTAATCAACAAAAGTGAAGCAACAAGAAGTTTCATGTATACTTCTCTACTGAAAGAAAACAATTAAATTCCTGTACAATATTAAGCTGCATACAATCAAATGACTTTCTCTTTTTCTCACAACAATGGTTGTGGGTGCTCCTTGGGTACCCAACTCTCACCCATTTCAACATATTCCCCAAGTCATTTCATGTGACTAAAGATCTTTAAATGACATTTATCAGATAAATTCTGTGTCCATATTTCATCTACAAGATGTTTAAATGACATTTATCAGTTTAATTTGTGAGTTTTTCCCCTCAAAACACAATTGTGGATGCTCATCACACCCCTAACCTTAGGTCATATTGAGCAGATCGGTTTCCCTAAGTGTGAGTGGTTAACCAGTGTGGTGCAGATTCTTGAACCAGGCTGCTGGCAGGCATCACGTGAACAAGTCTGTGAAATGAACTTTATTTTGAAAAAATTAGGGTTTATGAGGGTATACATCATTTTTCTTATTTCTGCTCCAAGACATAGGTTGTGGGTGCTCGTTAGAACCTATGTTTGAAGTATAAATAAGAAAAAATAACCACAGATTTTCACCAGAAAATTAGCCATTTTGGACATGACATTGTTTTCCAGTCAATTTAAACAAAAGCATTATATTTATTTATTTATTTATTTATTTATTTATTTATTTATTTATTTATTTATTTATTTATTTTTATGTTTTTGTGTTTGGGAGGATTATAGTTAACCATTTTTATTTATTTGCACATAAAAAAATCTCAGGTCAAAAGTTATAGAAGTTTAAAAACAACAACAAAAAATCTAATTGTTTAAAATCTTCTTTAAAATGTTTCAGGGAATGTAGGAGGATTTGGCCAGCGGACGATTTGGCCCAGATGGTTTGGCCTAGGACAATTCGGCCTAGGATAATTCGGCCAGCCAAAAATATTGGGTAGGACAATTTGGCCAGATTATTATAATGACTAGTTTAAACTGAAATATTTTAAAGAAGATTTTAAATAATTAGATTTTTTGTTGTTGTTCCAAGACATAGGTTGTGTGTACTCATTAGAACTGCCTCAATGAGATGGTTCTAACAAGCACCCGTAACCTATGTTTGTTGTCTAAAATTAAAAAGGAAAAGATCACAAAATTTCATCAGAAAAATTAACGTTTTTTTGCACTATGAAAGAATGTCACACAACTGTGTTATCTCAATGAGATGTGATTTTTATATTCACAGGTGTTTTTTTTTTTTTTTAGAAGATCATGCTTGACATTTTCATACGATTCACACAAAATTCAAAGCATAATTGAATCTGAAAAATAAATAATAAAAATTATGTATAAGAATTTCAGCTTCTTAATTCAGCTTGGTGCTCTAAGATAAAGACTTTACTTCATGATAAATCTGTCATTCTGTATCAAGATCTAAAAGTAAATTTCTTTTTCATGTTTTCTTTGGAAACATCCCTTTTCCTCCTGGGCATAGTTGAAAACATGGAATGGTATGGAGTGCAAAAAAGCGATGTGATACCCAATCTGATCAGGATCTACAGGGTTTGTCATTCAGTTTTCAAATTCAAATGAATAGAATAAATAATAGTCAACCTTATTTATAGAGGGTAACACATTTAGTACTAGTACTAATCTTCCATGTGTCCCTCTTTTCCTGGCAAGCAATGTGGATAAAGTCTCTTGCTCAACACTTGGCGCTTTCGGGGATCAAACCAGCTACATCTCTATCTCAAATCTGATGCTTTACAACTGCACCACAGCGCTCCAGAATATATTAAGTAATTTGATTTATAGAAAAAAAATGGGTGTGGCAAAATTAATTATTCAGCAGGATAAGGTTAGAATGAGTGAGTGAGTGTTCAAGTTTTACGTCCCACCAACAGCTAAGGTCATACGGAGACAGGACCTCGGTTTAGAGACTCATCCGAAAGTCTGGAGAAGCCCGGGATTGATCCTGCGACCCCTGGTTTACAAGGCGAGTAGCGTAACCACTACATCACTGAGAATTCTAAGGTTAGAATGAAATGTCTCAATGCTCTAACATCATGAAAACACGTCTATATAATTTTGACCCCCTTGAACCCCTTTATACAGTAAAACTAGGGTATGAAGGGGTAAACCTTATAGGAGCTTTTTTCGTGACGTACTTCCGGTTCTAAAAATAGAACGGGAAAAGCCCTGGCCGTCATCTGTCGTATTGCTTCAAAGGCAGTGGGACATATAAAGTGTTAATTACAGCGTAAAACAGCGGAATTCTTTAAACTTTTGGGGAATTCTAATGTAAGATAACGGGAGAAACACCGATATGCTGCTAGATGTGAAATTTCGCATTACGAAAATGATATATTGTACATACGATTCTCTCTCTCTCTCTCTCTCTCTCTCTCTCTCTCTCTCTCTCTGTCTATGTAAATTACAGTTTGTCGTTAAATGACGCTACGTCAACCGACATGCAGCGTGTCAAAAACGTCGTGTCTACATCAAACCAACTTCAAAGCGCTGCATTGAATTTGACATTGCAACGTCGATGAAACGTCACAACGTTTCGTTGGCGATTATACGGCGTTGCTTGATACAGTGCTCAGACCCATCAAGACTCTGTGGGATTGGAGCATTAGCCCAAATTCAAAACAAACGTAGAACACCTTTTCAGAGCATAAGCATGTTAAACACCCCTTCGTAAGTGCAAGGTTTTACAGTAAAATCTGGTAGATTTGTAGATTGGTTCAACATGCCCAGCCCTTAGGTCTTCATTAACCCATTTGATACCGGAAACCCCAAAAGGGGCTAGTGACAAACAGTGAAGGCCCAGATCAGACGCCACAGAACGCGGCGTCTGATCAGGGCCTACACTGTTTGCAAAAAGTTCGGCCATTTTCCAAATAAATTTTGAAGAAAACACAACCTGACACCCCTAAATTTTGAAAATGACTCCTGCTGTATAGATAAGGAGGAAGATTCCATTAGGTACAAAAAGGGTTATGGGCTTCTTGGATACAGGGATCAGTCAAACCATCTCAATGGTCACGTGCCATTGAAGTGAGTTGGAGTGGTTGTCGACGGCATGACGTCGAGCCAACGTTGACTCGACGCCCGTCTGAAAGTCCACTCATTGGTTATTGTTTTTGTTTTTTCGACTGTCAGTATGTTTATTTGTCTGTCTAACAGTCCGTCCGTTCTTCTGTTAGTCAGTCATTCAGTCAGTCTGTCTGTGTGTCGTCTATCTGTTTACTGTCAGTTTGTCAGTCAACCCCCCCCCCCACTCTCTCTCTCTCTCTCTCTCTCTCTCTCATGCCAACGGTCATGTGACACTTAAGTGAGTTGGAGTGGGTGTCGACGGCATGACGTCGGACCAACATTGACTCAACGCCCCTCCGTCAGTCCACTCATTAGTTTATTTCGACTGTCAGTATGGACATTTAAATTGCACAGTCATGTAGACAAATCGTTGGACAGATTTCTCAAGGATAGATAGATAGATAGATAGTAGATAGATAGATAGATAGATAGATAGATAGATAGATAGATAGATAGATAGCAAATAAAACAAAAGTTACGTAAAAACTTATTTTGTGAATAACGGCATCTCAAGCCATTGACATGGGTCATTCACGAAAAGATTTTCGTCAATTAACAACGGATTTAGGATAAATGAATTTCGGTAATGAAAGTAAAATATCATTCTATCCTTCTCGAGGCATTATTTCAATGAAAACGGGTATATTTTCTCTCAAAATGTCTGAATAATGTTAGCATTGTAGGTTCCGCCAATACATTTGAATAGCGATGGCCGTTTCAATTGACGGCCAGTACTTTGCGCATGCGCAAGAATGACGTCATAAACGGAATTCCTAAAACCTCCTATATTACTTACAGTATTTCTGCTCTAAAATATTGATTGTGGGTACTCGTTAGAACCACCACATCGAGGCAGTTCTAACGAGTACCCACAATCTATTTTTTTAAAGCAGAAATAAGAAAAATATCACAATTTTTCATTTTAAAAATTTTAGTTTTTTTCGGCGGTAAAGTTTACAATGTACTTGTTTAGGCCTGTTTACGTAATGTTTGGGAAAATATGGTATATTTCATCCAGCAGTGGTTATATGATTTGATTCTTGATAAAGATCTCCACAAAATTTGCAAATGATGCTTCCTGTTATGCAGATTATGATATGAGCCAGCGCATGACAAAACCTACAATAAGACATGTGCCTCCAACGAAGACTAGACTGTGCGGATGCGCAGGCTGATCTGAGTCTTCGATGGGCGCACATGTCTTATCGTAGGTTTTGTCGTGTGCTGGCTCATATTAAAATTCTGATTTTATTCCTAACATTGTGCAGTTACAGCAATAAAGCTTTATGCATTATGTAACGCTGAATATTAACCCATCTTATACTCAATGGAATCTACGATCTTATATTATAGCACAAGTCCATTTCAAAATTTAGGGGTGACAGGTTGTGTTTTCTTCAAAATCTACTTGGAAAAGTGCTTAACTTCTTACAAACAGCGAAGGCCCTGATCAGATGCCGCTTTCTGCGGCGTCAGTGATCTGAGCCTGCACTGTTTGCCAACTACTCGTTTGGGGGTTTCCGGTACAAAATGGGTTAATCAGCTAGTGGTTTTTTTGTTTCAAATTCAACATAGCTGTCCACACATTCAAAATTGAAAAACCTGTTGCAGCAGAGCAGACATGTCCACCACCAATCTGGCATCATCAAATTTGACAATAATGATCAGGGGCCAGTTGTTCAAAACTAACGATGTTTATAGTTAACATATCGTTAAAACTTTGATCATTTATTATGGCAAATATGCTAATATTTTTTGCTGAAAAATTTGAGCAGCTTTTGGAGCTGCTCACATTTTTTCAGCAAAAATACAAAAATTTTAGAAATTGAACTTGCTAGAACAGTTAACAATATGACCACTAACAAGCTTGATAAGCTAGTAAGGCTTGAATAACTGGCCGCAATATGCAAGCATGAGGAGACTATATTCTCGCCTCAGAAGAAGCAAATCCTTATCAACTCAAAAACTGGGGGTTGGAACGAGATTTTAACCCTTATCTTGCTGAATATTCATTTAAGCCACACCCATTTCTGTCTATCAACCAATCAAATTACTTG